>CM045894.1:43290570-43430570 GCA_025169545.1 Anguilla japonica
ACAGAGCTCAGTGCACACTGACCCAGCTCCACAGAGAAGATCAGTGCACACTGACCCAGCTCCACAGAGAAGATCAGTGCACACTGACCCAGCTCCAGCACAGAGAAGATCAGTGCACACTGACCCAGCTCCACAGAAAGATCAGTGCACACTGACCCAGCTCCACAGAGAAGATCAGTGCACACTGACCCAGCTCCACAGAGAAGATCAGTGCACACTGACCCAGCTCCACAGAGAAGATCAGTGCACACTGACCCAGCTCCACAGAGAAGATCAGTGCACACTGACCCAGCTCCACAGAGAAGATCAGTGCACACTGACCCAGCTCCACAGAGAAGATCAGTGCACACTGACCCAGCTCCACAGAGCTCAGTGCACACTAACCCAGCTCCACAGAGCTCAGTGCACACTGACCCAGCCTCACAGAGAAGATCAGTGCACACTGACCCAGCTCCACAGAGCTCAGTGCACACTGATTCCATAGAGCCCTGAGTGAGTGACTCAGTGCACACTGACTCCATAGAGCCCTGAGTTACTCAGTGCACACTGACTCCAAAGAGTCACATCTATCCCAGAATTAACTGGTCGTTTCAGCTTTACCAGTTATTCAGCTCCTCGGGGGGTGGAGCGCATCCTAGCAACAGCAGCGGCTCTCATTAAAGGCCTATTTCAGAGCGCCGGGCCCAGCAGCCACACACACACACACTCACTCACTTCATCAACAGCCAGAGACGGATCCTAAAATACGCCGCGCTTTTACAATGAGCCGTGCTATGGAGGAATGGCCCGAGTACTGCAGGCTGAGGGGGCAGGAGCAGCCAGCAGAGACACGCACACGCACACGCACAGGCACACGCACAGACACAGACACAGACACAGACACACTCACACTCACATACCTACACACACACGCACACACACACACGCGCACACGCGCACACACACACACGCACACACACACACACACACACACACACACACACACACACACACACACACACGCACACACACACACACACACTCACACTCACACACAGATCACACAGACACTCAGATCACAGACGGGACAGCCTTTCCCAAAGCCACACCCCATATATCCTCTGATATCACAGTTTAATTTGTGCATGTGACCAAGAGCGTCACAGTCAGTCTGACCTCTGACCTCTGCAGCTGCAGCAGGCCAGATTGCGGTTGTCTCCTGTGTCTTTAGCGCTGTGCCGCGGGGGCTTTTACTGTGTGGAACGACATCAGGGATTGACCTCCATGTGGCCGTTCTGCATCTCACCTGCACCCACCTGTGCACAGACAGCTCACAGCGCCCCCTACAGGGTAGGCTGACTGTGTGGAATGCTGTGGGTTCAGAGGAAATACAAAGCTGACTATGTGGGTATGATTAAAAGAACACAATAAACACAAAGCAGGCTTTCATTAACTCTGTGTATGCCATCAGCACAGGAATGAAAACACTGTCTCCTGGTCCCCATGGCAACAGAACACCTGGAATTCCTTTGTGTGACCCTGGTCCTCCTGGTCCCTGTAACAAAGCGAATATTTTACACCCCCCACCCTCCCTTACACACCTCCCCTTCCCAACACGACTCCCCGCTCAAACACACACCCCCCTGCTCAAACACACACACCCCCCAACACACACCTCCAAAACACACTAAATAGGATGTTTACCCATCTACTACTGCTCATGAAAATACCTGTTCCTCCAGCAGTGAAACTGGAGGTCTTCACTTGCAGTTATGTTAGCCATAATTATACACAATCGCGGTCTGTCCAGCAGGCTTAAACCCAGTGCATGCTGGGACGTTATCTGCATAATTAATGGGCAGGCCTGTGCCACTGCGTTGGCTGGGTACATTTCCGTATTTCACTGGTTCTGTAAAAGGACCGGCACCTCCACCCAGCAAGCTCAGGTGTGATAAACACAAAAGGATTGCGGTGCTTTAGCGACCCTTAAACTGCCACGAGCACCTTTACAGAGTGATCCACGACTCACAGAGCACACGGGGGGGGGGGGGGGGGGGGCGGGGGTGCGGCGGCGAGGGAGGGGGGGGCAGCACACACAGCTGCTGTACCAGAGCAGAGCAGCTCAGTGGACTGTCTGGGTCGTGCATATTTAAGTGCGCTTTCTCTATACAGTGCTGCAGAAATATTACTCCTGTTCACGCAAATGGGGCTGAAAGCAGCACACGTCCGATTCAGGAAGCTAACCGCTAATTGGGGCTGGCAATAAGCACGGGCTTCCTTTACGGCTCGCTGGAACCCGGCATTAACGCAACGCAGTCTATTTAAAAGCCACGCGATGCGTAACCTCGCCAGGGACCGCGGCAGCTGCCACGGCTGTAAGAGCTAGCACGTTAGCCACGCAGCAGAGCGGATCTTCCCCACGCGACGATATCCCCGCTTTGGGGGAACAGCGACAGAAATTATTCATCCTGACCGGCCTACTAGAACTGCTCGATGACAAAGACGACATTGAAACTGCCCTCTTGTAATTGGCTGTGTTCTATAATATAAGTAGGCTATTTCATTGTACGGAGACAAATATATAAGGCAACTGCAATAACCCTGTCCAATAACTCCAATAACTTTAATGGAAAGCATTCATTTGCGGAGGTCCGGCGCACTGTGAGTAAGCTGTTCCTGAGCAGGTCCGTTTGCTGGCCGTTGAGCCGGCCTTCTGTGCGGCTCACTGCTCTTCAGCCGTTATTCCAGCGCCATCGTCTGCATTATCACAATTAATCCCTCTGAAAATGACAGGCAGGGTCCTAATTAACATCAGTGCAGCAGCAGTTATTCTCCTTCAAAAGGAGGTGTGAGCAAAATCAGCCTTTTATTTATTTGAACCTGATAACTAGACGCCAAAGCCTGTTTCTGAGTGAACCGACGCAGCAGAGAAGATGAAGACTGCCATGATCCTCGCCAGAAAACATGTGACTGAGACCTGAGCCCACGGGCTGCTGGGTGGCGCGTTGCGTTAAGGCACCACACATGGACGAGCCACATGGGCTCGGATCAAACCCGGACCGAGCCAGTGCCGACTGCGGCCGGGGGCTCCACACGGTGACTCGTGACTGCGTCGCCCGGGGTGTGGGAGGGGTCACTCAATTAGGGGTCTGCTTTCCATCGCTATCTAGCGACCCCTGCTGGTGGATCAGGTGCCTGTGGACTACACGTGAAAGCTGCACATAAAGGTCCTCCTCTGACCCTACCCTGAGTGAGCTCAGCTGCAGTCTGCATGGTTAAAAGCATCAGCAGGCTGCACCCTGTGTTTCAGAAGAGAACTGCAGACTTCTACACCCTCCTAAACTAGCACCCCATGTTTCAGAGGAGAACCACAGACTTCTACACTCTCCCAAACTAGCAGCACAGACTTCTACACCCTCCCAAACTAGCACCCCGTGTTTCAGAAGAGAACCACAGACTTCTACACTCTCCCAAACTAGCAGCACAGACTTCTACACCCTCCCAAACTAGCACCCCGTGTTTCAGAGGAGAAACATGTCTACACTCTCCCAAACTGGGGTGGGAACTGCACAGGCTCAGCCTCATTCTGGGAGCCAAATTAATATAAAAATAGAAAGAGAAAGAACTGCTCCTGCTGACTATTTGAGCGTGGTTACTTGATTTGAATCAATACTTCAGTGAATCAGCCGTTAATGTGGAACAGATAGCATTGCAGCTATATGCAGCACAAACTGCAGCCTTTGTGCATCTACACCTTAATGTTATAAGTCCATAACAGCCCCGTGAAAGAGGCAATTTGAGCGATGGTATTTCAGCGAGCGAGTTCTCTCAGCTCATGAAACTGGCACCCCTAGTGGTCCGTTTCTCTCCACACCAGTCCTGGCACAGCTCGTCTCTCATTGGACGGTCTGTTAGGAGACACACTACATGGCAAAAAGTATGTGGACACCTGACATCCAACGACTCATCCAAAATTATGGGCATTAATATGGAGTTGGTCCACCATTTGCTGCTATAACAACCCCCACTCTTCTAGGAAGGCTTTATACTAGATTTTGGACCATGGCTACAGGGATTGCTTCCATTCAGCCACAAGAGCATTAGTGAGGTTCGGCATTGACTGGGTGATTAGGCCTGGGTCGCAGTTGGCTTTCCAAATGATCCCAAAGGTGTTGGATGGGGTTAAGGTCAGGGCTCTGTGCGGGCCAGTCCAGTTCCACACCAAAATCAGCGAACCGTTTCTTTATGGACCTTGCTTTGTGCAAAGGCCATACTAAAACAGGATAAGGCCTTCCCCAAACGGTTGGAGAAGCAGAGAATATTCTATAATGTGATTGTATGCTGTAGCATTAATATTCGTCTTCACTGGAACTAAGGGGCTGAGCCCAAACCATGAAAAGGAGCCCCAGACCAAGGGGTGTCCAGACACTTTTGCTCATGTGGTGTATCATTCTGTGCATTTCACCTAGCTTCCCTCAGTGAGCCTCAGAACCCCCCCTCCAATCCCCCCCCCCCCCTCAAAAAAAAAAAAAAAAAAAAACTCTGCCTAAAAACAGCCGCAGTAGATAAACAAAACCATCCAGCCGAGGAGGGGTCTGAACAGACACTGAATAATCTTTACATAATAAGCCCACAGTTATTAAAATAAATTAATTGTTTGAGCGGGCGATTAAAAAAAGAAATTAATAAAAGGGAGTAATTACTAAGGATTATCAACATTTATTAATTAAACGGTGAAGAGCCATCTATGTGCAGAGGACACTGCATTTAGGAGCGTAATGAAGAGCTGAGGAGCTGGTTCTTCTTTTCCCACCTCAACGGCCCAGCCTGCTGCACTGGCTGAGGACACACAGAAAGGACACACAGGCTGAAGACACACTGGGTGAGGACACACAGAAAGGACACACAGGCTGAAGACACACTGGCTGAGGACACACAGAAAGGACACACAGGCTGAGGACACACTGGGTGAGGACACACAGAAAGGACACACAGACTGAGGACACACTGGGTGAGGACACACAGAAAGGACACACAGGCTGAGGACACACAGAAAGGACACACAGAAAGGACACACAGGCTGAGGACACACTGGGTGAGGACACACAGAAAGGACACACAGGCTGAGGACACACAGAAAGGACGCACTGGCTGAGGACACACAGAAAGGACACACTGGCTGAGGACACACAGAAAGGACACACAGAAAGGACACACAGGCTGAGGACACACTGGCTGAGGACACACAGAAAGGACACACAGACTGAGGACACAGATCTGACCAACAGGTCAATGCTGCAGGGCAGTACTCATAAGAGTATTAATACGCTGAATTAATACACATACATATCCCAGACACACACACATTGCTGTATATAGGGCCATTAATACAACACACACACACACACAGACACATGCACACACATATAACACACTCACACACACACACGCTCGCACGCACGCACGCAGACACTCACTCACACACACTCACACACACTCACGCACGCACGCACGCGCACACACACACACGCACGCACGCACGTGCACACACACACACACACACGCACACACACTCACACACACACGCACACACACGCACGCACGCACACACACACGCGCACATACACACACACACACACACACACACAGACACATGCACACACATATAACACACTCACACACACACACTCACTCACACGCACACACGCACACACACACTCACACACACGCACACGCACACACACTCACACACACTCACACACGCACACACACACGCACACACACACACGCACGCACACACACACACACAGGGCTGAGACTGAATCTTAATCAGCTTCAGATTACGAGCAGCACTTCTGATCACTGCAGGACTGGCAGACGCGGGAAGTAATGATGTGTAATAAAGGTCTGGCCGTGTCACACAATCCCCAGAGTTTCACCCTTTAAAGACCAATAAAAGCACATTATTACCAGTTTAAAGGACAACACATTCACAGCAAAATTATGCTTTCTTACGACAGGGTACATAACTGTGTGTGTGCGCGTGTGTGTGTGTGTGCGTGCGTGTATCTGATTAAGATGAATCTCAGTGCCGTGTATTAGTGTGAGTGCGTGTGTGAGTGTGTGTGTGTGCATGTGTGAGTGTGAGTGTGTGTGTGTGTGCGTGAGAGTGTGTTTGAGTGTATGTGTGTGTGTGAGTGTGTGTGAGTGTATGTGTGAGTGTGTGTGTGAGAGAGTGTGTGAGTGTGTGAGTGTGTGCGAGTGTGAGTGTGTGTGTGAGTGAGTGTGTGAGAGAGTGTGTGTGTATTTGAGATATCTATATGACCCAAGCAGACGGTGCCCAGCCTACTGTCTCGCTGACAGACTGATTGACAGGTGAGTGACGGACTGATTGACAGGTGAGTGATGGACTGATTGACAGGTGAGTGACAGACTGATTGACAGGTGAGTGATGGACTGATTGACAGGTGAGTGACAGACTGATTGACAGGTGAGTGACAGACTGATTGACAGGTGAGTGACAGATGGAGTAGCGCCGTGACGTTCGCCCAGCACACCGGCGCTGGCGCTGGCGCACTCAGGTTCCCTCCAAAAACAGCCTGCAGCACGGAGGCCTTCCAGAATGAGCCGGCCTCGGGACCCTAATGGAGAGAAACGCAAAGCGGAGCGGACGGGAAAAATGAGCCGATCTCCAGTGAGCTCAAACGCGGCCGGCCGCTCAGCGTCAGCTCCAATAAGGGGGGGCCTGGTGAGCCTCTCTCAGCGCAGGGGGGCGGGCTGGACGGAGACGCTCTAAAATCTGATTAAATCCACTTAAGAGCCGGAGCGGGGGGGGTCCCGGAGCGGGGGGGTCCCGGAGCGAACGGGGCGCTGATGGGATCGGAGGGCCGGCTTGTTTAAATGATCGCCTTTCGTCAGGCTCATCAGTGCCAGTCCCAGTCCAGCACTGCCGACACAAATTGGGCGTGTCAGGGGGGTGGGGGGGTGGGGGGGGTGAGGCTGACTCAGAGTCCCGCTGACGCGGGCCGTTTGTGCGACCCTGCCGAACTTTGAGAGCCATCCTGGGACAGCAGGCTGCAGAGGTCTGGAGACCATACCTGCCAGACCCTGGAGTTCCATCGCCATGGATACGCACTTCAATGGATGCCCCAGCTGTGTGAAAACAAGGACACCCAGCTGC
The DNA here is from genome assembly GCA_025169545.1 of Anguilla japonica. Taxonomy (NCBI): domain Eukaryota; kingdom Metazoa; phylum Chordata; class Actinopteri; order Anguilliformes; family Anguillidae; genus Anguilla; species Anguilla japonica. The sequence goes on from CM045894.1 coordinate 43,297,730, forward strand.
AGAGTCTTTATTAATCAGGAAAAGCACCTGAGTACACAGGTAACAAACCTCACCAGCGGCTCAGAGGAGCATGAGTGTGTGCATGCGTGCGTGTGTGTGCATGTATATGAATGTGTGTGTTTGTGAGCGTGAGTCTGCGTGTATGTGAGTTTTCTGTTCAGAAATAGATGAATGGAGGCTGATTCTAGTCAGGCTTCCTGATGACAAATAAAGTGTTTTTAGTAAGCAGGTGTTTTCTGCAGAAGGCCCAAAATAACAGCCAATCCTGAAGCTGCATTTCAGAGTGTGATGCAGTTGCATGGAAACTGTGGGCCCAGTTGGGTGTATTTGTGGGGCAGATTCATAAGCACACGCAGGGACGCGTGACGCAGGCTCCTATGAGCCAGCACCTGCTCGTATGCTAACGCTAACATAAGAAGCATTCACTGTCAAACAAACCTTACCTGGGGCCTGGAGAGGAGGCCGGCACATTTCCCAACTCTTTATGGGTCAGCAACCATTCTGCTTTAAACCATAACCACAGGCCAAATGTAAATAACCAACCATAACCACAGACTGAATCCAAACAACCAATCATAACCACAGACCGAATCCAGACAACCAATCATAACCACGGACTGAATCCAGACAACCAACCATAACCACAGACTGAATCCAAACAACCAATCATAACCACAGACCGAATCCAAACAAGCAATCATAACCACAGACGGAATCCAAACAACAAACCAAAACCACTGACTGAATCCAAACAACCAACCATAACCACAGACCGAATCCAAACAAGCAATCATAACCACAGACCGAATCCAAACAAGCAATCATAACCACAGACCGAATCCAAACAAGCAATCATAACCACAGACCGAATCCAAACAGCCAACCATAACCACTGACCAAATGTAAATAACCCACCATAACCACTGACCGAATCCAAATAACCAACCAAAACCACTGACCGAATCCAAATAACCAACCAAAACCACTGACCGAATCCTAACAACCCACCATAACCACAGACCGAATCCAAATAACCAACCATAACCACTGACTGAATGAAAATAACCAACCATAACCACAGACCATACAGTATGTAACCAGCCAGTTTTCAGTGTCTGATGCTCTGTCCTCCTGTTTGATTGGCTGTGTTTTCGGTGTCTGATGCCCTGCCCTCCTGTTTGATTGGCTGTATTTTCAGTGTCTGATGCCCTGCCCTCCTGTTTGATTGGCTGTGTTTTCAGTGTCTGATGCCCTGCCCTCCTGTTTGATTGGCTGTGTTTTCGGTGTCTGATGTCTGTTTGACACTCTAACCGCAAGGCCAAATGCTAATCCGGTCTTTAATCTCTGCAAAAACTTCTTTGGTGTCGAGCATTATTGCCTAAATAATACATTTTAAAGTTTTTTATGTGAAAAAGGCCATCCGGTGCTGAATATTATTTTTATATTTCACTCCTTGCATAAAAGAAACCAATTTCATTTTATTGCCATATTGGCAGCAAATGAACGGCCATTTTCTTCCCCAGCGGCAGAAAGGTTTAATCCTAATTGTCTGAGGCAGGGATGTAATTGGGTCAGAGAAAGGTTAACCTCTTTCCCCCGCTGCACAAACACGCTACCTGGCACGGACAATGTTAGCACGGCTGTTCTGGGGAAATGGAGAGATGTGTAGAATGTCTAAGTAACTAAATGCCAAATCTCACAGCAGAAGACCAGGCTCTGATTTAAATGAAGTTCCCAAAACCGCGTGTAATTACAGAGTAACTACAACAGTAGTAACGGTGTAATTAATGTGTACGTACGCACTGTTACACTGAACTTGCAATGAAACCCGTCTGGGGGTGTACCTGTCTGGGGGTGTACACCTGTCTGGGGGTGTACCTGTCTGGGGGTATACCTGTATGGGGGTGTACCTGTCTGGGGGTATATCTGTATGGGGGTGTACCTGTCTGGGGGTAAAACCTGTCTGGGGGTGTAGCCATCTGGGGGTTTACCTGTCTGGGGGTATACCTGAAGTGAGGTGTTGTACTGCAGTGCTCAACTGCTGATCTGTTCATCACCCTCAGAAGCATGAAATAAACTTTAAACCTGCGGCAGGTTCAACAGTTTTTACAATGAACACAATGATGTGTATTACTTAGTTATACAGCACCCAGGGTAGCTGTATTACAGTGTGCTTACAGTGTGATTAGACTGGTATCAGGGCTGAAGATCGAGAATCCATCACCTTTTTTAAAGATGAAAAACCTGTAACTGGATGTGCTTTTGTTTTTTATGAAAATATAAAATGAGTGAAGGTAGCATGCTCTGTACCCAAACTGGACTAGCCCCCAGCTCTGTACCCAAAACAGACCCCCCTCTGCTCCCCCAGAAGCAGACAGAGGGGTCCCCGGCTGGAAGAGGCTCCAGCCCACGATCCTGTAAGAACAGACCCGCGCAGAGGCAGCGAAGTGTTTCTGCCGCATTTTTAATAAGAGACTTTCACTCCATTAAAACGCCACGCCCTGTCAGTCACTGGGAATGATGGGACGGCTACGGGGAAGCAGCGCTCTCTGCTGCTGCTCCTCCCCCTCCTCCCCCTCCTCCTCCCCCTCCTCCCCCTCCTCCTCCTGCTGCTATGCCTTCTCCTCCCCCTCCTCTTCCATCCCCCTCCTCCTCCTCCTCCTTCTCCTCCCCTCCTCTTCCTCTCCCTCCTCCTCCTCCTCCATCACAGCCCAATTCACCACACACCCCACTGTGACAGAAAATTACTTCCTTCCTTCCCCAACCCCCCTTTTTATTGGGGGCAAGGTTTTGGTTTTTGTTTAAGCAAAGCAGATCCTCGAGACCCGACCCTCCCCCCTCTCACCCTCCCGACCCTCCCCCACCCCTAACCCCGCCCCCCCCAGCCCATCTCGGGTGTGTTTGCTCGCTAATGGCTAGGGCTGCAGTGGCTGTGGAAAGCCTAATGGAGGCGCAGACTTCAAACGGCATCTCACAGAAGAATGACTCCTGTTCAGGGACCTCCAGCTTCAGCCGAGCAAATATCGCTTCCACACGCCACCAACACGGCGGGGCACCGTTCGGCAAACGGGCCGGCTCCGTTCTGCCCGAGCAGCGCCGCGAAGCTTCACCGCCCTCCCCCAAAATCAGCATGCACACCACGAACCCGGCCGATAATACAGAAATTATGTTAACACCTGTTCTCATCCTCCCTTTAAATCGCTGGTGTGCATGAATCCAAATGAGAGAGAGAGAAAAACAGCCTGTCACGCAAAGTAAATCCTCGTGACTTTGATTGTTTTATCTGAAGAGAACAGTTTAGTCACTGTCTGTGTCTGGGGCTGTTAAAGGCAAATGCAGTTTTATTATTCTGAATCATGGCTTCTTCTGTTGGAATTCTGCAGGGACCCCTGCGCTGCGCTTTCTGACTCCAATCCCCAGCAATCAAGGCGCTCTCTGTCACAGGCGGCCATTACACACACATTAAGGTGAGAGGCAGTCTGTACCGCCGCTTCCTTTCAGATCGACTGCACAGAAGAGAGAGAGTCCGCCCAAACAGGGACGCTTATGAGGAATGCCAGACCAGATATTACGAGCGCAGCCACGCATGCACGAGCAGCACAGAGCGGACAGAGCGGACAGAGAGGAGAGACCGAGAGGAGGACGAGAACAAGATTAAACAGAGGGGAAGAGGGGAGAAGGGAGAGGTGCAGAATGAAGGGAGAAGAGGTGGGGAAAGGAGGGGAAGGAGGAGAGGGAGAGAACAGTGGAGAAGAGTGACTGAGTAATGATGAAGAGAGCTGATTAGTGACACCTGTGAACACGTACTGAGCATCGCTGCCTAGTGACACCTGTGAACACGTACTGAGCATCGCTGCCTAGTGACACCTGTGAACACGTACTGAGCACTGCTGCCTAGTGACACCTGTGAACACGTACTGAGCATCGCTGCCTAATGACACCTGTGAACACGTACTGAGCATCGCTGCCTAATGACACCTGTGAACACGTACTGAGCATCGCTGCCTAATGACACCTGTGAACACGTACTGAGCATCGCTGCCTAATGACACCTGTGAACATGTACTGAGCATCGCTGCCTAATGACACCTGTGAACACGTACTGAGCATCGCTGCCTAATGACACCTGTAAACACGTACTGAGCATCGCTGCCTAGTGACACCTGTGAACACATACTGAGCACTGCTGCCTAATGACACCTGTGAACACGTACTGAGCATTGCTGCCTAATGACACCTGTGAACACATACTGAGCATTGCTGCCTAATGACACCTGTGAACACATACTGAGCACTGCTGCCTAATGACACCTGTGAACACGTACTGAGCATCGCTGCCTAACGACACCTGTGAACACGTACTGAGCATCGCTGCCTAGTGACACCTGTGAACACGTACTGAGCACTGCTGCCTAGTGACACCTGTGAACACGTACTGAGCATCGCTGCGTAGTGACACCTGTGAACACGTACTGAGCTGCTGTTTTCTGGTATCAGGTAATAAAATACCTGTTCGGGAGGGAAAAGATCCTTCCCTTGTCCCATAATCCTCTTATCAGGAAGAGATTTCTAATGGCTGAGGCGAAGGCAGGTTTGTGGTGACAGAGGATCCGTCTCCCGCCCCCCCACAGAGGTGTAATTGAGCCCCGGAACAGGGCTGGAGACGCAGGAGTGATAAAGGGCTGTTTCTCCCCGAAAACCCAGCCGGGCCCTCCTGTGTGTGCCTGGCCAGCGTGCAGCTCTGCAGAAACAGGCACTGAATAAATAACCAGAGCGGGCCTCACCCTGGGGTCATTTACTTTGTTTTTATTGTGTTATTTATTCACCTGTTTTTGCTGAGTCGCTGCGGCAGGTTAGAGGCCTTTCTCAGAGTAAAACAGCAGGTGACCTTTAATAGGATTCCACTCCCTGGCAGAGTCCACCTTCACCTGGAGTACCCCTCCTGAGTCTGAGTAACTACACAGTGTAACTCTGCTCAGTGTGAGTAACTGCTCAGTGTGAGTAACTCTGCTCAGTGTGAGTAACTCCGCTCAGTGTGAGTAACTCTGCTCAGTGTGAGTAACTCCGCTCAGTGTGAGTAACTCTGCACATTGTGAGTAACTCCGCTCAGTGAGTAACTCTGCACAGTGTGAGTAACTCTGCTCAGTGAGTAACTCTGCACAGTGAGTAACTCCGCTCAGTGTGAGTAACTCTGCACATTGTGAGTAACTCTGCTCAGTGAGTAACTCTGCTCAGTGTGAGTAACTCTGCTCAGTGTGAGTAACTCTGCTCAGTGAGTAACTCTGCTCAGTGAGTAACTCCGCTCAGTGTGAGTAACTCTGCACAGTGAGTAACTCTGCTCAGTGAGTAACTCTGCTCAGTGAGTAACTCCGCTCAGTGTGAGTAACTCTGCACATTGTGAGTAACTCTGCTCAGTGAGTAACTCTGCTCAGTGAGTAACTCTGCTCAGTGTGAGTAACTCTGCACATTGTGAGTAACTCTGCTCAGTGTGAGTAACTCCGCTCAGTGTGAGTAACTCTGCACAGTGTGAGTAACTCTGCTCAGTGTGAGTAACTCCGCTCAGTGTGAGTATCTCTGCTCAGTGTGAGTAACTCCGCTCAGTGTGAGTAACTCTGCTCAGTGTGAGTAACTCTGCTCAGTGAGTAACTCTGCTCAGTGTGAGTAACTCTGCTCAGTGTGAGTAACTCCGCTCTCTGTGAGTAACTCTGCTCAGTGTGAGTAACTCCGCTCAGTGTGAGTAACTCTGCTCAGTGTGAGTAACTCTGCTCAGTGAGTAACTCTGCTCAGTGTGAGTAACTCTGCTCAGTGTGAGTATCCCTGTACAGTGTGAGTAACTCTGGTTAGTGTGAGTCATTTGATCAGTGGAGGTGGTATTCTAGTCTTGTGCAAACATATGCCAAACAGGACGTCTGAGACTACATTACCCATGTACCCCTGATATTCTCTGGAGGGGAGAGGAGACTAACACAGAGAGGACACCTTTGTGGGAAACTGATCTTCTCTTCAGTGAGATACGGTATAACAAACTCAAAGTCAGTTCTACTGACAGCATATACGTAGATGTAGGTACAGAAAACAGTAATGAAGTGAAATACTGAAATACTGACTCCAATGTGACTGAGTCCACTGACTCATTCCCCGGTGACTGACGCCCCCCCCCCCCCCCCCCCCCCCCGAGATCTGGCCGGAGCCCCATCAGGGAGCCATTAAAATTCATCAGCGGAAAAAATACCAAATATGCTCTTCCACAGTTAGTCCAACTGTGTAATCTAATCTGCTTTTCCATAATTCATCTAATTAATCTAATTACCGTTTCAAACCTGCAGGACTGGGAGCACCTCAGTGAGCGGCAAGCAGACAGGAGCAAATAAATATTAGGAGAGGACCGATGAACGACCGGTCGACCGGTGTGCAGTTCGGTTCGTTCTCCGGGTTTAATCTCCAAGTTTAATCTCTGGGTTTAATCTCCAAGTTTAATCTCCGGGTTTAATCTTGGGGTTTAATCTCGGGGTTTAATCTCTGGGTTTAGTCCATGCTTGTGAAAACGTTCAGTGGGATGAGTTCCGGTCCTCGGATACAGAGATGCTCGTTTCCATGTCAGGTGTAAGCGGCCCTAAAACACTGAGGGGGTGCTGAGGGACTACGCAGGGGCGGGGCTCGCCATGGTAACCAGCAGGGCTCTGTGCTCCACAGGCTGAAGGCTGGGCCCTGAACAGTGTCGTTAGCCAGCTGTGACCGCGTGGCTGTCCTGGCAGGAGACCGCACCTTCCTTTTTCCTTCTTCTCCATTTCCCCTCTTTCTCTGTCCCTCGCTTTTCTTTCTCTTCACATCTGCACCTCCAGCGCCTGCCCCCTTCTCACCCTGGTCTGCTCTCCATCCATCACCTTCCCCAGCTCTCTCTCTCTTTATCACTTTCCTTCCCGGAAACAAACCAGTCTGGCATTCTGATTTATACCCGCCCAGGCAAACACACGTGTGATTACTCCATTTGTTACTGTAGCGTGATTCCTTCTGAGCGTGCTCAGTCTCTCCCTCCCTTCCGAGCGTGCTCAGTCTCTCCCTTCTGTGTGCTCAGTCTCTCCCTCCCTTCTGAGCGTGCTCAGTCTCTCCCTCCCTTCTGAGCATGCTCAGTCTCTCCCTTCTGAGCGTGCTCAGTCTCTCCCTTCTGAGTGTGCTCAGTCTCTCCCTTCTGAGCGTGCTCAGTCTCTCCCTTCTGAGCATGCTCAGTCTCTCCCTTCCGAGCATTCTCAGTCTCTCCCTTCTAAGCCTGCTCAGTCTCTCCCTTCTGAGCGTGCTCAGTCTCTCCCTTCTGAGCGTGCTCAGTCTCTCCCTTCTAAGCGTGCTCAGTCTCTCCCCTCTGAGCATGCTTAATCTTTCAGCGATGGCGCCCCCCTGTGGAGAGGGGAAAGAGTGCGATGGCGCCCCTCAGTGGAAAGGGGGAAGAGCGTGATGGCGCCCCCTTGTGGAGAGGGGGAAGAGTGTGATGGCGCCCCCCTGTGGAGAGGGGGAAGAGTGCGATGGCACCCCTCTGTGGAGAGGGGAGAGAGTGTGATGGCGCCCCCCTGTGGAGAGGGGAAAGAATGCGATGGCGCCCCCTTGTGGATGAGCGGAGGACGGCTGCAGCAGGTCCTCTGCGCTGATTATGTGTGTGAAATGTGAGTTTAATGGGAGACAGACGCAGAGGGAAGCAGCTGCTCTCACAGACAGATAAGAGAGCAGACAGGGCTGTCTGGAGACCTGCTCATATCAGAGCCCCACCATCCAGCAGCTTTCTGCTCTTATCACAACAGGCCACACCTGCACACACAGACAGGTACACACACCTGCACACACAGACAGGTACACACACCTGCACACACAGACAGGTACACACACAGACAGGCACCTGCACACACAGACAGGTACACACACCTGCACACACAGACAGGTATACACACCTACACACACAGACAGGTACACACACCTGCACACACAGACAGGTACACACACCTACACACACAGACAGGCACCTGCACACACAGACAGGTACACACACCTGCACACACAGACAGGTACACACACCTGCACACACAGACAGGCACACACACCTGCACACACAGACAGGCGCACACATCTGCACACACAGACAGGCGCACACACCTGCACACACAGACAGGCACCTGCACACACAGACAGGCACCTGCACACACAGACAGGTACACACACCTGCACACACAGACAGGTACACACACCTGCACACACAGACAGGTACACACACCTGCACACACAGACAGGCACCTGCACACACAGACAGGTACACACACCTGCACACACAGACAGGCACCTGCACACACAGACAGGTACACACACCTGCACACACAGACAGGCACCTGCACACACAGACAGGTACACACACCTACACACACAGACAGGCGACTGCACTCTTTCAGACAGCTATTAAAAACCCGTCCTTCAGTAAATAGTGATAAGCTGTTTACAAACGCTCTCTAATGCCTTTCGAAATGATGTAGCCTACACGGCACATCATTTTAAAATAAAATACCGAAAATAAATGAAGTATTCAATGACGCCCCTGTAACTAAGCAGTGCTTTAAAAAAGATTAAACGGGACATTAAATGGAACATTGCCTAATAAATGTTTATTACACACTTATTACTGAAATTACAAATGACATACGTGCATGACATTTATACAGTGAATGACACCATTAGATAAGGTCAGAGCGCACGAGCGTTTGAGCAGTTTAACGGGGTCTGAAGCTCATTGCGGCCGCTAGCCGCGCAGTAATCAGCCCTAATCCAGCCCATAATCAGCCCTAATCCAGCCCATAATCAGCCCTAATCCAGCCCATAATCAGCCCTAATCCAGCCCATAATCAGTCCTAATCAGCCCTAATCCAGCCCTAATCAGCCCTAATCCAGCCCATAATCAGCCCTAATCCAGCCCATAATCAGCCCTAATCCAGCCCATAATCAGCCCTAATCCAGCCCATAATAAGCCCTAATCCAGCCCATAATCAGGCCCCCTGAAACACACGCGGCTGTTCTGCCCCCCTCCCCCGAACCCGCCCCCCAGCCCCCGAACCCACCCCCCCCCGCAGTCTGCAGCTAAAACGGGTCAGAAAGAGGGGCGGGGCTTCATGTGTGATCATGATGTCAGGGTCAGAGATGATCATCACTGATGGGGGGGCTGAATACACCGGGGGGGGGGGGGGGGGAGCTCCAGGTATCCTGGCTCAGGTGAGAGATCCGGGTATCCTGGCTCAGGTGAGAGATCCGGGTATCCTGGCTCAGGTGAGAGCTCCGGGTATCCTGGCTCAGGTGAGAGCTCCGGGTATCCTGGCTCAGGTGAGAGCTCCGGGTATCCTGGCTCAGGTGAGAGCTCCGGGTATCCTGGCTCAGGTGAGAGCTCCGGGTATCCTGGCTCAGGTGAGAGCTCCGGATATCCCATCAGGTCACCAGTAAAAGCCTGACATTCACAGGCGCTTTAACAGAGGGTGAGGTCTTAAAGGGCCTAAATGCTAACAGCAGGCTCTTGTAAAACAGCCCCACTGTGAGCAATGGCAACAATAACCTTTTGAGTAAATACCTGCTTTATGGCTCCTGTACATTATGTGATCTCAGCACAGATAAAAGTAAACAACAAGCACCGGAAGCAGCTCTCCTGGTTCTCTGCGCTGGGAGGCTGTGAGCATCTCAATGTGAAATGTGATCCCCCTCTCTGTGCTGTGATTGGGTCAAAAAAGAAATGTGATCTCTCTCTCTCTCTGTGCTGTGATTGAGTCAAAAAAGAAATGTGATCTCTCTCTCTCTCTGTGCTGTGATTGGGTCAGAAGAGAAATGTGATCTCTCTCTCTCTGTGCTGTGATTGGGTCAGAAGAGAAATGTGATCTCTCTCTCTCTGTGCTGTGATTGGGTCAGCAGAGAAATATAATGTCTCTCTCTATGCTGTGATCGGGTCAGTAGAGAAATGCGATCTCTCTCTCTCTCTCTCTCTCTCTCTCTCTCGCTCTCTCTCTCTCTGCTGTGATTCGGCCATTATCCCTAGTAGTGGGCGGGGCCCCAAAGGAACTGCAGGTGTTACCTGTTACTTCCGGTACTTCCTCCTCCTCACCACAGCTCACTAGCCTTCCTCCTGTCAATCTGCGATGGAAAAGCAGTCTTTACTCTTCACTGCAAACTGCGTTTGTATCGGGTACACAGTACACCAGGGATCACCCTGGTTACGCTGTCGGGTACACAGTACACCAGGGATCGCCACGGTTACGCTGTCAGGTACACAGTACACCAGGGATCACCACGGTTACGCTGTCGGGTACACAGTACGCCAGGGATCGCCACGGTTACGCTATGAGTAATGGAGCTGTCGATGGAACAAGCCTCTCGCTGTCCCGCTGGCTGGAAACCGTTTGCACGTGGAAACTGCACAGATCTGAATAAATGAGGGAGTCTGGAGCGCTCAGGCCAGACGGTTTAGCACAGGCCATACATCTTGTTGAACTTGAGCATGACGTAGATGAAATATTCTGCAGCTGGTTGTGCTGAGGTAATAAAGTTTTCTCTCCTTGAAGAAGCTTACGGCAGATATTATGCATTCCGGAAAGGTCTCTGCACTGTAAAAGCACATTATTGAATTTGTAAAAGATTTTTAAACATATGCAAATGAGGAGGGTGGTATTGGACTATATTAGATGCAGTGATTTATGTTCTGTGACTGGAATACATTAACTATATTACAGAGAGCACATTTCCATGGCGTATGTTTATACATTCAGAGCAGCAATTGTACACTGCATGAAAATGACAAGATGAAATATTTATCTGTGCACAAAACCAAAATAACAACTGTATCAGGAAGACAATGAATTAATAAAGCCACTGCACATCAGATCACCAGGAGATTTAATAGAAGCATGTCCAGCAAAGCAATTTATATCCCTGATCTTTCACACATCTGATCTCCAACAAAAACCACTGAAGCACATTTTTCATTTAAGCTAAACAGCTCCAAATACACTTCAAATGACCCCTTTCCCAGAAGAGTAGGGGTTAACTAATAGAAATAAAAATGCAACACACTGAGTTTCCTTATGAAAATGGCACATATCCTCACATACGGGGATGAAAATAATAGCAGTTTACAATCAGACTACAGCCAAAGTGTGGAGTCTGAGGTGGACTGTGGAGTTAATCTTCCTCTCTTCTAAGACTTCAGTACAAACTGCAGGGGGAGCAGGGTGTTACAGAGCTACAGAGAAGAGTACTCCCAGCATGCACTGCAGGAGAACATACTCATTAACTCCCCACGTAATGCAAACACACACACTTACTCTTACACACACACACACACACACACACACACTTACTCACACACACACACATACCCGCACCCACACACACTCTTACTCTTACACACACATACCCACACCAACACACACACACACACACACACATACCCGCACCAACACACACACACACACACACCCCAACACACACGGTCACACCCACACACACCCACACCCACACCATTACACACACATACCCACACCCACACACACCAACACACACGGCCACACCCACACACACCCATACCCACACCAACACACACATACACCCACACACACCCCATGCCCACACTCACACAAATGCACACATCCTTCCACACACACCCCATGCCCACGCCCACACACAAGCACACATCCTCCCACACACAGACACACCATCAACACCATCACTTATAGTATCCTCCTACAGAGAGGGCAGTAAAGCTCCACAACATGAGAGGTGTGATATATACACATATAAAACTCAGACGACAGGTGTGATATATACACATATAAAACTCAGACGACAGGTGTGATATATACGCATATAAAACTCAGACGACAGGTGTGATATATACACATATAAAACTCACAGACTACAGGTGTGATATATACATATATAAAACTCAGACTACAGGTGTGATATATACACATATAAAACTCACAGACTACAGGTGTGATATATACACATATAAAACTCACAGACTATAGGTGTGATATATATGCTGTATAAAACTCACAGACTATAGGTGTGATATATATGTTATATAAAACTCACAGACTAAAGGTGTGATATATATGCGGTATAAAACTCACAGACTACAGGTGCGATATATATGCTATATAAAACTCACAGACTATAGGTGTGATATATATGCTATATAAAACTCACAGACTACAAGTGTGATATATATGCGGTATAAAACTCACAGACTACAGGTGTGATATATATGCAATATAAAACTCACAGACTATAGGTGTGATATATATGACATATAAAAGCACATCTACCCTGCCCTCAAATTCAGCTCACGCACAATATTAATCTGTAAAGTAACACACATGCAGCAGGTCCTACATATATCCAAATCGCCATGACAACAAAAGGAAAGGGAACGAGGGAGGAAGAAGAGAGAGAAAGAAGAGAGGGATGCTCTTATAATCTGTGAAATGGAAAGCCTTCAAAAAGGCATCAGCTGTTCTTTCTGTCCTGTGAGTCAGAGAAGAGCTGTCCATCAGAGAGAACTGTCCATCAGAGAGAAGAGCTGTCAGTCAGAGAGAAGAGCTGTCCATCAGAGAGAAGAACTGTACATCAGAGAGACGAGCTGTCCGTCAGAGAGAAGAGCTGTCTGTCAGAGAGAAGAGCTGTCCGTCAGAGAGAAGAGCTGTCAGTCAGAGAGAAGAGCTGACCGGCTGGATAAAGCTCTAAAACTAGTCTCCTACAGCCCCAGCATGTACAGAAGAAGCAGGATTCACTCATAGCAAAGCATCTCATCAAATCTCCTTCCAAGTCAGCAGCTGGTGGGGCTGCAGAGGTTTTTTACTCTGCACTTAGAACAAGGTTTCTTCTGCAATTTGCAAGAAACAAAACGTTAAGCTTTCATAGCTTTGTAATAGAATATAACACATTTTTCCTTGTTGAAAATCACACTTCAGAGCGTTTTACAGTCAAATGCGTTCGTCAGGGTCAAAGATTAAAGGCACATCCGTCAGCTCTTCTTCTCTGCACTCTGTTTGCTTTAGCAGGTCTGCTTTCCTCTCTGGGACTGTGCTGAGGTTTAGCAGCACCCCTCAGCTGCTGCCCCTGCTTTTTAATACAGAAATAAAATCAAGCGCAACCGGCACGATTCACCCAATCCTTCCATTCATCACAGATCACTTCATTTCAGCCCCAGCCAGCATCCTCCAGAGGCCGGGATGAGATCTGTCTGATATGTGGATCTCATCTCTCTTCTGTGGAAATGCAATAAACTTTAAAAACAAAACTAAAGAAACACTCAGCTCCCTGCACAGTCCATATTCAGAGGAAAAGTAGACATGCTTCAGAGTAAAGCACAGCACAGTTTGACTGTGCTTCAAATGAAAGCACAGCACAGGTTAGCAGCACAGTTTGACTGTGCTTCATATTAAAGCACAGTGAGCTTCAGCAGTACAGTGTGACTGCGCTTCAGATTAAAGCACAGCACAGGTTAGCAGCACAGTTTGACTGTGCTTCATATTAAAGCACAGCGAGCTTCAGCAGTACAGCGTGACTGCGCTGCAGATTAAAGCACAGCACAGGTTAGCAGCACAGTTTGACTGTGCTTCATATTAAAGCACAGCATGTTTTAGCAGCACAGTGCTGCTTCGAGTGAACGGCCTCGCTCTGACGTTTACATCAGCAGTGTCATAAATTCAGGCCATTTTCAGATCCCACCCATATCCCTTTAATTTATCCTCTCTGCTAGATTTCAGCACAGGAAAAATCTGATATCACACACACACGCACACGCACGCACGCACGCACGCACACACACATATGCACACACGCACGCACGCACACACAAGCATGCACACACACACCGACACACACAGGCCCGCCAGCTGGGATGCTTTAATGGACAAGGGTCTCTCTCCCTCTCACTCTCTCTCTCTCTCTCTCTCTCTCTCTTTCCGTCTCTCTCTCTCTCACACACAGTCAGGGACAGAGAGAGAGGGAGAAGGACAGATAGAGGGTGAGTGGTGAGAGGCACACTGATTAGTAATAAAGAGCTTTCCTCCCACTTTTTTCCGGGATTTCATTTTGAGATTCAGGTACAGCCATGTAAAGCTGTGTAAAGTAGTTTCGCTCATACAGCACAGCACAGCTGCAGCAGGTTTAGTGGTTTGGCTCATACAGCACAGCACAGCTGCAGCAGGTTTAGTGGTTTGGCTCATACAGCACAGCACAGCTGCAGCAGGTTTAGTGGTTTGGCTCATACAGCACAGCTGCAGCAGGTTTAGTGGTTTGGCTCATACAGCACAGCTGCAGCAGGTTTAGTGGTTTGGCTCATACAGCACAGCACAGCTGCAGCAGGTTTAGTGGTTTGGCTCATACAGCACAGCACAGCACCAGCTGCAGCAGGTTAGTGTTTTGGCTCATACAGCACAGCTGCAGCAGGTTTAGTGGTTTGGCTCATACAGCACAGCACAGCTGCAGCAGGTTTAGTGGTTTGGCTCATACAGCACAGCACAGCTGCAGCAGGTTTAGTGGTTTGGCTCATACAGCACAGCACAGCTGCAGCAGGTTTAGTGGTTTGGCTCATACAGCACAGCACAGCTGCAGCAGGTTTAGTGGTTTGGCTCATACAGCACAGCACAGCTGCAGCAGGTTTAGTGGTTTGGCTCATACAGCACAGCACAGCTGCAGCAGGTTTAGTGATTAACAGCAGGAGACACAGCCCAGCCCATCCCAGAGAAAAGCACCAGCGCAGAGGCTGTTAGCACAGAACCAGCGCATCAGTCTCCTGGCCTCTCACACATAACAGGCCATCCGTCATGAACGGCAACACTACAGCGACGCCGTGGCGACGGGACAGCGGCCGGGCCCGCTGGCGGTGTGATGAGGCACGCAGGCGCTCCTGTCCAATCAGCCGCCGGAGAAACGCTGTCCTCATCAGACTCTAATGATCAATTACCGCCCTTCCCCCGCTGCGGGGGATCAATAGGGGGCGGGAGAGGGTACCCACCCCCAACCCGGGGGCACGGGGGGAACCATGACATCACCGAAACACCGGCAGCCCTTCATCCGGCAGTCTGACACAATGGCAGGCGTAAATATTTAACGAGAGAGAGAGAGAGAGAGAGAGAGAGAGAGTGAGAGAGAGAGAGAGAGAGTGGTGAAAGAAGAGCGCTGGAGGGATTGAGCAGGCTCCCTCCTCTCGGAGGAACGCAGGCGGAGGAGGGCGGGCGGAGGAACGCAGGCGGAGGAGGGCGGGCGGAGGAACGCAGGCAGAGGAGGGCGGGGCGGAGGAACGCAGGCGGAGGAGGGCGGGGCGGAGGAGGGCGGGCGGAGGAACGCTGGCAGAGGAACGCAGGCGGAGGAACGCAGGCAGAGGAACGCAGGCGGAGGAGGGCGGGCGGAGGAACGCAGGCAGAGGAACGCAGGCGGAGGAACGCAGGCAGAGGAACGCAGGCGGAGGAACGCAGGCAGAGGAACGCAGGCGGAGGAGGGCGGGCGGAAGAACGCAGGCGGAGGAGAGCGGGCGGAGGAACGCAGGCGGAGGAACGCAGGCAGAGGAGGGCGTGGTTTCTGTTCCAGCCGCTGGACGTTACTCTTCCTGCCGCTCGCAGTTTTAATTAGTGCCGACTAGATAATGGACAATTATCTGAATAAGACTGAGCGCATCTGCACCCGGGTGCCTTATCACAGCCACTGAGCGAGCGGCCTGACAGCCAGGGACCATGCTGCAGCGCGGCACAACACTGACCCCCGGTGGCGGAGAGAGAGAATGGCACGGTGATGCTTCCGTAGCGGGGGATGGAGCAGGCTGCAGCGTCGGTTAGACAGGGCGGATCAGACACAGAAAGCACAGCCACCCCCCTCTTCTCTCTGTACAGCAGGTGTGAGGAACAGAGATCACCTGCGCCAGGGTTCACACACAGGTCAGGCCTGACTGTATACATCAAACCCACAGCGACCGGCCACGTCTGAATCCACCCTCAGTTAAACTATTTATGAGCTGGGAATCACACTGCAGTCTGTGTTTTACAGTATGTTTCAATTTTCAGGAACACTGCAGGGTTTTTTCCCAGCGCTGTAACTGGACTAGCAGTGGCTCAGTTACACAGCACAGAGCACTTCCCCTGTTACACAGCACAGAGCACTTCTGCCTGTGAAACAGCACAGAGCACTTCCCCCGTTAAACAGCACAGAGCACTTCTGCCTGCGACACAGCACAGAGCACTTCAGCCTGTGAAACAGCACAGAGCACTTCAGCCTGTTACACAGCACAGAGCACTTCCCCTGTTAAACAGCACAGAGCACTTCCCCTGTTAAACAGCACAGAGCACTTCAGCCTGTTACACAGCACAGAGCACTTCTGCCTGTTAAACAGCACAGAGCACTTCAGCCTGTTAAACAGCACAGAGCACTTCCCCCGTTAAACAGCACAGAGCACTTCTGCCTGTTAAACAGCACAGAGCACTTCCCCCGTTAAACAGCACAGAGCACTTCTGCCTGTTAAAACAGCACAGAGCACTTCAGCCTGTGAAACAGCACAGAGCACTTCTGCCTGTTAACGCACACAGAGCACTTCAGCCTGTTAAACAGCACAGAGCACTTCCCCCGTTAAACAGCACAGAGCACTTCTGCCTGTTAAACAGCACAGAGCACTTCAGCCTGTGAAACAGCACAGAGCACTTCTGCCTGTTAAACAGCACAGAGCACGTCTGCTTGTTAAACAGCACTAAATAAATATGCATTCATTCAAATAATTACTTTTATTCACACACCATGACCAACAATTATAACGTTTCCATTAAAACAATGCTGAGAGCGAAAATGAGGAGCTAATCGTTTTGTTCAAACATATCAGATAATCAATAATCAGAGCTCAGAGATTAGTGCAGTCAGTAGAACAGAACAACTGCTGCCTGAGTTACACACGCCAAGCAGCAATGCATTGTGGGAACTGGACATTCATTAGCATAGCGCCATCACTTATCAACATACATTAACATACAATTAAATCCTCTCTCTGTGAAGCGTGTCAATGTTAGAGAGAGAGAGGGGGGAGGGAGAGAGAGAGAGAGAGAGAGAGAGAGAGGGGGGGGGGGGGGGGGGGAGGGGTGCGAAGCCAACTTCAGAGACATATTTATACAATAGTAGCCGAATCTGCCACTTCCTATAATATCAGTGGCAGGTTGTTTTATAATACCGAAGCCATTTTGTAAATACATTGTATATTGTGTATAAGATCATGAATAAGTCCAGCATTGCTCCCTTGGCTGATTCCAGCGGTGCCTAATTGCTCTGTTGTAAGTTTCCCTCCAGAGCAGACAGCAGCAGACACTGTGAGCAGGTGAGCTCTGTACCCACACACAGGCTCACTGTGATCCTGTAGCACCTGTGGGTACCTGAGCCGGGCTCCCAGCAGGTTAAATATCTGATCTGAGCAGATTTCAGCACCAAGGCCACTTTTTATTTGGACAGGAGCCTCTGCTTGGCAGCTCCAAACGCCCTGAGCAGTAAACACACACCACAGAAGCTCCGCACTGATGTCATCTCATCAGCGGTTCCTTAGCTACACAGCTACTGTGTGAGTTCCAGGCTGAACATTATTATGATACAGTGTCTCCCTCTAGTGGCCAGTGCATGCACATGCACTAGTGTAACAGCGAAGCCTCCTCTCTGCTGAAAGACCAATGCTGCAGTTGAATGAGGACACTTCAGAATTATGTGCTCAATATAATAACTGTATAATATTTAAAATTATGCCTACTTTGCACGGGAAGCACTGTTGCACACTTCAAACATTAAAGCATAAGATTAGGAATCAATAAATAAGAACTGAATTGTATAGATTTTCATTAAGCAATTAGTATAATGACCAGTATAAAATTAATCTGCCAAGGCTACTGATCAATTGTTTGTTGTGAGCAGATGTTCTGGGACAATTCCTCAATGGTCAAAATATCCCCGCAGCAAGCAGTCACATGATCTACTCTTTTTCTTTTTTTTTTTTTAAACATGGTTCCTAACTCATAAGCCTGAGGCTGGGCCGATTTTATTGATTAGTTTTGTCTTAATGAAAATAATAAATTTTGGTGTGTGAATAATTTTAGTGTTCTGCATTAATTTAAAAAAATGGGGGTGGATTTATTCTGTAATAAAAGCAACAAATGGGAGGTGGTTAAGAGTGACATTATGCAAGGAAGGCCTTCACTGCGCAGCGGGACTGAGGTACTGAAGACCTGAGGGGCTCAGCTCTACAGCTCCCATCACCCAATCAGCTTCTGGGATTCAGATCTACAGCTCCCATCACCCAATCAGCTTCTGGGATTCAGATCTACAGCTCCCATCACCCAATCAGCTTCTGGGATTCAGAGCTACAGCTCCCATCACCCAATCAGCTTCTGGGATTCAGATCTACAGCTCCCATCACCCAATCAGCTTCTGGGATTCAGAGCTACAGCTCCCATCACCCAATCAGCTTCTGGGATTCAGAGCTACAGCTCCCATCAGCCAATCAGCTTCTGGGATTCAGATCTACAGCTCCCATCACCCAATCAGCTTCTGGGATTCAGATCTACAGCTCCCATCAATCCCACAAACAGCTTCTGGGATTCAGAGCTACAGCTCCCATCACCCAATCAGCTTACTGGGATTTCAGAGCTACAGCTCCCATCACCCAATCAGCTTCTGGGATTCAGATCTACAGCTCCCATCACCCAATCCGCTTCTGGGATTCAGAGCTACAGCTCTGATCATCCAATCAGTTTCTGGGCCTCAGATCTGTGGCTCCAATCATCCAATGGCCTTCTGGGATTCAGACATTGGTGGGTCTGTGTCTCTACTGGGCATGGGTAAACCCTTTAGATAACACTGTTACGGTTTTATTTGACATTAGGCATTTGCAAGAGTACACAGGTATAAGCCACTTGGGTGAAATGAGGGACCCCTCACTGGCCCTGCATTCAAACATGTTTTGGTTTATTTACTCCAGAATTTACAGACGGGCATGAGCTCCAAATGCCCAGAGCACTGCCCCGCCGACAGCAGCGGTACCCACGGATGTGAGCGGCAGGACCATCACGGGGAAATTCTTTTTTACGGGATTATAACCCCGAGACACAGCAGCCCAGGGAGGGAGATAAACAGTCTGCCACAGACTTACCTCTGCACCTGTCCAGCTCCAGCTCTCCAGGGCTGCGGCAAAATCTCCAGCTCCAGCTCTCCAGGGCTGCGGCAAAATCTCCTGCCCTTAAACTCCACTCTCAAACTTCACTCGGGAAAACCCAATGCTCCACCAATCAAACACGAGTATGTGAGGGCATCAGCAAAGCAGATTGGATCGGGGTCTTTGGCTGGGCACACCGTTATCCGATTGGACGGTTCCGATTCAGGCGCATCCAATCAGAGAAATATACAGGTAATTATGCTTGCAGTGCAGGAATCCTATCACAGGCTGGGGGGCTTTGCTGAACTCAGGTTCTCTCATGAATGGGGCTTCTGCTTATCAGGCATACAAGCGCTCAAGACTGAACACAGCTGGAGAGATTCTGTCAGACATTTGCCTGGTGCCTGCCCTCTCCTGGACAGCAGAGGAACTGCATTCTCCCCACCCAGGAGCCATGAGTACTGAGACCCGTTATTTAGGGACGGGACCCAGGTCAATCCCCCTTTTAACCTTCAGAAAGGCACCAGGCTGTCCGGAGCTCAATGGTCCATTAGTGCAGCTGTGATTTCTAATCAACTGGCCTTTGGCTGGGATGGCCCTTATTGCTTACAATGCTACAATCAACACAGGCTATTCAAAGACAATCCCATCCTATAATCACACATTTACATTTCCTCTGAACTCACGCAGTACGCAAGGCCAGTAGATGGAGATATTAAGAGCTAATGAACAGCTAAAGAGGCTTTACATATAGTAGCTCTCACACTGTCACACAGTAACAGTTACACACAGAGTAAACCTTACACACAGTAACTCTTACGCATAGCAACTCTCACACAGAGTAATCCTTAAACACAGTAATCGTGATGCTCAGAACCAGGGCCACACAGTCGATACCCAGATTGAGTATTTTCCCTGTTTTTCTGCCATTAGAAAGTAATTGGAGTTGTTATGAGAAACCACTGAGGCGTTCATGAACGCCTTTCTCCCCGTGAGCAGAGCCATCTTTCATGAGCTCAGGGGTAGCGCCTCTGTCCCGTGGGCCGTCCCAGGAGTGTCTGGAGCGCTGGTGCACTATCTGACAGCAGAGCTCCAATTTAAACAAGCTCAGCACAGCTCCCATGGCAGAGCTCTCACAGCACAGAGCTCTGCACAGGTCTCATAACACAGAGCTCTCCACAGCTCTCATAACACAGAGCTCTGCACAGCTCTCATAACACAGAGTACTGCACAGCTCTCATAACACAGAGTCCTGGACAGCTCTCATAGCACAGAGCTCTGCACAGCTCTCATAACACAGAGCTCTACACAGCTCTCATAGCACAGAGTACTGCACAGCTCTAATAGCACAGAGTACTGCACAGCTCTCATAACACAGAGCTCTACACAGCTCTCATAGCACAGAGCTCTGCACAGCTCTCATAGCACAGAGTGCAGCACAGCTCTCGCAGCACAGAGTGCAGCACAGCTCTCATAGCACAGAGCTCTGCACAGCTCTAATAGCAGAGTACTGCACAGCTCTCATAGCACAGAGTGCAGCACAGCTCTCGCAAGAAACAGAGTGCAGCACAGCTCTCACAGCACAGAGCTCTGCACAGCTCTCACAGCACAGAGCTCTGCACAGCTCTGACAGCACAGAGTACAGCACAGCTCCCATAGCAGAGAGCTCTGCACAGCTCTATTAGCACAGAGTACTGCACGGTTCCCATGCTGCATTCAAACATTTCCACATTGCAGAAAATCTAAGATCCGCGACTCAAACAGGGTCATTTTCAGAACAGGGTCATTTGCATTGCACAGCCATTACAGCCATACCTGGGCACTCAAATGCCACTTCCTTCTGTTATGTTCCCTTAACCAAAGTGCTCTCCATAGCAACAGAGTACACAGAGGTTTCCAGCAGTAAATTTGCATTCTTACATTTCTTAACATGTGCATGACCCCATGAGTACAAGACCCCTCAGACCCCAGAATGCCCCCCCCCCCCCCCCCCCACCCCCCCCCAGATGGCCAGCGATCAGTAGCACTGTCTGAGGGGACCCAACACTTCAGAGCAAATCCACAGCCTGCTGTTCTGACAGCTGTGAAAGACTACATTTCCCATCATGCTTTTCACAGTGTGGAGGCCTATCACTCAGAGCGCAAGATTCAAGTCTCAGGGCTGCTCACCACCACAGCTGTGAAACCCCACCGCTGCCCAGGCAAAGACTCTGTGTAATACTGCACAACAGCCAGAGGGGGTGCTGTTTCGCTTTCCTTCTGAGGTCATAGCTTTATAACTCGACATGTGACAGCTTGGAACCCGGAAACAACCGCAGAATGGAACCAGGTAGAGCAGCAGGTAAACGCAGGTAAACGCAGGTAAACGCAGGGGAAACATGGCTCAGAGGCCTCGTTAAGCAGAACCAGGTAGACCAGCAGGGAAACGCAGGTGAACAGCAGGGAAACGCAGGTGAACAGCAGGTCTGAGCAGGTGAACAGCAGGTCTGAGCAGGTGAACAGCAGGTACACAGCGGTATCAGGCACAGCAGGAGTAAAGCAGGTGGGGGACTCACAGGTGTGCTCCCGTCCGACAGCGTGGTCATGCTGATGGAGGTGCTCATCTTCCCGGAGGAGGACAGGGACGGGGGGGAGGGGCTGCGCTTGTCCAGGCAGCCGTTCGGCAGGACGTCCTGCCGCTGGATGAAGTCTCGCCAGGCTCGCTGGATACTGTCCCAAACAGAGAGGGGGTTAGGGTTAGGGGGCACACACACGCACCCCAGGCTCGCTGGATACTGTCCCAAACAGAGAGGGGGTTAGGGTTAGGGGGCACACACACGCACCCCAGGCTCGCTGGATACTGTCCCAAACAGAGAGGGGGTTAGGGGGCACACACACGCACCCCAGGCCCCCTGGATACTGTCCCAAAAAGAGAGGGGGTTCTGAGCACACACTCTCAGTACATACACTCACAATACTTACACGCACACAAGCGCGCACACACACACACACTTACAATAAAACACACACATACACTCAAACTTATAATAAAACCCGCACACACGCGCACACTTTGACGTACACGCACACGCACACGCACACGCACACACACACACACACACACACTCACTCACACTCACTCACATGGGTGCTTCACTGCAGATGCATTACTGTGGGTGTGCAGGATTATGGGAGACCAGACAGACCAGACAGCTCTCAGATTAGCAGAAAGGAAACGAGGCATGCAGTTTCCTGCAAAATTCCACAGGTGCAGTTTTCTGCTTTGGCCAGGTGGTGGCAGTGCAAAAAAACAGTCTCCACTGTTGTGATTTCAACCTCATATATTTATAGAACAGGATTTCATTTCCTCTGTCTGGTTCAGCTCTGACTTTGGCACTGAAACACTGTGTCTTTCGCCCAAATAAAATGGCCGCTTCAGTAAAATCACTCCCCAGAGAAATTGCCCCCCCTCCCCCCAACCGGAAAATGAAGGATGCGTTCTGACACTTCTAATGATAAAAATGTTTGTTTGCTCTGGAGACAGTGGTCCCGTACTCCAAGGCTGCCATATGTCAGTGTTATCGGAGAGAGATCCCCACTGGCTGCCAGGACTTATTAAAACTGGGTAAGATAACGCCATCTGTTTTTTCCGCCCGGCTGTGAGAGTGACAGCAGCGAGGATGGGGGGGGGGGGGGGGGGGGAATTAATGACGTTCTCTTCTGACAGACAGAACGAGGCGTGTCCAGCGAGGAGAAGGGGAAACACTCACATCAACACTTTGGCCTCCAGAGGCTGCATGCTGGCCACAGTCTGCGCCAGGTTATTCTCAAAGTCCATCAGCTGCTGACTGCACGGAGGACGAGGGAGAGGAGAGGAGAGGAGAGGAGAGAGAGAGAGAGAGAGAGAGAGAGAGAGAGAGAGAGAGAGAGAGAGAGAGAGAGAGAGAGAGGAAATGCAGATTTATCCTGTTCCACAGTGCAGCACTCTTACAGAGCAGATTTATCCTGTTCCACATTACAGCTCTTACAGAGCAGATGTATCCTGTTCCACAGTGCAGCTCTCTTACAGAGCAGATTTATCCTGTTCCACATTACAGCTCTTACAGAGCAGATGTATCCTGTTCCACAGTGCAGCTCTCTTACAGAGCAGATTTATCCTGTTCCACAGTGTAGCTCTCTTACAGAGCAGATTTATCCTGTTCCACAGTGCAGCTCTTACAGAGCAGATTTATCCTGTTCCACAGTGCAGCTCTCTTACAGAGCAGATTTATTCTGTTCCACAGTGCAGATGTAGCTAAGCTGTATGCGCTGTGCTTCAGTGGAATTAGATGCAGGAAAGATGAGGCTGCAGGCTGAACAGATGCACCAGAGGGAGATATGATAATAAAGCAACAGCAAGACACTGGGAAGCTTCAATTTAACACTATTTATCTCTCTCTCAACAATATCTTTATTTCTCTGTCGGTCTCTCTCACTATCTCTCTTTCTCTATCTCCCCCTCTTTTATCTCCTTTTATTTGCCAAGTCGAATCCCTCACACACACACACACACACACACACACACCCTCTCAGTCAGTCAGTCAGACACAGACACAAGGCTGCACAAGCATGCAAAGGAATCCCCATGCCACTCTGGCTCTTCCCTGATTAATGTTATTTTGACACACAAAAATACACATGGGTTAGTTGTGTGTGCTCTGGGTGTATTTGTGTGTGCGCTGTGGGTGAGTTGGGTATGTGTGTGTGCATGTGTGTGTGTTGTGTGCGTGTGTGTGTGCAGTTGTGTGTGTGTGTGTTTTGTGGGTGTGTAGTGAGTGTGTAGTGTGTTGTGGGTATGTGTGTATGTGCGTGTTGTGTGTGTGTTTGTGTGTGTTGTGGGTGTATAGTGAGTGTGTAGTGTGTTGTGGGTATGTGTGTGTGTGCGCGTGTGTGTGTTGTGGATGTGTGTGTGCGTGTTGTATGTGTGCGGTCGTGTGTGTGTGTGTGTGTTGTGGGTATGTAGTGAGTGTGTTGTGTGGGTGTGTAGTGAGTGTGTTGTGTGTGTGCGTGTGTGTGTTGTGCGGGTGTGTAGTGTGTGTGTGTGTGTGTGTACTCACTTGTGCAGCTGGTATCCTCCATCACTCACATGCTTCAGTTCATTCTGGAGCTGCTTCAGGTCCTCCTGCAGGGAGAGAGGGAGAGAGAAATCTGTGATAAATCCACAGCTAATGAACGCATTTCAGACCGGACAGTGTGATCTCATTAGCACATCTACAAGCTCACACAGAGCGTCACAAACACACCTGTGTCTGTGAATGGGGCTAGTGCTGTATGTCTGTGAATGAGGATATGGCTGTACTGTATGTCTGTGAATGGGCATATGGCTGTACAATGTGTCTGTGAATGGGGACAGGGCTGTGTGTCTGTGAATGGGGACAGGGCTGTATGTCTGTGAATGGGGCTAGGGCTGTATGTCTGTGAATGGGGACAGGGCTATATGTCTGTGAATGGGGACAGGGCTGTGTGTCTGTGAATGGGGACAGGGCTGTATGTCTGTGAATGGGGATAGGACTGTATGTCTGTGAATGGGGATATGGCTGTACAGTATGTCTGTGAATGGGGACACGGCTGCATGTCTGTGAATGGGGCTAGGGCTGCATGTCTGTGAATGGGTATAGGGCTATATGTCTGTGAATGGGGATAGGGCTGTATGTCTATGAATGGGGACAGGGCTATATGTCTGTGAATGGGGACAGGGCTGTGTGTCTGTGAATGGGGACAGGGCTGTATGTCTGTGAATGGGGATAGGGCTGTATGTCTGTGAATGGGGATATGGCTGTACTGTATGTCTGTGAATGGGGACAGGGCTGTGTGTCTGTGAATGGGGACAGGGCTGCATGTCTGTGAATGGGGCTAGGCCTGTATGTCTGTGAATGGGGATATGGCTGTACTGTATGTCTGTGAATGGGGACAGGGCTGAATGTACAAGGCACAATGCATATTCCCCAACCAGGAGAGGCAGAGAAACGAAAGAGGATATTTCAGATAATGAATCACAAACTCGCCAGACAACAGTCTGGGATATTCTCACGTTTTATTTTCTCTCAGCATGATCAAGTCAGCCACAGGTCCCTCCAACAGTGCCAGACCCTGTTTAGCTAATACAAAGCATGCTGGGAAAGTGGAGGACTCATCTGGGCACTCACTGTCTGCAGCATCAGGTGGTTGGCAATGAGTTTGAGACTCAGTGTGGATCTGAGTCTGTTCTGTGTTTGCCCTGGTCCGGTTCTGTTAGTCTGAACCTCAGTGTGGATCTGACTCTGTTCTGGGTTTGCCCCGGTCTGGTTCTGTCAGTCTGAACCTCAGTGTGGATCTGGGTTTGCCCCGGTCTGGTTCTGTCAGTCTGAACCTCAGTGTGGATCTGGGTTTGCCCCGGTCTGGTTCTGTCAGTCTGAACCTCAGTGTGGATCTGGGTTTGCCCCGGTCTGGTTCTGTCAGTCTGAACCTCAGTGTGGATCTGAGTGTGGATCTGTGTTTTCCCTGGTCCGGGTCTGTCAGTCTGAACCTCAGTGTGGATCTGAGTGTGGATCTGTGTTTTCCCTGGTCCGGGTCTGTCAGTCTGAACCTCAGTGTGGATCTGGGTTTGCCCTGGTCCGGTTCTGTTAGCACATACTACAGTGTGACACCACCACCTCCATTCAGGAGGATTTCCTAATTAATGTGGCAAAGACTCACAGATGGTTTGTAATGAGTCATATTAGGTGAAGGTGCTGTACTGACTGATATTAGATAGGTGGTCTGTACTGACTGACATTAGATGGCTGGTCTGTACTGACTGATATTAAAAAGGGGGTCTGTACTGACTGATATTAGATGGGGGGTCTGTACTGCATGCTAGTGGTCCACAGTGCAGGAGCCAGGTGAGGGCACGCAGTGGGGTTTCTACAGAGGGGCAGGTGGGGTTTGTAGAGAGGGGCAGGTGGGGTTGGTACAGAGGGGCAGGTGGGGTTTGTAGAGAGGGGCAGGTGGGGTTTTGTAGAGAGGGCAGGTGGGGTTTGTAGAGAGGGGCAGGTGGGGTTGGTACAGAGGGGCAGGTGGGTTTGTAGAGAGGGGGCAGGTGGGGTTTGTAGAGAGGGGCAGGTGGGGTTGGTACAGAGGGGCAGGTGGGGTTTGTAGAGAGGGGCAGGTGGGGTTGGTACAGAGGGGCAGGTGGGGTTTGTAGAGAGGGGCAGGTGGGGTTGGTACAGAGGGGCAGGTGGGGTTTGTACAGAGGGGCAGGTGGGGTTGGTACAGAGGGGCAGGTGGGTTTTGTACAGAGAGGCAGGTGGGGTTGGTACAGAGGGGCAGGTGGGGGTTTTTGTAGAGAGGGGCAGGTGGGGTTGGTACAGAGGGGCAGGTGGGGTTTGTAGAGAGGGGCAGGTGGGGTTTGTAGAGAGGGGCAGGTGGGGTTGGTACAGAGGGGCAGGTGGGGTTGGTACAGAGGGGCAGGTGGGGGTTTGTAGAGAGGGGCAGGTGGGGTTGGTACAGAGGGCAGGTGGGGTTTGTACAGAGGGGCAGGTGGGGTTGGTACAGAGGGGCAGGTGGGGTTTGTACAGAGGGGCAGGTGGGGTTGGTACAGAGGGGCAGGTGGGTTTTGTAGAGAGGGCAGGTGGGGTTTGTAGAGAGGGGCAGGTGGGGTTTGTAGAGAGGGGCAGGTGGGGTTGGTACAGAGGGGCAGGTGGGGTTTGTAGAGAGGGGCAGGTGGGGTTTGTAGAGAGGGGCAGGTGGGGTTGGTACAGAGGGGCAGGTGGGGTTTGTAGAGAGGGGCAGGTGGGGTTGGTACAGAGGGGCAGGTGGGGTTTGTAGAGAGGGGCAGGTGGGGTTGGTACAGAGGGGCAGGTGGGGTTTGTACAGAGGGGCAGGTGGGGTTGGTACAGAGGGGCAGGTGGGGTTTGTACAGAGAGGCAGGTGGGGTTGGTACAGAGGGGCAGGTGGGGTTTGTAGAGAGGGGCAGGTGGGTTGGTACAGAGGGGCAGGTGGGGTTTGTAGAGAGGGGCAGGTGGGGTTTGTAGAGAGGGGCAGGTGGGGTTGGTACAGAGGGGCAGGTGGGGTTGGTACAGAGGGGCAGGTGGGGTTTGTAGAGAGGGGCAGGTGGGGTTGGTACAGAGGGGCAGGTGGGGTTTGTACAGAGGGGCAGGTGGGGTTGGTACAGAGGGGCAGGTGGGGTTTGTACAGAGGGGCAGGTGGGGTTGGTACAGAGGGGCAGGTCGTTGATGTGGACAGACGTGTGACATGCTCTGGGGCAGTGGAGGGCAGGGTGGGGCAGCCCGGGCAGGGTGGGGCAGGGCAGCCCTGTGAGGCTGTATCTGAGGCTGCGGCGGTATTCACACCAGCTCCGTTAGTCACAGTGCAGGAGCCGAGGAGAACAGAACAGCTTTCCGGCCCATTTCCCAGCATCCCCAGCGTCTGAGCCTGCAGTAATGAGGAGAGCCGGGCTGCTGGCCCAACCCGCGCGCGCCCGCAAGTCCCTTTCCCGCCAAACAGAGGGAGCACAGTGACAGACATCTGTCACTCAAACAGTCTCTCAGTCTTTCAGCCTAACCACACCTACCCAAAATCCATGCATTACCAGGCTGCTCATAACCTTACAGCACTATGAGCCTGACCAGGCTGCTCATAATCTTACAGCACTATGAGCCTGACCAGGCTGCTCATAACCTTACAGCACTATGAGCCTGACCAGGCTGCTCATAACCTTACAGCACTATGAGCCTGACCAGGCTGCTCATAACCTTACAGCACCATGACCCTGACCAGGCTGCTCATAACCTTACAGCACTATGAGCCT
This sequence comes from Anguilla japonica, assembly GCA_025169545.1. NCBI lineage: Eukaryota > Metazoa > Chordata > Actinopteri > Anguilliformes > Anguillidae > Anguilla > Anguilla japonica. The sequence goes on from CM045894.1 coordinate 43,325,698, forward strand.
GACCAGGCCGCTCATAACCTTACAGCACTATGACCCTGACCAGGCTGCTCATAACCTTACAGCACTATGAGTCTGACCAGCCTACTCATAACCTTACAGTACTATGAGCCTGACCAGGCTGCTCATAACCTTACAGCACTATGAGCCTGACCAGGCTGCTCATAACCTTACAGCACTATGAGCCTGACCAGGCTGCTCATAACCTTACAGCACTATGAGCCTGACCAGGCTGCTCATAACCTTACAGCACCATGAGCCTGACCTGGTGCGCGCAGGTGTGTGTGTCTATTGTCGCACGCAGTAAGTCAGTCTTTGAATTAAAAGGGTTGATTTAGAAATTCACTAAGCCTGTTATTCTATAAAAGAAGAACAGACAACTTGATTACTCGATTAAAACCTTAAAAAAGGTGTTTTATTCAGCTTGCAAGAGTGGTTTTCCTGCAGAATGGTGAGGACTCCAGGGTGATCAGAGATAAGGATCAGCAGAGGAAAGCGCTGAAATAATAGTGTTCCTAACTGCAACGGGACCGCGACCAGAATCAATCCCATCTCCTGAACCCGACCCATCTGGCACTGAGCAATGGGGTCCAAATGACTGGGAAATAAAAAGCAGGTTTGCATAATTTAGCGAAGTGCAGGACAGGAAATCCATACTCATTTTGGGTCCCGCCCCAGCCAGCGGGGGGGGGGGGGCTGCTGGGGAGGATTTATTTATGAACACGGCCCGGGACCACAGCACCCAACAGGAGCGGCTGATGACGGAGAGACCTTGAACCCGCAAAGAGCAGTCAAATAACACACACATACACACTATAAACTCACACACAGACAAACACACACACACACACACACTATAAACTCATATGTAAACTCTCACACACACACACACTATAAACTCACACACAGACACACACACACACTATAAACTCACACACAGACAAACACACACACACACACACACACACACACTATAAACTCACACACACACACACACACACACTATAAACTCACACACAGACAAACACACACACACACACACACACACACACACTATAAACTCACACACAGACAAACACACACACACACACACACACTATAAACTCACACTCACACACACACACACACACACACACACTATAAACTCACACACACACACACACACACACTATAAACTCACACACAGACAAACACACACACACACACACACTATAAACTCACACTCACACACACACACACACACACACACACACTATAAACTCACACACAGACAAACACACACACACACACTATAAACTCACACTCACACACACACACACACACACTATAAACTCACACACAAACAAACACACACACAAACACACACACACTATAAACTCACACACAGACAAACACACACACACACACACACTATAAACTCATATGTAAACTCTCACACACACACACACACACACACACACGCACGCACGCACACACACACACTATAAACTCACACTCACACACACACACACACACTATAAACTCACACACAGAAAAACACACACACACACACACACACACTATAAACTCATATGTAAACTCTCTCTCACACACACACACACACACACACTATAAACTCACACTCACACACACTATAAACTCACACACAGACAAACACACACACACTATAAACTCATATGTAAACTCACACACACACACACACTCTCTCACACACACACTATAAACTCACACACACACACACACTCTCACACTATACACACACACACACTATAAATTCATGCACACCCACACACTATAAACTCACACACACACACACACACACACACTATAAATTCACACACAGACAAACACACACACACACACTATAAACTCACACACAGACAGACACACACACACTATATACTCATATGTAAACACACACACACACTATGAACTCACACACAGACAAACACACACACACTATAAATTCACACACACACAAACACACACACACTATAAACTCACATGAACTCACACAGGTGCACACACACACACACACACACACTATAAACTACAAAAACGATTTTCTCACACACAAACACACTTACACAGATTCACACATTCAAATACTCACACACTGAAAACACACACTCATGTCACAAGAGACATATAAGCTCATATGCCGCCCCCCACACACACACATATACAAACACACGAACGCACGCACACACACACACACAGACAGACAAACAAACACACATGCACACACACACAGACAAACACACACACATCCCCACACACACACACACAGAAAGACAAACAAACACACACACACACACACACACACACACGCACAGACAAACACACACACACACACACACAGACAAACAAACACACACACACACACACACACACACACACACACTCCAGACAGACAGCTATTTTACTGCTTTCCCTTCACACCATGGAGTCAGAGTAAACAGAAGATGGGGAAGGTGGGGAGGAGGAGAGGAGGAGATAGAGGGTGTGAAGATAAGAGAGCGAGAGAGAGGAAAGAGTGATAGAAGGGGTGAGATGGGGGTGGTTGTGTTTGGAGCTGAAGGTGAGCCCTCTAGCTCAGGAGAAATTAAACTGGACCGGTGCCAGACGAGAGGGAAGGAAGGGAACCAGCATCGCGTCTGTGTGAGTTACAGCCTTCATCTCCCCTGCATGCGGGGCATAAATCTGCCCCCCCCCCCCCCCCCCCCCCCCCCCCCCCCCCCCCCCCCCCCCACCACGCCCGCGTCCCCCCCCCCCCCCCCCCCCCCCCCCCCCCCCACCCCCCCCCCCCCCCCCCCCCCCACGCCCGTCAAACTCACATCCAAACACAGCCATCTGCACCTCTCAAACTCACATCCAAAAACAGCCATCTGCCCCCCGTATCCCTCTCAAACTCACATCCAAACACAGCCATCTGCACCTCTCAAACTCACATCCAAACACAGCCATCTGCCCCCTGTATCCCTCTCAAACTCACATCCAAACACAGCCATCTGCACCTCTCAAACTCACATCCAAACACAGCCATCTGCACCTCTCAAACTCACATCCAAACACAGCCATCTGCCCCCTGTATCCCTCTCAAACTCACATCCAAACACAGCCATCTGCCTCCCGTATCCCTCTCAAACTCACATCCAAACACAGCCATCTGCACCTCTCAAATTCACATCCAAACACAGCCATCTGCCCCGTATCCCTCTCAAACTCACATCCAAACATAGCCATCTGCACCTCCCAAACTCACATCCAAACACAGCCATCTGCACCTCTCAAACTCACATCCAAACACAGCATTCTGCCCCCTGTATCCTTCTCAAACTCACATCTAAACACAGCATTCTGCCCCCTGTATCCCTCTCAAACTCACATCCAAACACAGCCATCTGCCCCCGTATCCCTCTCAAACTCACATCCAAACACAGCCATCTGCACCTCTCAAACTCACATCCAAACACAGCCATCTGCACCTCTCAAACTCTCATCCAAACACAACATTCTGTCCCCTGTATCCCTCTCAAACTCACATCCAAACACAGCCATCTGCACCTTTCAAACTCACATCCAAACACAGCCATCTGCACCTCTCAAACTCACATCCAAACACAGCCATCTGCCCCCCGTATCCCTCTCAAACTCACATCCAAAAACAGCCATCTGCACCTCTCAAACTCACATCCAAACACAGCCATCTGCACCTCTCAAACTCACATCCAAACACAGCCATCTGCACCTCTCAAACTCACATCCAAACACAGCCATCTGCACCTCTCAAACTCACATCCAAACACAGCATTCTGTTCCTTGTATCCCTCTCAAACTCACATCCAAACACAGCATTCTGCACCTCTCAAACTCACATCCAAACACAGCATTCTGTTCCTTGTATCCCTCTCAAACTCACATCCAAACACAGCATTCTGCCCCCTGTATCCCTCTCAAACTCACATCCAAACACAGCATTCTGTTCCTTGTATCCCTCTCAAACTCACATCCAAACACAGCATTCTGCACCTCTCAAACTCACATCCAAACACAGCATTCTGCCCCCTGTATCCCTCTCAAACTCACATCCAAACACAGCATTCTGTTCCTTGTATCCCTCTCAAACTCACATCCAAACACAGCATTCTGCCCCCTGTATCCCTCTCAAACTCACATCCAAACACAGCATTCTGTTCCTTGTATCCCTCTCAAACTCACATCCAAACACAGCCATCTGCACCTCTCAAACTCACATCCAAACACAGCCACCCCCCCCCCACCGCCATGTCGCAAACTCACATCCAAACACAGCATTCTGTTCCTTGTATCCCTCTCAAACTCACATCCAAACACAGCATTCTGCCCCCTGTATCCCTCTCAAACTCACATCCAAACACAGAATTCTGTTCCTTGTATCCCTCTCAAACTCACATCCAAACACAGCATTCTGCACCTCTCAAACTCACATCCAAACACAGCCATCTGCACCTCTCAAACTCACATCCAAACACAGCCACCCCCCCCCCACCGCCATGTCGCAAACTCACATCCAAACACAGCTGTTTCGTGGCTATGACCATTTAAGTAATGATTATAAAATTTTTACTAATTTTTAATAACAAAAGTAACCGCAGAAGTTATACGTTCATAATAATTTCCAGAAAATAATTCTCTTCAATGTCAAGCCTAGTGATGATAAGACCTCTTGTCCTGGATTGGTTCCCGGTGCTCTCGAGACTTTTTGGATAAAATGTGGAGTTTCAGACCTTGTCCTTTAACAGCCCCCATAAAACAGCACAGCAAGTTTCTGTCTGCTGTCCCAGGAATCAGACGGAAACTGGCAGGAGCACGAAGCGGCTGTGGAGAGCAGAGAGCTGGACACACGCAGCAGCTCACAGCTGTGTTTATCCCCTCCTAAACAGCCCCGGGACACTCACACATTCTCCCCCCAGCTAAACCCTGCAGTCAACACAACATCCAACTGCTACAATTTATCCACACATCTGAAGTTAAATAAAGAAAAACATTCTTAACAAATACACTGAATTCACATGGACTGTGTGTAATCAAGTACTCAGCTAAATAGTTGTGTAATCCAGTTCTGTTTCAGTTCATGTTAGACTGAACTCAAAGGCTGTAAGTGGAATTTGGACACTACGGCACACTTAATCCCCTTGTCTTAGCCTAGCGCTAGCGCATTTCATGCTGTCCTCACAGGGTTACGATGAGCGTGCAAACGTACAGTGATCATTATGAGTGTGCTAGTGTACAGTGATCATTATGAGTGTGCTAGCGTACAGTGATCATTATGAGTGTGCTAGCGTACAGTGATCATTATGAGTGTGCAAACGTACAGTGATCATTATGAGTGTGCTAGCGTACAGTGATCATTATGATGAGTGTGCTAGCGTACAGTGATCATTATGAGTGTGCTAGTGTACAGTGATCATTATGAGTGTGCTAGCGTACAGTGATCATTATGAGTGTGCTAGCGTACAGTGATCATTATGAGTGTGCTAGCGTACAGTGATCATTATGAGTGTGCTAGCGTACAGTGATCATTATGAGTGTGCTAGTGTACAGTGATCATTATGAGTGTGCTAGCGTACAGTGATCATTATGAGTGTGCTAGAGTACAGTGATCATTATGAGTGTGCTAGCGTACAGTGATCATTATGAGTGTGCTAGCGTACAGTGATCATTATGAGTGTGCTAGCGTACAGTGATCATTATGAGTGTGCTAGCGTACAGTGATCATGATGAGTGTGCTAGCGTACAGTGATCATTATGAGTGTGCTAGCGTACAGTGATCATTATGAGTGTGCTAGCGTACAGTGATCATTATGAGTGTGCTAGTGTACAGTGATCATTATGAGTGTGCTAGCGTACAGTGATCATTATGAGTGTGCTAGCGTACAGTGATCATTATGAGTGTGCTAGCGTACAGTGATCATTATGAGTGTGCAAACGTACAGTGATCATTATGAGTGTGCTAGCGTACAGTGATCATTATGAGTGTGCTAGCGTACAGTGATCATTATGAGTGTGCTAGCGTACAGTGATCATTATGAGTGTGCTAGCGTACAGTGATCATTATGAGTGTGCTAGCGTACAGTGATCATGATGAGTGTGCTAGCGTACAGTGATCATTATGAGTGTGCTAGTGTACAGTGATCATTATGAGTGTGCTAGTGTACAGTGATCATTATGATGAGTGTGCTAGTGTACAGTGATCATTATGAGTGTGCTAGTGTACAGTGATCATTATGAGTGTGCTAGTGTACAGTGATCATTATGAGTGTGCTAGCGTACAGTGATCATTATGAGTGTGCTAGCGTACAGTGATCATTATGAGTGTGCTAGCGTACAGTGATCATTATGAGTGTGCTAGCGTACAGTGATCATTATGAGTGTGCTAGCGTACAGTGATCATTATGAGTGTGCTAGTGTACAGTGATCATTATGAGTGTGCTAGCGTACAGTGATCATTATGAGTGTGCTAGTGTACAGTGATCATTATGAGTGTGCTAGCGTACAGTGATCATCATGATGAGTGTGCTAGCGTACAGTGATCATTATGAGTGTGTGCTAGCGTACAGTGATCATTATGAGTGTGCTAGCGTACAGTGATCATTATGAGTGTGCTAGCGTACAGTGATCATTATGAGTGTGCTAGTGTACAGTGATCATGATGAGTGTGCTAGCGTACAGTGATCATTATGAGTGTGCTAGCGTACAGTGATCATTATGAGTGTGCTAGTTGTACAGTGATCATTATGAGTGTGCTAGCGTACAGTGATCATTATGAGTGTGCTAGTGTACAGTGATCATTATGAGTGTGCTAGCGTACAGTGATCATTATGAGTGTGCTAGTGTACAGTGATCATGATGAGTGTGCTAGCGTACAGTGATCATGATGAGTGTGCTAGCGTACAGTGATCATTATGATGAGTGTGCTAGCGTACAGTGATCATTATGAGTGTGCTAGCGTACAGTGATCATGATGAGTGTGCTAGCGTACAGTGATCATTATGAGTGTGCTAGCGTACAGTGATCATTATGATGAGTGTGCTAGCGTACAGTGATCATTATGAGCGTGCTAGCGTACAGTGATCATTATGAGTGTGCTAGCGTACAGTGATCATTATGAGTGTGCTAGTGTACAGTGATCATTATGAGTGTGCTAGCGTACAGTGATCATTATGAGTGTGCTAGTGTACAGTGATCATTATGAGTGTGCTAGCGTACAGTGATCATTATGATGAGTGTGCTAGCGTACAGTGATCATTATGAGTGTGCTAGCGTACAGTGATCATTATGAGTGTGCTAGCGTACAGTGATCATTATGAGTGTGCTAGCGTACAGTGATCATTATGAGTGTGCTAGTGTACAGTGATCATGATGAGTGTGCTAGCGTACAGTGATCATTATGAGTGTGCTAGCGTACAGTGATCATTATGAGTGTGCTAGTGTACAGTGATCATTATGAGTGTGCTAGCGTACAGTGATCATTATGAGTGTGCTAGTGTACAGTGATCATTATGATGAGTGTGCTAGCGTACAGTGATCATTATGAGTGTGCTAGCGTACAGTGATCATTATGAGTGTGCTAGTGTACAGTGATCATGATGAGTGTGCTAGCGTACAGTGATCATTATGAGTGTGCTAGCGTACAGTGATCATTATGAGTGTGCTAGTGTACAGTGATCATTATGAGTGTGCTAGCGTACAGTGATCATTATGAGTGTGCTAGTGTACAGTGATCATGATGAGTGTGCTAGCGTACAGTGATCATTATGAGTGTGCTAGCGTACAGTGATCATTATGAGTGTGCTAGCGTACAGTGATCATTATGAGTGTGCTAGTGTACAGTGATCATGATGAGTGTGCTAGTGTACAGTGATCATGATGAGTGTGCTAGCGTACAGTGATCATTATGATGAGTGTGCTAGCGTACAGTGATCATTATGAGTGTGCTAGCGTACAGTGATCATTATGAGTGTGCTAGCGTACAGTGATCATTATGATGAGTGTGCTAGCGTACAGTGATCATTATGAGTGTGCTAGCGTACAGTGATCATTATGAGTGTGCTAGTGTACAGTGATCATTATGATGAGTGTGCTAGCGTACAGTGATCATTATGAGTGTGCTAGCGTACAGTGATCATTATGATGAGTGTGCTAGCGTACAGTGATCATTATGAGTGTGCTAGCGTACAGTGATCATTATGATGAGTGTGCTAGTGTACAGTGATCATTATGATGAGTGTGCTAGCGTACAGTGATCATTATGAGTGTGCTAGTGTACAGTGATAAATAAAGGAGGCAGGGAATGGGCATGGCATCCAGGTGCTAGGGTTAGCTTTGGCATTGGGTGCAATAGTGTTAGCACACTGAAGTCAGCTTTAGCACTGGCTACAGTACTGCACACTGAGATCAGATTTAGCACTGGCCGCAGTAGTGTTCGCACACTGGGATTAGCTCTAGCATTGGTTGCAATAGTGTTAGCACACTGAAGTTAGCATAGTGTTAGCGCACTGGGATTAGCCTGGAAGTTTGAACTCAGCCCTTCAGCTGGAATCTGCATCCTGAACCCACTGACCCCTAGCCAGCCCTGCCACACACAACAATTTTCATATTACCCACAATCCCCCAGGAGGTGGCACAGACTGACTCATGCACAACTGTTCGTGGCTTTTGCATCTGTGGCACATCTGCAGAGAAACAAACAGCTGAAAACAGCCAATCAGAGCAGAGAGCATGTACTGCTACATACAGGGTTTTGTATGAACTGTGTGAGCATGTGTACTGAACCAAGCCCCCATAAGTAATCTTGATTTTAAATCACTTTTAATTGCAACATTAATAAGTATTCAGAAACCAAAAAATGTACCTCATTTACATCATTTACAGGTAAGAGAGAAAGAGAGGACAGGAGAGTAAGAGAGAGAGACAGAGAGAGAAGGGAGGAGAGGAGAGAGGAAGAGAGAGAGAGAGAAGGGAGGAGAAGGGGACCCTAGGTGGTAAAAGGGAAAACACCGTGGGCTAAGAGACAGTTCTCGCTGACTTTGCATTATAGGATAAGAGTAAAAATTCTGAAAAGCTTCTGAAAATCTCTGGAACAGCAGAAGACCAGCGCAGCAGGAAAGAGCAGCCTGCTCCTGCTCTGCTGAACAGCCCTCACCAGTCATTAGCACTTTTTAAACTTCTCTGGTGTGCAATAATTTCGGCAATAAAATATGCCATTAAAATGTCACAACAAACACCCTTTAAAGACTAACAAATACTTTACTGCCCCCTACTCAAAAGCAGCCTGTCGCTTTTATGTTGTTGAAATAATGCACCGATAAAAATTTACTTTGACTTGGAAAGAAGCGTGGAGATTGGGCCTGAAAGGAAAGATTTTATTGAGCGATGCGGCTAATTGATACTGTAATATGCTTTGCTCATCAGCATCCGCATGTTATCTTCCCTTTGGAGGCTTGTTAAAAGAGCCATTTCACAGGCCCAAGCAGGCTAATGCCCCCAAGATCTGGCATGTCTTTTGGCTCTATTCCTATGTGTGGATGGGTCCCACAGTCTGGTATCTGTTAAGGCTCTGTTCTTGTGTGTGGATGGGCCCCATGGTCTGGTATCTGTTAAGGCTCTGTTCCAGTGTGTGGATGGGCCCCATGGTCTGGTATCTGTTAAGGCTCTGTTCCAGTGTGTGGATGGGCCCCATGGTCTGGTATCTGTTAAGGCTCTGTTCCTGTGTGTGGATGGGCCCCATGGTCTGGTGTCTGTTAAGGCTCTGTTCCAGTGTGTGGATGGGCCCCACAGTCTGGTATCTGTTAAGGCTCTGTTCCAGTGTGTGGATGAGCCCCATGGTCTGGTATCTGTTAAGGCTCTGTTCCAGTGTGTGGATGGGCCCCACAGTCTGGTATCTGTTAAGGCTCTGTTCCAGTGTGTGGATGGGCCCCATGGTCTGGTATCTGTTAAGGCTCTGTTCCAGTGTGTGGATGGGCCCCACAGTCTGGTATCTGTTAAGGCTCTGTTCCAGTGTGTGGATGGGCCCCATGGTCTGGTATCTGTTAAGGCTCTGCTCCTGTGTGTGGATGGGTCCCACAGTCTGGTATCTGTTAAGGCTCTGTTCCTGTGTGTGGATGGGCCCCATGGTCTGGTATCTGTTAAGGCTCTGTTCCTGTGTGTGGATGGGCCCCATGGTCTGGTATCTGTTAGGGCTCTGCTCCAGTGTGTGGATGGGCCCCATGGTCTGGTATCTGTTTAAGGCTCTGCTCCAGTGTGTGGATGGGCTCCATGGTCTGGTATCTGTTAAGGCTCTGTCCCTGTGTGTGGATGGGCCCCACAGTCTGGTATCTGTTAAGGCTCTGTTCCAGTGTGTGGATGGGCCCCATGGTCTGGTATCTGTTAAGGCTCTGTTCCTGTGTGTGGATGGGCCCCATGGTCTGGTATCTGTTAAGGCTCTGTTCCAGTGTGTGGATGGGCCCCACAGTCTGGTATCTGTTAAGGCTCTGTTCCAGTGTGTGGATGGGCCCCATGGTCTGGTATCTGTTAAGGCTCTGTTCCAGTGTGTGGATGGGCCCCACAGTCTGGTATCTGTTAAGGCTCTGTTCCAGTGTGTGGATGGGGGCCCCATGGTCTGGTATCTGTTAAGGCTCTGTTCCAGTGTGTGGATGGGCCCCACAGTCTGGTATCTGTTAAGGCTCTGTTCCTGTGTGTGGATGGGCCCCATGGTCTGGTATCTGTTAGGGCTCTGCTCCAGTGTGTGGATGGGCCCCATGGTCTGGTATCTGTTAAGGCTCTGTTCCAGTGTGTGGATGGGCCCCACAGTCTGGTATCTGTTAAGGCTCTGTTCCAGTGTGTGGATGGGCCCCATGGTCTGGTATCTGTTAAGGCTCTGTTCCAGTGTGTGGATGGGCCCCACAGTCTGGTATCTGTTAAGGCTCTGTTCCAGTGTGTGGATGGGCCCCATGGTCTGGTATCTGTTAAGGCTCTGCTCCTGTGTGTGGATGGGTCCCACAGTCTGGTATCTGTTAAGGCTCTGTTCCTGTGTGTGGATGGGCCCCATGGTCTGGTATCTGTTAAGGCTCTGTTCCTGTGTGTGGATGGGCCCCATGGTCTGGTATCTGTTAGGGCTCTGCTCCAGTGTGTGGATGGGCCCCATGGTCTGGTATCTGTTAAGGCTCTGCTCCAGTGTGTGGATGGGCTCCATGGTCTGGTATCTGTTAAGGCTCTGTTCCTGTGTGTGGATGGGCCCCACAGTCTGGTATCTGTTAAGGCTCTGTTCCAGTGTGTGGATGGGCCCCATGGTCTGGTATCTGTTAAGGCTCTGTTCCTGTGTGTGGATGGGCCCCATGGTCTGGTATCTGTTAAGGCTCTGTTCCAGTGTGTGGATGGGCCCCATGGTCTGGTATCTGTTAAGGCTCTGTTCCACACACACACACACACACACACACACACTGAAATAACTGCCCTTTGTGTTTACATTCGGGAATCAGGCCGGGCACGTGGATGGGGCGGGGCTGACGGATGACGGACAGCTGCTGGTAAATTGCACATCGTCTGCAGGCCAGCGCGGGCGGCCATTAGCCACTAATTCCACTAAAGTCAAACTAATGAAGCAGAAAGTCATGAAAAGGGAAAACAATTTGATTAATGGCTGAGCCGTGCCGCCAAAATGGAAATCGGTGGAGTGTACTTGGCGACGGAGAGGAAGCAGAGAGAGCCAATTAGAGGAGAGGACCTTCTGGAGCCTGTCCAATGAGCACTCGCTCCCGTTCCCCTACATCTCCATCCGCAGACGCGCATACAAAGGGATTACGGCAGCTTTGCTAAACACGCGCGGCTAATGGCGCCATTCCGCCGTGCTGGAGAGGAGATTAAAATCACGCCCCACCGCCCCGCGCTCCAGATAAAACTCACTTAACCATCATGCCTTTCCATCGCACTGTGAGCCTTCATTACACACGGCCCGATCCAGGCGGGCTCAGCGCGGGGGTGAGAGCGAGTGAGAGTGAGAGGGAGCTTTACCAAACACGCTCCTTTGGTTTCACAGGCAGGAAGTACAGAGGTGTGCAGCCAGAAGAAGCTCCCTGCTGCACTCCTATTGGCTGATATGACTTTCAAAGAGGATACAAAACAACTTGAGAAGATAATGACACTCCTGAGACAGTTAAATGCAGGGGGTGGGCTGGGGGTGGGCTGAGCTATAAAAATACCTGTGCATAAATCACAAGGTTCAACATTAAACAGCAGATGGCCAGAGAAACCCTAAATTCTTATGGTGATTGTTCACACAGAATATAAATCAATTAATGCGCACAATTTGCATTTAGCTCAATTTTCTTTTACATGCATACGTTGAGTTTTTTGACATGACACTTACATAATGACCCCCCCCCCCCCCCCCCCCCCCCCCCACCCCCCCCCCCCCAGCAAACAGTGCACTAATGCAATGATACGGTTTCTCTGAGTGATGGGTACAGGGCGAGCCCTCCTGCAGCCGAGCAGTTTCTCTGAGTGACGGGTACAGGGCGAGCTCCTGATTCCGTGCGGTTTCTCTGAGTGACGGGTACAGGGTGAGCCCTCCTGATTCCGCGCGGTTTCTCTGAGTGACGGGTACAGGGCGAGCTCCTGATTCCCGTGAACATTCCCGCACTTCCCGCCGCACCTGTCTGAGCCGCCCTGACGCCCTGGAGCCCCGCAGCTGCACGGGAGCGACCTTCACTGTCACCTTGACTTTCACAAGCGCCGGAGAAACACCCCTCTCAGCACAACGCCTGCGACTGTAAAATACACAAACATTTACACACGCTGACGTTCTACACACACATGCATACACATGCATGCATGCATGCATACATACATACATACACACGTACACACACATGCATACACGCTGACCTTCTACACACACACGCATACACGCACACACACACGCATGCATACATACATACATACACACATACGCATACATACACACATAAACACACACATACATACACACACACATACATACATACATACATACATACATAAACACACACATACATACACACACACATACATACATACATACATACATACATAAACACACACATACATACACACACACATACATACATACATACATACATACATAGACATACACACACACATGCATACATACATACATACACACACACACACACACATGCATACACGCACGCACTCACACGCATGCATACATACATACATACACGCATGCATACATACATACATAAACACACACATACATACAGACATACATACAAACATACATACATACACACACACACACATACATACATACATACAGACATACATACATACAAACATACATACATACACACACACACACACACACACACACACACACACATACTTTATGGGAGGTGTGGCATTAATGCAATGCAAACTATCACCCCCCCCCCCCCCCCCCCCCCCCCCCCCCCCCCCCCCCCCCCCCCCCCCCCCCCCCCCCCCCCACCGACTCTATAAAGGCGGATGCAGAGGCTGTTCCCCTTCAGTAGCTGTGTCTGCGCCTGAAAGAGGAAGTGTTGCGCTGGCCATAAATCTCCCGCTAAGGGGCCGGGGGGGGGGGGGGGGGGGCCCAGCTCCCGCGCTGAATAAAACATTCCATTTAGGGGGAATATACATAAACCATAAATCATGACATCATCGCCGAGGCTGTCTGAATGGAGAAGCCCATAAAAGACAAAGCGCTTAAAACCAGCAGCGGAAAGAAAGCGCTCCAGATGCCAGCCAGTAATTACTGCCCCGTAAGAAAGGGCGCAATCACGCCCCGTCTGCGCCTCGCCTGCGCCCCGCCTGCGCCCCGCCTGCGCCTCGCCTGCGCCTCGCCTGCGCCCCGCCTGCGCCTCGCCTGCGCCCCGCCTGCGCCCCGCCTCGCCTGCGCCCCGCCTCGCCTGCGCCCCGCCTGCGCCCCGCCTGCACCTCGCCTGCGCCTCGCCTGCGCCCTGTCTGCGCCTCGCCTGCGCCTCGCCTGCGCCCCGCCTGCGCCTCGCCTGCGCCCCGCCTGCTCCCCGCCTGCGCCCCGCCTGCGCCCTGTCTGCGCCTCCCCTGCGCCCCGTCTGCGCCCTGTCTGCGCCCCGCCTGCACCTCGCCTGCGCCCCACCTGCGCCCTGCCTGCGCCTCGCCTGCGCCTCGCCTGCGCCCCGCCTGCGCCTCGCCTGCGCCCTGTCTGCGCCCCGCCTGCGCCCTGCCTGCGCCTCGCCACCGCGCTCCTGCCGCGTCGGGCCGGAGATCGCCACGCAGAGGTCACACGATCCACGCGCCCCATCAGATATGCAACACATTTGCATAATGCATTTTCTATGCAATGTACAGGAGAGCACAGGAGAGTCATATCTCATCTGAAAAACCGTTTGCGATTCATCTTTAATGACGAGGATAGATAGAAGGGGAAATGTATTCTGAACTTGTCTAATCATGTCATTCCCATTAAAAGTCTCTCCAAGTACAACAGAGTCATCTGGAACCCAGAATGATAGCGATGGTGTGCGGGTACAGGGGGGGGGTTCTGAGCCTCAGGTACAGAGGGGGGGGGGTTCTGAGCCTCAGGTACAGAGGGGGGGGTTCTGAGCCTCAGGTACAGAGGGGGGGGGTTCTGAGCCTCAGGTACAGAGGGGGGGGGTTCTGAGCCTCAGGTACAGAGGGGTGGGTTCTGAGCCTCAGGTACAGAGGGGTGGGTTCTGAGCCTCAGGTACAGAGGGGGGGGGGTTCTGTGTCTCAGGTACAGAGGGGGGGGGTTCTCTGTGTCTCAGGTACAGAGGGGTGGGTTCTGAGCCTCAGGTACAGGGGGGGGGGGGGGTTTTCTGAGCCTCAGGTACAGAGGGGGGGGGTTCTGAGCCTCAGGTACAGAGGGGTGGGTTCTGAGCCTCAGGTACAGAGGGGTGGGTTCTGAGCCTCAGGTACAGAGGGGGGGGGTTCTGTGTCTCAGGTACAGAGGGGGGGGGGTTCTGTGTCTCAGGTACAGAGGGGTGGGTTCTGAGCCTCAGGTACAGGGGGGGGGGGGGGTTCTGAGCCTCAGGTACAGAGGGGGGGGGTTCTGTGTCTCAGGTACAGAGGGGGGGGGTTCTGAGCCTCAGGTACAGAGGGGGGGGTTCTGAGCCTCAGGTACAGAGGGGGGGTTCTGTGTCTCAGGTACAGAGGGGGGGGTTTCTGTGTCTCAGGTACAGAGGGGTGGGTTCTGAGCCTCAGGTACAGAGGGGGGGTTCTGTGTCTCAGGTACAGAGGGGGGGGTTCTGTGTCTCAGGTACAGAGGGGTGGGTTCTGAGCCTCAGGTGGTGAAGGTGGGCTGGAATAGCTGAGTTAACGGAACCAGTGCTATTGAAATTATGCAGCTCGCATATTTCTCCATCGTGACATGCGCATTTCTGGGGCACAGCGGTGTCCTCAGGCAGCGGTGAGCGAGGTGCAGCTCCCTGCCTGTCAGGAAGCTCCAGAGATACCATCTACGCTATCTGAGTTCCCACTGCTCCCCCCCCCCCCCCCCCCCAGGAGGTCCAGTCTTTCCCCCAAAGCTGAGACTGGAACTATCCGGCGCTCACTGAAGGGCTCCTGATCCTCCTCCTCCTGAAGGTGAATATTTTCCAAATAGTTTGAAGCTGTTAACATTAAGAGCCAAGAACCACAGCCTCAGACGGCTATCGCCATGGCTACCAGCCACTAAAGTGCACATGCATAAATTACGGAGTGTGAAAGGAAAATAACGAGAGTCATTCAGAGCTCAGCGCTAATCAGCTCAGGCTAATAATGTGTTTGTGTTCCACAGCGTGGAAACTCCTTCACAGGCTGCTCTCCGAGTTCATCTCAGGCGCCTGCTTTCAACTCCCAGCAGCACAGAGCCCTTCAGTCACATGCCACACTGCAGACTCGCTCTGCACATGCTCAGTAGGGACAGCCCTGCGGAGCCAAGACTGTGTTTGATGTGGAAGAGGGTCCTGCTGGGACACAGAGCTCTTTATAGCTGCCAGGGAAACAGCAGTGCTGTGCGGTACTCTGTGGTCAGTGGTGTACTCAGTACTCTGTACTCTGCGCTGTACTCAGTATTCTGTGCTGTAGTCTGTGCAGTACTCAAAGCTCTGTGCTGTAATCTATGCAGTACTCAGTACTCAGTGGCATACTCTGTGCTCTGCGCTGTAGTCTGTGCTGTGCTCTGTGCGGTACTCAGTACTCTGTGCTGTACTCTGTGAGCGCACAGTGGGAGAGTGCAGAGACGGGGGGGGTCATCAGCGGGAGTCAGAAATCACTGGCGGAGAGGTGGGGGGGGGGGGGGGGGCGGCTCTTTTGAGCAGCTGGAAGGAGCGGAGCTGGTTATCTGGCCTGGCTTTGTGTCTCAGTCTTCTACTACACACCAACCGCCAACCCACTGCAACCCACTGCACACCAACTGCCAACCCACTGCAACCCACTGCACACCAACCGCCAATCTACTGCCAACTCACTGCACACCAACCGCCAACCTACTGCCAGCCCACTGCACACCAACCGCCAACGTACCACCAACCAACTACACACCAACCGCCAACCCCACCCACTGCACACCAACCGCCAACGTACCACCAACCAACTACACACCAACCGCCAACCCACTGCCAACCCACTGCACACCAACCGCCAACCCACTGCAATCCACTGCACACCAACCACCAACCCACTGCAACCCACTGCACACCAACCCACTGCACACCAACCACCAACCCACTGCAATCCACTGCACACCAACCACCAACCCACTGCAACCCACTGCACACCAACCCACTGCACACCAACCACCAACCCACTGCAACCCACTGCACACCAACCGCCAACCCACTGCAACCCACTGCACACCAACCGCCAATCTACTGCCAACTCACTGCACACCAACCGCCAACCTACTGCCAGCCCACTGCACACCAACCGCCAACGTACCACCAACCAACTACACACCAACCGCCAACCCACTGCACACCAACCGCCAACGTACCACCAACCAACTACACACCAACCGCCAACCCACTGCCAACCCACTGCACACCAACCGCCAACCCACTGCAATCCACTGCACACCAACCACCAACCCACTGCAACCCACTGCACACCAACCCACTGCACACCAACCACCAACCCACTGCACACCAACCACCAATCTACAGAGAGAGCAGAGAGGGTAACAGACAGAGAGAGAGAGAGCAGAGAGGGTAACAGACAGAGAGAGAGCAGAGAGGGTAACAGACAGAGAGAGACAGAGCAGAGAGGGTAACAGACAGAGAGAGCAGAGGGGGTAACAGACACAGACAGAGCAGAGAGGGTAACGGACACAGAGAGAGAGCAGAGAGAGTAACAGACAGAGAGAGAGCAGAGAGGGTAACAGACAAAGGGGGAATCGCAGTAGTGTGAAAGTAAGCCTGTGGACTGTGCTGCACGTATCGCATGTAAAACGCTTATTAATGCATACCAACTCCAACATTCATCCGCCTGTCAAATTATGGCATCGTTCTTTTTATTTTTACTGCGAGCAATACACTTTACATTGCTTTTATGTCATGTAAAATAATTATATTTTTATTGCGGTCATTTACAGTGTTAAGATACTGTAACCGGCAGCTGATCAGCGGGTAACATGCAGTAAATTAGATGTCATGTATTTACTGTACGTTAAATTAATGCTAAACTAATACACATAAATAAGCTGGAGAAAATGACTGCACAGCAGTTAGGCACGGGGCCCAATTTTCACACGGTCACAAAAGGTTAATCACTGCTGGATTTGGGTACTGGAGAGAACTGGTGTTATGCGACATCATTAAGTCTGAATGTAGACCAGGATGGACATGCAAACTGCCCGGCAGCCCAAGGACTATTCCAGCAGGCCTGTCCTGTAGCAGGTGTGTTTGCCCTGAGTGGTGGTCTGGGGGGCGGGGCTGTGGGAAAGGTACTATGGGAAAGGTACTGTGGGAAAGGTACTGTGGGAAAGGTACTGTGGGAAAGGTACGGTGGGAAAGGTACTATGGGAAAGGTACTGTGGGAAAGGTACGGTGGTTCTGAAGCAGAGTCTCTGCGGTTCTGAAGCAGAGTCTCTATGGTTCTGAAGCTGAGTCTCTGTGGTTCTGAAGCAGAGACTCTGTGGTTCTGAAGCTGAGTCTCTGTGGTTCTGAAGCAGAGACTCTGTGGTTCTGAAGCAGAGTCTCGGTGGTTCTGAAGCAGAGTCTCTGCGGTTCTGAAGCAGAGGACCAGCAGAGCTGCATAACTCCACGCTGGCACTTCTTCCACGGACGGGAGCAGAATTACGAGCATAGTTAGATTTTACAGGCCCTGTGGCTGGCCGAGAGGCAGCCAGACAGTGCCCCCCTGCCGGGCCCCGTCCCGGGACAGGTTTAGCTTGGTCATGAATAACAGTATACGGTGCACCTGCTACTGAGGGAGCGGGAGATATACACCTGTGCCCACAGGCTGCAGTAAATATCCCAACACTTCTGCTGCACGGACGCTGCAGGCCCGACCAAACTTTCTGCAGCACACTGCAAGAGATAAAGCAGGGACTGCGTGCGTGACAGGAGGCGCTCTCACTCGTTCAGAAGCCAGGCCATACCAATCCAAAATGCATAATGCATGCTGGGAAAAAAAGAGCATCAGCAGAATTATGTGGAGTCGGAGTGTGGATGAAAGGACTCTTCCAGGGTGGTGGAGCACACTTCATTACGTTCTGATTCGCACTGGAAGCGCTTGTCTCTGGGGCAGAAGCGCTTGTCTCTGGGGCAGAAGGGCTTCTCTCTGGGGCAGAAGGGCTTCTCTCTGGGGCAGAAGCGCTGCTCTCTGGGGCAGTTCCCGAGGAGTTGGCGCGACAAGCCATAAATTTACCGTCATTAATAAAACGGGGCCGGAGAGAATGAAATCTAATCTGGGATTTTCCCTCCTCTGTTAGAGGCAGTAAATATTAATGCAGGGCGTGTAATTAAGGGACAGAGCAGGCGCTGTTTCACAGGGGGCTGCCTCCCCCACGAGCCGCCGCACACTAACCGTCAATCTGTCCCCGCCAGCGCCACGCCGCGGGGGACAGCCAATCACACGCCTTCAAACCCGCGGAGGGAGAGCGGCGGGCTCGGCTGAGCGCGCGTGAGCGTGAGCGTGCTCAGTGTAAACACAGGGAGCGTGAGCGTGCTCAGTGTAAACACAGGGAGCGTGCTCAGTGTAAACACAGGGAGCGTGAGCGTGCTCAGTGTAAACACAGGGAGCGTGAGCGTGCTCAGTGTAAACACAGGGAGCGTGAGCGTGCTCAGTGTAAACACAGGGAGCGTGAGCGTGCTCAGTGTAAACACAGGGAGCCAGAGCGTGAGCGGGAGCGTGAGCGTGCTCAGTGTAAACACAGGGAGCGTGAGCGGTTATCACAGCCAAACACTGACCCTACACGGCTAATCCCACCTCCCGCACAAGAAGCTGACCTTCGGGGTTTTTTAAAAACCCGTTATGTCAACGGCATTACAGCGCGCATTACACCCCCGAGTCTCCCGGTACTCTGCCGGTACTCTCCCGGTACTCACTGCAACGTTCAGAGACTCTGGGTCCATTCTTTTATGACAGTAACTATAGCAACAGAAAAGAAGAAGACTGGGAGTGAAGAAAGAGAGAAAGAGGAGAGAGACCAAAATGCCTCTCTGTAGTATGAAAAGATGGGGTACTTGGTACTTTTTACACCTAAACACACCACATACACACACCCCACACACACAGCTCACACACACACCTCACACACACACCCCACACACACACCACACACACACACCTCATACACACACCCCACACACACAGCTCACACACACAGCTCACACACACCCCACACACACAGCTCACACACACACCACATACACACCCCACACACACAGCTCACACACACACCACATACACACACAGCTCACACACACAGCTCATACGCATAGCTCACACACACACCCCACACACACACCTCACACACACACCCCACACACACAGCTCATACGCATAGCTCATATACACACCTCACACACACCCCACACACACAGCTCATACGCATAGCTCATATACATACCTCACACACACACCTCACAAACACAGGCCCTCATTATGACAGCACATGGACATCCTTTAAGGAGTGCTGCAGTTAGCATGCAGGACTGCGGTGAGATCATTATGGGGTCTGCCAAACATCACTGTCCAACATCACACACAGAACAGCTGCTCGTACCTGCAGCCAAAATGAGCATGAGAATGACATCACACACTGAACAGAGTACCGAGACGAGTTTTCTATTCTAAATGTCACCCCTCCCATCAGGTCCTGGCCTGGCAGTGGGGGGGGGGGGGGGGGGGGAGAGGGCACTAAAACATGAAATCTTGTTTTATGGGCGAGGTGCTTTTTTTCCCCCACGGTGACATTCCGTTTATGTAATTTTTTTAGGGGGCCAGTATCCATCAGGCCTGCTGGACAGGGCAGTGAATCACTGGAATTAAAACCTGATGGGCAGCTAAACCTGCCACAGTAAACAGTGGGACGACCTCGTTCCTCTCCACCTCAGTGCAGCAAACGCATCCAATTTAAATCCAAATCGCCAGGCGACAATGAGATGTGATCAGCATTTAAATGCGTGAAGAGCAGTAATGATTATACAGCCATAATGACCAACCCTGAAGAACTGGCATTAGGGGGCGTAAACAGGTACACACAGTAAAGCTTTCAAACTCAGCCCCTCATTAAACTACGCACAGAGCTGCACAGAAGCCTCTGCTTATTTTTCTGCACGAAGGAAAAATGAGAAATTGACCGACTGACTGGCAGTTTGCCACACGCAACATTATGTTCCGTTCCACCACGGTGATAACTGCCCTGCAGACGCTCGTTACCGGGGCGATGTGCGAGAGCCAAGCTCGTCAGGTGAGTCGCAGGAGTATAAAAACGCCGCATCCCCGGGAAGGCACAGAGAGATCCACCACGCCTGCAGACTACAGCATCGCGTCGACGAGCAGCCGGTGTTTAAGAATAAGGAGCCGGAGCGCTCAGTCTCTGCTCAGCAGCTCAGTCGCTCCGGCGTCAGACAGGCAGCGCGGGAGCAGAATCACACACACGCTCTTTAACCGGCTCGGATTGCTCTCTGCTCTCTGCTCCCACACCAGGCTGGAATCAGCGACCCACCCGCCTGCTGCAGAACACTCTGAGCACAGGCAGGGACATCAGGACCCCTGATGCTGGGCTGTCATTAGCGAGGTTATATTCCCACTTGAGAAATATGATGCAAGTGCACACCAGCGCCCCCCACTGAGTGCAGAGGGGCATGACACGCACGCGCTGCCCCTGATCGGGACTCCTGTGCCTCATTCATGCTTTATTCAGCACCTGTACACGCTGGGGTCTACACGGCACCGGAGAGCAGTGCTCGTGAGAGCAGGTCTGGATCTCCGGCCATAATGATGTGCGTGAGGAAGGTATGGAACGCGCCCCATATCATTCTCTGGAAAGAGAAAACAAGAGAAAATCCAGACATCTTTGGGACAGGTGAATCCAGGCTGAGACATGGTGAGACTCTACATTATGTTTCTGAATGAAGCCCATTTCCAGTGCAGCGCCCCCTAGTGGCCCAGCAGAGAGGAGACAGGTGGGGCGAGCGCCGCCGCAGTAGTGGACTATCACAGTAGCACAGGAGTGCATTAGCATAACAGTGCATTAGCGCAGTACTGCAGTAGTGCATGAGCACAATAGGGCAGTAGCACATTAGCGCAGTAGCGCATTAGCATAGTAGCGCAGTACTGCAGTAGCGCATTAGTACAGTAGCGCAGTACTGCAGCAGCGCATTAGCACAGTAGCGCAGTAGCACAGTAGCATAGTAGCGCAGTACTGCAGTAGCGCATTAGTACAGTAGAGCAGTACTGCAGCAGCGCATTAGCACAGTAGCGCAGTAGCACAATAGCGCAGTACTGCAGTAGCGCATTAGTACAGTAGCGCAGTAGCACAGTAGCGCAGTACTGCAGTAGCACAGTAGTGCAGCAGCGCATTAGCACAGTAGCGCAGTAGCACAGTAGCGCAGTACTGCAGTAGCACAGTAGTGCAGTAGCGCATTAGCACAGTAGCACATTAGCACAGTAGCGCAGTACTGCAGTAGCACAGTAGCACCGTAGTGCAGTAGTGCAGTGGGTCACCCGCAGCAGGACGTCCTCAGACTGGCTGACCTACACGGGCCTTGGCGCGGGCGGCGTGGAGCGTTACTCAGCCCCACATCGCCCCGTCCCGCCGGTAATGAGCTGAATGAATCAGCTCTCTGAGAGGCTCCGGCTGAAGGTGCTTTGGCGGGACGTGTGCTCGTTTACGCTTTGTTTCCACGCTGAAATAAAGAGCTGCCCAGTGAACAGGGCCTCAGACACACATCCCCACAGATAAATCCTCTGACCCGCAGGACCCAGGCTTTTAATTGGATTCCACTGAGTTACAGCCCCTCTGGGGCGCCGCACCTGCTGCTGCTCCCCCTACAGGTACAGGGAGGCACTGCACTTAACCACCCAATCCCTTTCTGGACGACACGCCACTCACCCCATCTCTGTAGAGGGGTGAGGTACCAAGAGTAAACCCACAATACGGGAGAGAAGGGGAGAAACAAATACACTCACACACACATACACACACATACATACACCCCACAACATAGGACACTCAGGGAAAAGTGATGGGGAGAAAAACACTGGAGTAAAGCAGCTTCCACACCACTGCTTTACCCAGAACTGAGTTTCTCACTTTTATGGAGCCGCAGGGGAGATGAACAGACCGGACTGCGGCGTGTCAGACTCGGCGTGTGTAACAGACTGCGCTCAGATCCATCCTCCTCTTCCTCCGCTGCCAGCCAGGCCCATAAAGACACTCACACTCCATCTCTCTTCCTGAGGAAGCCTCTCTGCCTCACGCTCCCCTCTCAATCTCCTGCGCCTCTCACACTCAGAACAGACCCTTCCCAGAGTATTTACACAGCTCACTGCTCCCAGGGAACGAGCTGCAACGGAGAGCACTGCTCACAGGTACACACACTCTCAGGTACACACACTCCTCTCTCAGATACACACACACTCAGGTACACACTCTCCACTCTTAGATACACACACTCTCAGGTACACTCTCCACTCTCAGGTACACACACTCTCAGACACACTCTCCACTCTCCACTCTCAGATACACACACTCTCAGGTACACTCTCCACTCTCAGGTACACACACTCTCAGACACACACTCTCCACTCTCAGATACACACACTCTCAGGTACACTCTCTACTCTCAGGTACACACACTCAGGTACACACTCTCCACTCTCAGATACACACACACGCAGGTACACATTCTCCACTCTCAGGTACAAACACTCAGGAAACAGGAAAGGGCCATCTGCAAAATTCAAAAAGGGATTCACAGAATTGTCTAATAATAGCCCAAACCATGAAAAAACAGCCCCAGACTAAGGGGTGTCCAGATACCTTTGGCCATATAGTGTATGTAGACAGGTGTGTGCACAGGTATGTACACAGGGGTCTGAGGAGAGGCCCAAACAAGGCTCAGTCCACCCTGCTACAGCTCCAAAACTCTGTCTGCAATAATGCAATATTATCACAACATTACGATCGCAAAAATAACTTTCACTGCATCACCTAATTTCCCAAATTATTCTGTCAAGAGGGGGAAAAATTAGACCATTGATTAATCTCTTAATTTAAGAAATGTGTTAATTCATTTACTCTCCATATCTCTCAGGGAGAGTAATTTTGTAATTTTAATATGTATGTAAATTGTTTCACACAATTACTGATCTACATGTGATTGTTATCAGTGAAGTAATTTGAGGAATAAATAGTCCTAAAAGTCAGGGGATTGAAAAGGGGGGTTTGAATGGTAAAAGGGGAATTTATTGACACACACATGATAAACTACACACACACACACACACACACACACACACACACACACCCACACGCATACCTCCACACACACGCACACACGCACACAAAACACAACCCCTATACACACTCACACACACCCACACGCATACCCCCACACACACATCTACACACCCACATGCACACACACACCCACACATACACACACCCACGTATACATACACGCGCACACACACACACACACACACACACGCATGCACGCACGCACACACACTCACACAAACACAACCCCTATACACACTCACACACACACACACACACCCACGTATACACACACACACACACGTATACACACGCACGCACGCACACATACCCACACACACACAGACACACACACAGTACAGTAAACCCCAGTTTGTGCAATCTCGCCTGGGCACAGCCCTAAGCAGAGACAGAGCCCAGAAACACAGGGGACGGGACGGCAGAGGGGTTTGGGGTTTCTGCCACTAAACTGAAGCGCTTTGCAGACACAGGGCAGCACAGAGACACAGGGAAGCACAGAGACACAGAGCAGCACAGGGCAGCACAGAGACACAGGGAAGCACAGAGACACAGAGCAGCACAGAGACACAGGGAAGCACAGAGACACAGAGCAGCACAGGGCAGCACAGAGACACAGAGCAGCACAGGGAAGTACAGAGACACAGAGCAGCACAGGGCAGCAGAGACACAGAGCAGCACAGAGACACAGGGCAGCACAGGGAAGCACAGAGACAGAAACACAGAGCAGCACAGTGTAGCACAGGGCAGCACAGAGACACAGAACAGCACAGCAGTAGGCTAGAGAGGAGGAGCAGCACTCCCAGCCACAGACAGACTCTCTGCAGCACTGATCAGCAGCCCCTGGCTCTGCAAAGCTGAGTTATAATGCTGATCTATGGTAAGGGTTTAATCTTCCATAGGGCTGATAATAAAACACACATTAGATAAACACACGATGCGCCATGCTGCTGGAAGGAACCAGACACACGCTTTCCGCCACTAACAAATCAGTGCCCGGCCAGACAGATGAGCACCGAAGGGAAAAACACACACAGCACTGGAGTGAGTGATTCAGTACTTCCTGATTAATCAGGAGAGGAGAGGAGACGGAGGACGAGACACCGCGGTGTTTGGAGAGGCGCTTTCACCTGCACACGCTCACCTGAGCTCCTCACTCACGGCCCTGCACACGCTCACCTGAGCTCCTCACTCACGGTCCTGCACACGCTCACCTGCTGCTCACTCACGGTCCTGCACATGCTCATCTGAGCTCCTCACTCACGGTCCTGCACACGCTCACCTGCTGCTCACTCACGGTCCTGCACACGCTCACCTGAGCTCCTCACTCACAGTCCTGCACACGCTCACCTGAGCTCCTCACTCACGGCCCTGCACACGCTCACCTGAGCTCCTCACTCACAGTCCTGCACACGCTCACCTGAGCTCCTCACTCACAGTCCTGCACACGCTCACCTGCTCCTCACTCACAGTCCTGCACACGCTCACCTGAGCTCCTCACTCACGGCCCTGCACACGCTCACCTGCTCCTCACTCACGGCCCTGCACACGCTCACCTGAGCTCCTCACTCACGGCCCTGCACACGCTCACCTGAGCTCCTCACTCACAGTCCTGCACACGCTCACCTGCTCCTCACTCACGGCCCTGCACACGCTCACCTGCTCCTCACTCACAGTCCTGCACACGCTCATCTGAGCTCCTCACTCACGGCCCTGCACACGCTCACCTGCTCCTCACTCACGGCCCTGCACACGCTCACCTGAGCTCCTCACTCACGGTCCTGCACACGCTCACCTGAGCGCCTCACTCACGGCCCTGCACACGCTCACCTGCTCCTCACTCACGGCCCTGCACACGCTCACCTGAGCTCCTCACTCACAGTCACAGTCCTGCACACGCTCACCTGCTCCTCACTCACGGCCCTGCACACGCTCACCTGAGCTCCTCACTCACGGTCCTGCACACGCTCACCTGAGCGCCTCACTCACGGCCCTGCACACGCTCACCTGAGCTCCTCACTCACGGTCCTGCACACGCTCACCTGAGCTCCTCACTCACAGTCCTGCACACGCTCATCTGAGCTCCTCACTCACAGTCCTGCACACGCTCACCTGAGCTGCTCACTCACGGTCCTGCACACGCTCACCTGAGCTGCTCACTCACGGTCCTGCACACGCTCACCTGAGCTGCTCACTCACGGTCCTGCACACGCTCACCTGAGCTGCTCACTCACGGTCCTGCACACGCTCACCTGAGCTCCTCACTCACGGTCCTGCACACGCTCACCTGCTCCTCACTCACGGTCCTGCACACGCTCACCTGCTCCTCACTCACGGCCCTGCACACGCTCACCTGCTCCTCACTCACGGTCCTGCACACACTCATCTGAGCTCCTCACTCACGGCCCTGCACACGCTCACCTGAGCTCCTCACTCACGGCCCTGCACACGCTCATCTGAGCGCTGCTCACTCACGGTCCTGCACACGCTCACCTGAGCTCCTCACTCACGGTCCTGCACACGCTCACCTGAGCTCCTCACTCACGGCCCTGCACACGCTCACCTGCTCCTCACTCACGGCCCTGCACACGCTCACCTGAGCTCCTCACTCACGGTCCTGCACACGCTCACCTGAGCTCCTCACTCACGGCCCTGCACACGCTCACCTGAGCTCCTCACTCACGGTCCTGCACACGCTCACCTGAGCTCCTCACTCACGGTCCTGCACACGCTCACCTGAGCTCCTCACTCACGGCCCTGCACACGCTCACCTGAGCGCTGCTCACTCACAGTCCTGCACACGCTCACCTGCTCCTCACTCACGGTCCTGCACACGCTCACCTGAGCTCCTCACTCACGGCCCTGCACACGCTCACCTGCTCCTCACTCACGGCCCTGCACACGCTCACCTGAGCTCCTCACTCACGGGCCTGCACATGCTCATCTGAGCTCCTCACTCACGGGCCTGTAACGAAGGGCTTTTTAAGTAGCATTGATCACTGAGTCTCCCAGCAAGGCCCCAACCCGGCTGCTGGAGTCTAAATGATCACATCACACATTTCCCTGCACCGGAGAGAGGGAGACGGATTGCACTCAGCGACTGAGTCATGCATTACACATTTATCATACCAGGGCCTTTGTGCAACCAGCGTATTATAAGGTTCCCTCAAAGCTGCAGGCTTTAGTGACAGAACCCTAAAGAGGCCTGTATCTCAACTTTACATAGCACAGAGCCCTAAAGAGGCCTGTATCTCAGCTTTACACAGCACAGAACCCTAAAGAGGCCTGTATCTCAGCTTTACACAGCACAAAACCCTAAAGCGGCCTTTATCTCAGCTTTACACAGCACAAAACCCTAAAGCGGCCTTTATCTCAGCTTTACACAGCACCCTAGAGAGGCCTGTATCTCAGCTTTACACAGCACAGAACCCTAAAGAGGCCTGTATCTCAGCTTTACACAGCACAGAACCCTAAAGAGGCCTGTATCTCAGCTTTACACAGCACATAACCCTAGAGGCCTGTATCTCAGCTTTACACAGCACAGAACCCTAGAGGCCTGTATCTCAGCTTTACACAGCACCCTAGAGAGGCCTGTATCTCAGCACTTTACACAGCACAGAACCCTAAAGAGGCCTGTATCTCAGCTTTACACAGCACCCTAGAGAGGCCTGTATCTCAGCACTTTACACAGCACAGAACCCTAAAGAGGCCTGTATCTCAGCTTTACACAGCACAGAACCCTAAAGAGCCCTGTATCTCAGCACTTTACACAGCACAGAGCCCTAAGGAGGCCTGTATCTCAGCACTTTACACAGCACAGAACCCTAAAGAGGCCTGTATCTCAGCTTTACACAGCTCCGCAGTGTGGACTGGCTCCATAAACAGGGTCTTAAATCTGCCTCCGAATCCCTTCCACACAAAACACACACATACACACGTGCACACACAGAATAACTGCACATAAATCAGTATCATTGTTTCATAATGGGTTGTAAATTACTTTTAAAATTGTCTCATGGCTTGCGGTGCAGTGATATGATTTTAATGAAAGGTCATAAACCAGGTGATAAATTCTGCCCTTTGCGTCCCCCGCTCCCTGGCGCTGAGCAGCGGGGTGCGTTAGCAGGTCCCAGCGCTGGCGTTTAGAGGTTTTAAAAGTGCAAATCGCCGGGACGAATTTCCCAAACATTTCCCTCGCTTTTCTCTCTTTGTGCACACGTCACTTCTAATTAAGTAAATCTGCATTCGCATGAAAAAGCAAAGTTACAATGGATGGAAATTTTTTAAAAAGTTTAATCCACATTTCACCGTTATTAGAAAGGCCTGAGAGAAAGAGAAAGAGAAAGAGAGAGAGAGAGAGGGGGGGAGACAGAGAGAGATAGAGAGGGAGAGGGAAAGAGACAGAGAGAGAAAGAGAGAGGGGGAGACAGAGAGAGATAGAGAGGGAGAGGGAAAGAGACAGAGAGAGAGAGAGAAAAAGGAAGAAAGCGAGAGAAAGCGTGAGAGAGAGAGAGGGAGAGAGAGACAGAGAGAGAGAGGAAGTGCGAGAGAGAGAGAAAGAGAGAGAGACGGAGACTGCCCGGAAAACCTGCTGAATAAATCTGCACAATTGCGACCCAATGTAATTAGTTTGAGAAATTAATGTGATATTAATGAATAAGAAAGAAGCAGGAGCATATGGATTTAGAGGGGAGCAGGGCTGGTTTTGGGGGGGGGGGGGTGGAGTCATTACGTCAGATTTATGTGCTACTGATATTTACAGCTTTAATAAGATCCCTGTAAAGCAGCCGTGGCATAGCTGGGAGGCAGGCAGGCTGTGTCAGCAATATCCACCGCCAGCACGAGCTGCTCTGCATACGCCGGGCGCTAACACAAACAGGAAGCACCGCTAAATCACGCTAACACAAACAGGAAGCACCGCTAAATCACGCTAACACACACAGGAAGCACCGCTAAATCACGCTCACACAAACAGGAAGCACTGCTAAATCACGCTAACACAAACAGGAAGCAGCGCTAAATCATGCTAACACACACAGGAAGCACTGCTAAATCACGCTAACACACACAGGAAGCAGCGCTAAATCACGCTAACACAAACAGGAAGCAGCGCTAAATCACGCTAACACAAACAGGAAGCAGCGCTAAATCACGCTCACACAAACAAGAAGCAGTGCTAAATCATGCTAACACAAACAGGAAGCAGCGCTAAATCACGCTAACACAAACAGGAAGTAGCGCTAAATCACGCTAACACACACAGGAAGCAGCGCTAAATCACGCTCACTTAGGCCCGATCGCGTCTTAATGGGGGTCCCGGCCGGGCCGCCTGCCCCAGGCCAAACGCAGCTCTGGGCCCCAAGCCAGCAGCGGGAGGTTCTGCTGAGAAACGGGCTTTAAATGTGGCATAACTGCAGCGTTATATTCAGCTCTATAAACGACCCGCGCGCCACCTCTCCACCTCACGCAGAGCAGCTTCATCACAGCCGTGTGTGTTTGCATCGAAATGCGCTCTACAACTGTTCGGACACACGTGAGCTAACAGGAGAGACCTGCCCCATCACAGGCGGTGCTCTATTTCTGATGACCTGAGTAAAACCTGACCCCCCCCCCCCCCCCCCCCCCCCCCCCCCCCCACTGCTCCTTTCATCATTACAGCCATTTTTTCTATATCATCAGCATGCAATACAGCGTTGCTGAGCAACAGATCAGATCGGTGGGTAAAAGAGCAGCGAGGGCACCCAGGCGTTAGTGAGCTGGGTTCAGGAGTCTGTAGACAGGTGTGTACAGGTGGTGTCGGACTGAGGGAAACAGCAGGACTACACTGGGCAGAGCTTCAGACTTGAACTGCCACTGCCACCGCTGTTTAGTTACCCCAAGGGCAGCAGTGGTGTCTAATGTCCTGCCGTTTCTACGGGAGCCTAAACCGGTATCAGGCCAACAGGATTCCGCGCTTACATCACACCTGTGGTGCAGTCCGCTGCGCTAGTCTTTCATCACGCGCATTCCTGCGGTTTGTTTTCCTTCCAGCACCATTCAACAACAATTTAACGGCTTCGGTAACGGTCACTTGTCGGTATAATACATGTACCCTATAACAGCACGTCGTTGAATAACAACATATTTTTACGTGACCGTTTTTAAAAAAACGCAGAAACACGGAGATGGAGAAAATGAAGCATTCTGGGCGGGTATGGCGGTTGTGTTTACTGAGTCTACTATGGACTAAAAACACCTTAACTACGTCAAAAAAAACAGAGGTACAAAACAATGACTTGTTTTACACGTAATAAACAACTAAACCCTGAGTTTGTTTGCTGTGTTTAGCCGAGCTTCATTTGTTTGTGTATCTTACCGGAGGAGAAGAGGGAAGCTTTTCGGCGGTGCTCAGAAAACAAAGTTGGCTTGCGCCTGCCTGTTAATTCTTCTCACGCCTGTTAAATCTTCGCGCGAGTATTTTGCTAACAGGGCGGAAAACGTTCATTACTTTTTACTTTTTATCGGTATACTAGCCTATTCTTATTTACGAGAGTGCATGCAGCTGTAGCCTATGTAATGTGTTTGCAGGCTAGTGCATCCAATTGGAAATGACGTGTACGGGCGATTTGTTCAGGTATTCAGGTGTATTAGTAGGCTAATACGTGCATTGTGCTTCCTTAGCTCGCTAACAGCTACATTATTCTTTATGTACTAAAGTAAACCGTATTCCGTATATAGCCCAGCTGGGTGAATCAGTGGGGACAGAACTGCTCGGAGGGGACAGGACCCTGATCGGGATGGAGGCTCATCTGTTCAGTTTGCAGTGGTACTGATTTAACTAGATTATTTGCAGTATAGCTATGTTTTTTGTTAGTGAATACTTACATTGTTATTCTAGTTTTGTCTATTTTTTATGATTTTCATGTCTGCATTTCATTTCAATTGCATTAACAGGAACTAATGGATGCAGCTGCCCAGTGAAAAACAGAACTTTTAATTCTACCAAACGAGATATCGCAGATATAAAATGTCACCAAAGTACTAGGCATTATTACTTAGCAGCCTGACATGTTCGTTAACAAATGCTGCCCTGACCAACCAGAGTAAGATCGTTAAATATTATCTGTTTACAGACTTCGTAATAAGAGATTCCTGTAAGTTGTCTTCTTTGAGAGGATCAGAATCCTGATTAGAAGTCTGAAGCTGTGTGAGTTTGGCGTCTTCTCCAGAGGGACGACTCTGGCTCTGCCTGAGCGATCTCACTGCTGGCCACTCCCAGTGCTTCAGCGTCCAATAAGGAGCCAGCAGAGGTGTCCTTTTATGACTCAGTTGAGAGTGATCAGTCAGCTACAGCACTTAAAGTTGCTTTTTACCACCACCCCATTCCAACCGCCCTCGTAACCCAGACCCCCCCCAACCCCCTCACCAAATCAATTTCTGCTTAAACAGCCTGTATCGATCCACAGTTTGTGTTTGTGGACGGGGACACAGGGTGCAGTGATTGTGGTCTGGAGTACGATAATCCCATCCCAAATATCTCTGAGAACACTGATGAACCAAACCATCAGAAACCGCCCTCGACTTTAAAATACATCTTTTCCTCTCCTCTCCTCTTTTCTCCCCTCTCCTCTCCCTTCCTTTTCTCTCCCTCTCTCCTCTCCTCTTCCTACATGCACAGCAATGGACTACATGCACTGGGATGGTCTACATGCTCAGGGATGGTCTATATGCACAGGGATGGCCTACATGCTCAGGGATGGTCTACATGCACAGGCATGGCCTACATGCACAGGGATGGTCTATATGCACAGGGATGGCCTACATGCACAGGGATGGCCTACATGCACAGGGATGGCCTACATGCTCAGCGATGGTCTACATGCACAGGTACAGGTACAGCAATGGCCTTTACAGGGTTCTCTCTATAGAGAGCAGCACACTGCACAAACAGCACAGCTGTGCTGGCAGCAGTGGTACATGCAGTGGGAGATATAACAGGGACCAGACTGCACACTAATGTCTCAGAGGGGAAGGCTTTGTGTTGTTACTTATGTTCTCTCTCTGTCGCGCTCGCTCTCTCCCTCTCCCTTTCTCTCTGTTCATCGCTCTCTAGTTTTGTTCTTTTGGGAAAGGAGGCCGTTTAATGGTTTGCTCCAGAAAAGTTTTTTAATAGTGTTTCAGTTTTATTTTTCCCAGATTGTTGGGTTTGTTTTTCCTCTTGTTCCCCAGTTTATTCCTCTCCGCTTAAAGCATTCAAACATACAATACAGTAAATATTTCTGCAAAGTAAAGCAAGGCTGGGCTTATTTACCACAATGATTTTCACAACATGGACCAAAGACACATACACACACATGCGCGCGCGCACACACACACACAAACAGACATGGACACAAGCACGCACACACAAACACACACACACACACAGGGTGAGAGCCCTCAGTCCTGCTGACCTTTGACCCTGGCCTCTATGCGGTGTTTACACTGAGCGGCTCAGTACGGCGGCGGTGCTAACGCTCTGGCAGTCCCTGCCCAGGCCGTGACTTTTCCGCGTAACGCTGGCCTCCCGCTCAATCCCAGAATGCCCTTTCATCTGGGCACGCGAGCGGCAGGTCACGGGAGAGGCTAAGCAAACCGACGCCACCCCACCCCCATGCCCCCCCCCCCCCCCCCCCCCCCCCCCCCCCCCCGCACCCCGCGTGTGACTGGGAGCAGAGCTGACTCTCAGCCAGATGGCTTTGGTTACGGCTGCGCGTGTTAATGAGCCAGAGGCAGAGGAGGATCTGTGGAACGAGCTTGTTTAATGTGCAACTGCGTTTCCCCCACCCAGGATCACATCCCCACTACTACCCCACAGCCTGATCACATCCCCACTGTTACCCCACAGCCTGATCACATCCCCACTACTACCCCACAGCCTGATCATAACCCCACATCCCACAGCCTGATCACATCCCCACTGTTACCCCACAGCCTGATCACATCCCCACTGATACATCTGCTGCTGTTACCTCTGCAGCCAGCCTGATCACTACCCCATACCTGTTACCCCAGCCATACCTGCAGCCTACACATCCTTACTGTTACCCACTCCCCATAGCCAGATCACATCTGCATAGCCTGATGCACATCCTGCAGCCATACCTGGAGACTACAGCCATACCTGGAGACTACAGCCATACCTGCACACTGCAGCCATACCTGGAGACTACAGCCATACCTGCAGACTACAGCCGTACCTGGAGACTACAGCCATACCTGGAGACTACAGCCATACCTGCACACTACACCCATATCTGCACACTGCAGCCATACCTGCACACTACACCCATACCTGCACACTACAGCCATACCTGCAGACTACGGCCATACCTGCACACTGCAGCCATACCTGCAGACTACAGCCATACCTGGAGACTACAGCCCTACCTGCACACTACAGCCATACCTGGAGAATACAGCCATACCTGGATGCTACAGCTGTACCTGGAGACTACACCCATACCTGCACACACCACCCATACCTGGAAACTACAGCCCTACCTGCACACTACAGCCATACCTGGAGAATACAGCCATACCTGGATGCTACAGCTGTACCTGGAGACTACACCCATACCTGCACACACCACCCATACCTGGAGACTACAGCCATACCTGCACACTACAGCCATACCTGCAGACTACAGCCATACCTGCACACTACACCCATACCTGGAGAATGCAGCCATACCTGCACACTACACCCATACCTGCAGACTACAGCCATACCTGCACAATACAGCCATACCTGAACACTACAGCCGTACCTGCACACTACACCCATACCTGGAGACTACAGCCATATCTGCAGCCTATGGGCATCATGGCCTCCCCTACCTGCACTTACTTAAACAATCCAACAACTACAAAAACACCAAAGAAAGGGAGAGTAAGCACGTTATACATCATCTGTAACTTTGGTTTATTTCATCTTTCTTTTGATGTTGTTTTGGAAAGTGCTTTGAGTGCCATGTTTTGAAAAGCAGGATATAAATAAAGTTATTGTTATTATTTTATTATTTATTATTATTATGAGCTGTGGCTGGGAGGCGAGAGGGAAAAATAAAATAAAAAAACCTGGGATAATAAATAACTGCCAACCACAGAATGGAGGAACAGACTGTACTTCAGAGCTTCCAGTTTCCTGATTGGGCAGCTGCCACCCAATCGGACGCCCCCGCGTTGATGTGATTGAAAACTGTGGACGCGGTGCAGATTAATAGCAGCAGTGACCGTGTAAAGGCCACACCTCCACAAGCAGGCGCCATGGCGACGCAGCGCTGTTTCATCACGCGCTGACATTTAAAGACTCCAGCTCAGCACGCTTTTATTACCCATCACTCCCTGCTTCCCCTCGCACCAATAAATACCTCCGCATATCAGCGCAGGTGTCAGAAGCAGGTGATGTCTTCTTTTCCGCGGACCTTAATTACTCTGGAACATTTCCATGGCAGGTCGTCGTTGTGAGTTTCATCCTTATCTGCGTCCCGGCAGAGTTCCTCTGGGATCTTATCACTCGCAGTTCTGAACTCCTGGGAAACTCACCCACTTGAAGGCATTACCTTTTCTTAACAGATTTTTTTTAAACATCAGTAAGACTGATCTCAAATCTTCATTAGCCTTCTAGTTATTTATATTCTGTGTAATTAGTCTCCTATGTCTCACGACCACACCAGCAGAACTGAGAAATAAATCAGCAGAAGATTGTTTTGCTCCTCTGACTGCTTTGACACTCAGCTTTGGGAAAACGCTTTTGCATTTTAACCAAATACATGATTATTAGCAGGAAACCCCCAAAAGCAGTCATTTAAAATGATGATGAATGCAGGAAAGATGCACCCGCCCTGTTAAACTTGCGGGAGTACTGTGACCCCCCCGGGCCAGCTGGAAAGGGTGGACTCGGGACAGCTGTACCACTCACAGGGCGTCGCGAATCCCAGCCCCTGGTCCTGACCTCCACCGGAGCACTCCGAGCTCAAACATGCCGCTCACACATCCCCACAGCCTGATCACATCCCTACTGCTTCCCCACAGCCTGATCACATCCCTACTGCTACCCCACACATCCCCACAGCCTGATCACATCCCTACTGCTACCCCACACATCCCCACAGTCTGATCACATCCCTACTGTTACCCCACATCCCCACAGCCTGATCACATCCCTACTGCTACCCCACATCCTCACAGCCTGATCACAGCCTACTGCTACCCCACATCCCCACAGTCTGATCACATCCCTACTGCTACCCCACATCCCCACAGCCTGATCACAGCCTACTGCTACCCCACATCCCCACAGCCTGATCACATCCCTACTGCTACCCCACATCCTCACAGTCTGATCACATCCCTACTGCTACCCCACACCCCCACAGTCTGATCACATCCCTACTGCTACCCCACATCCCGACAGCCTGATCACAGCCTACTGCTACCCCACATCCCCACAGTCTGATCACATCCCTACTGCTACCCCGCATCCCCACAGTCTGATCACATCTGATCACATCCCCACAGCCTGATCACATCCTCACAGTCTGATCACATCCTTACTGCTACCCCACACCCCCACAGTCTGATCACATCCCTACTGCTACCCCACATCCCCACAGTCTGATATCATCCCTACTGCTACCCCACATCCCCACAGCCTGATCACATACCTGCTGCTACCCCACATCCCCACAGCTTGATCACATCCCTACTGCTCCAGTGGAGCGCTCAGAGCTCAAACATGCCGCTCACACATCAATAATTCAGGGAAGTAGCGCTGCCTTGCTCAGTCCGGAGAAAATCCATCTCCTGATGTCATCCGCTTTAATGTACGCTGGCGCCCGTGGCTGCTCCCAGCATCCTCTGCTGCGCCTCACTCTGATCCTGACGGGCAGGGTCCCGCTGCCTGACATCATCGCCACGGGAACGAAAGCCACCGGGATGGGGAGGAGAGAGGCTCCACCCCCGAGCCCCGTCCACCAAGCCCTGCCCACATTCCCTTCAGCTTCCCCCCCCCCCCCCCCCCCACCACACGGTTACATTACTCTTATGATGTCATAATGGCCTCTCCCCCTGAACGTTCCAGAGCTGGGGCGACGTGGTTCTCTGTGGCTAATGACAGCATTAATACATGCCCATTGATCAACGGCTGTCAAAGCGCAAGAGAGGAAGGAGAAGAAGAAGAAGAAGAAATAAATCAAAGCACTGCTGGGGGGGGGGTGGGGGGGGGGGGGGGGGTAAAAGGCAGAAAGAAGCAGATCTGACAGAGATCAGGGTATTTAGATTAGGACATGAAAGAACAGAGAGGTACAAAGAGAGAGAAAGAGAGAGAGAGGATTCTCACATGAGAGAGGGATGACTGCAGTTCTGCTCACGCAGAAACAAGGGGAGAGGGGAGATACCCCCGAGGCACCACCAGGAGTCACAAACTCCCTCCGCCCAACGCACAGCCAGCGCTCCAACCACAGCCGCTCACAGAAAACAATATTTGTCTCAGGACTTGTGTGCATAAAATCAAGCATTCCGGCTAATTAAAATACCCCTGTTCCAGGAACACGCCACTCTGGCGCTTTGGGCGAGTCCTGCACGAGCGCTGTCCCAAACCAGCGCTTTGGGTGAGTCCTGCACGAGCGCCGTCCCAAACCAGCGCTTTCTCTCACGTACCCCGCGCTACGGAGGGAGAGGCGCAAAAATCAAGGCACAATAAAAAAGCAGTGCGGAGGTTTCATTTTCAGAGAGAGAGAGAGTTGGCACGATGCAGTCCTTTATATTGTTAATGTAGCATATTAATCCAAAATCCCTTTGGCAAGGAGGAACAAAAATTAAAATTTAATTCACTCTCAAACGCTCTCCTCACACTAATCAGCAGCAAAGCGAGCGGTAATTAGTGTGGTTACAGAACAAACTGGGAGCCATTGAGATGCAGAGACTGTATCCCGCTTCAAACGGGGGATCCAGCTCTCCACCAACCTCGACCTCTCCAAGGCAAATCCCCTCTGCAAACACACTCCCCAACTCTCACCGTTAACTGCAGCTGATCCAGGACTGACAAGTGTGTCACTCCTCTCACTTACTGTGTGTGTGTGTGTGTGTGTGTGTGTGTGTGTGTGTGTGTGCGCACGCGCATGTGTGTGTGTGTGTGTGTGCTCACGCGTGTGTGTATTTGTGTGTGTGTGTGTGTGTGTGTGTAATCCGTGTGTGCGCGTGCGTGTGTATTTGTGTGTGCGCACGCGTGTGTGTGTGTGTGTGTGTGTGTGTAATGCGTAGGTCTGTGTGTGTGTGTGTGTGTGTGTGTGTGTGTGTGTGTGTGTATTTCTGTAGGGGGATGACTCCTGGTCTTATTCTGTCCTCTCTCTCACTCCTCTCTTTCACACACACTGCTGAATGTTAATTGCATTCTCTGTCATCCAAAACATTACTGAAAATGCTTTCCCACTTCAATAGAGGAGACATAGTCTCCATTCACACATACACACTCACGCACACACACGCACACACACACACACAACTGGCCCCACGTCACCCCCCCCTCCCCCCCCCCGAGCAGCCATTACAGCCACAGCTGAACTGACTATAACACATTTCATCCTCTCTGTATCACTATCTTCACTCTCTATATCTCTCTCTTTACTTCCTTCAGTCTCTCTCTGTCCCCAGTGTCTTCCTCTCCCCTCCTTTCTCTCTCTCTATCTCACTTTCTCTCCCTCCCTCCCTCCCTCTCTCTCTCGCCCCATCAGTGCAGAGAGGGCTGCTGTTCTGACAGTAAGGCTGAGAGCACGTGTGGTCTGTCTCTGTATCGCTGTGAAAAATGGCACTTACAGGATAAACAGAAACCCTACAGAGCAGAGGATCGGATCACGAGGCCAGGCCTCTCCCACCCCACACCACCCCACCCCAGGCCGAGGCGCGGGAGCCCTGGGGAGGGGGGGGGTCGCACAGGTGTGTATCAGTCTCTCAGGTGATGTGCAGTGGGAGTCCCCCCCCCCCCCCCCCCCCGCAGACAGACAGGCTCAGGCGGGCCTGCTCTGCAGTTCAGTCACGCAGACCAACACTACTGCAGAGACTCAGCACTACACTCCTCCTTCATTTCAGCTGTCTATCAGTCTGCCTCGGAAAACAGCAGGAGCACAGGCGCATCGCTCACTGGGGGGGCATGGGGGGAGGGAGGAGGGGACGGGGGGGGGAGGGGGGAGGGAGGAGGGGACGGGGGGGGGGGAGGAGGGAGGGGGGGGGATGGGGGGCAAGGGGCAAGTTGTCTTAGGGACTACAAACCTCTAGAGTTCAGAGCTACTACTGCCAGAAAGGAGGGAGAGAGAGAGAGAGAGATAGAGGGAGTTATGGCTGCTCTTGAGCTCAGTAGTAATGAGAGCCCATATTTAGCAGCAGTGTTCAGGGTTCAGCTAGTGTCACACATGCAGCTAGCGCCTCTCTCTCTCCCTCTCTCTCTCTCTCCATCTCTGTCTCAGTCTACCACGCTCTCCCTCTCTCTCTCTCTCTCCATCTCTGTCTCAGTCTACCACGCTGCTCTCCCATCTCTCTCAGCTATAGTCCCTCTCTCCTGCCCCCCCCCATCTAGTCCCCCTCTCTCTCTCTCTCTCTCCATCTCTGTCTCAGTCTACCACGTTCTCCCTCTCTCCATCTGCCCCCCCATAGTCCCCTCTCTCTCTCTCTCTCCTCTCTCTCTCTCTCTCTCTGTCTCAGTCTACCACGCTCTCCCTCTCTCCATCTGCCCCCCCCGTAGTCCTCTCTCTCTCTCTCTCTCTCTCTGTCTCAGTCTACCACGTTCTCCCTCTCTCCATCTGCTCCCCCCCCCCCGCCTTTACTCTCTCAGGCTTCTAACTGTAGTCCTCTCTCTCTCTCTCTCTCGATTTCAATTCAATTCAAATGCTTTATTGGAATGACATATTTCAAAATACACATTGCCAAAGCATAGTGATAACAAAGTGCAATCATAGTAACAGAGCACCCCTGTGCATGAGCATGTGTGAACTGAGCCTCCAAACACTGGAGAAGCAGAGAGAGATAAAATTATGCACAGAGAAATGCGCACTCATGGTAATTTACTGGATGCTCATTCACACATACATGAACACACACCCCCACACACACACACTCACAAATACACACTGTCACACACACACCACCTCCGCTACATTGTCCTGGGAATGACCTGGGATGCTTTAAGTTAAAAGCCCATTCATCAGGTGAGCAATGGTTCAGAGACAA
This sequence comes from Anguilla japonica, assembly GCA_025169545.1. Lineage (NCBI taxonomy): Eukaryota > Metazoa > Chordata > Actinopteri > Anguilliformes > Anguillidae > Anguilla > Anguilla japonica. The sequence continues at coordinate 43,364,927 of CM045894.1, forward strand.
TGGTGTGGAGCATGGTATGTCTATGTGAATGTGTCTGTGTGTGTGTGTGCCTGTGTGTGTCTGTGTGTGTGTGTGTGGTAGGTCTTTCAGCAAAAACAGCAGGGCTGTGAGCCAATCATGGCAGGTCATACTGAGAGACAGTGGGATGTGAGCCAATTCCAGTAGATCTTACTGAGAACAGCAGGGCTGTGAGCCAATCATGGTAGGACATACTGAGAGATTCGGGGCTGTGATCCAATCCCGACAAGTCTTACTGAAAACAGCAGGGCTATGAGCCAATCCTAGCAGGTCTAACTGAGAGATGTGGGGCTGTGAGCCAATCCCAGAACGTTTTACTCAAAGGCGTGGGGCTGTGAGCCAATTGCAGCATGTCTTACAGAGGGATGTGGGGCTATGAGCCAGTCCCGGCTGGTCTTACAGGCAGTGAGTCTTGGTAAAGTGCTGCCCTCCTCTCCAGAGCAGGGGCAGCCGGCAGGTAATCTCCACAATGTGTATTGATTAGATGTTGTAACCTATTACAGTAATTATGGCCTGCAGCTCAGAGCTGATCAGATTTAATGTTGGCGGCTCCAGTTTATCAAGCTGCTGTGACAGGCAGGGAGGAGCACATCACACACTGATGAAGAGCCTCATCACCTCATCATCACACTGCACTCTCTCTCTCTCACACATACATACACACACACTGCACTCTCTCTCTCACACACACACATACACACACACACACTGCACTCTCTCTCTCACACACACACACACACACACACACTGCACTCTCTCTCTCTCTCTCTCACACACACACACACACACACTGCACTCCCTCTCTCACAAACACATACACACACACTGCACTCTCTCTCTCACACACACACACACACTGCACTCAATTCAATTGAAGCACTCTCTCTCTCACAAACACATACACACACAGCACTCACTATCTCTCTCTCTCACACACACACACACACACACACACATTGCACTCTGACACATACCCATAGACACACACACATGCACTCTCTCTCACACACACACACACACACACTGCACTCTCTCTCTCACACAAACACACACACTGCACTCTCTCTCATTCTCTCACATACACATACACACACACACTGCACTCATTATCTCTCTCACACACACACTGCACTCTCTCTCACTCACACACACACACAGACACACTGCACTCTCTCTCTCTCTCACAAACACACACACTGCACTCTCTCTCATTCTCTCACATACACATACACACACACACTGCACTCACTCTCATTCTCTCACATACACATACACACACACACTGCACTCTCCCTCTCTCTCACACACACACACTGCACTCTCTCACACACATACACACACACTGCACTCTCTCTCTCACACACACACACACACACACGCACACACACACTGCACTCTCTCTCTCACAAACACATACACACACACTGCACTCACTATCTCTCTCTCACACACACACACACATTGCACTCTCTCTCCCTGACACATACCCATAGACACACACACTGCACTCTCTCTCTCACACACACACACACACTGCACTCTCTCTCTCTCACACAAACACACACACACACATACACATACACACACTGCACTCTCTCTCTCACACAAACACACACATACACACACTACACTCTCTCACACAAACACAGCAGACATGCACACACACACACATAGCACAGACACACATGCACACACACAGCACAAACATGCACGCACACACGCACAGACACACACACACACACACAGCACAGAAACGCACACACACACACACACACACACACACAGACACACACACACACACGCACAGACACACACACACACACACACACACACAGCACAGAAACGCACACACACACACACACAGACACACACAGCACAGACACACACACACACACACAGAGCACAGAAACGCACACACACACACACACACACACACACACACACACACAGAGCACAGAAACGCACACACACATGCACGCGCAATGCCCTGAGATTATGTATGTAATGTCAGAGCCCTTTCTCAGTTAATAAGAAATTGGTAGTTAAGTGGCGATGTACCGAGAGGTTGAGCGCTTAATTGATTCTCCATTTTATTCTGCACTTTTATCCTCCTTATGCCAAACTGACATTATCTGATTCTGCTGATGAGCTTGTCTTCACTGCAAAGCAGCCTAATTAGACACCAATTAACAACACTTCTCCATTCTCATCACATGGAAATTAAACTCCAGTCTATCGGCCGTGGACCAGATTCAACACCTGTGAGCTGATTGGCCAATCAGAAGCTCCCTGGACAGGCTGGGTGGAGGGGAGGGGGGATGTGAACTTTAACAGACAAAAATGGGCACCGCAGAATCACATTCACACAGAATCACAGATTGGCCCTGTATAAGAGTTATTTACCAGTGGCCCTGTATAAGAGTCATTTACCAGTGGCCCTGTATAAGAGTTATTCACCAGTGGCCCTGTATAAGAGTTATTCACCAGTGGCCCTGTATAAGAGTTATTTACCTGTGGCCCAGTATAAGAGTTATTTACCAGTGGCCCTGTATGAGAGTCATTTACCAGTGGCCCTGTATGAGAGTCATTTACCAGTGGCCCTGTATGAGAGTTATTTACCAGTGGCCCTGTATGAGAGTCATTTACCAGTGGCCCTGTATGAGAGTCATTTACCAGTGGCCCTGTATGAGAGTTATTTACCAGTGGCCCTGTATAAGAGTTATTTACCAGTGGCCCTGTATGAGAGTCATTTACCAGTGGCCCTGTATGAGAGTTATTTACCAGTGGCCCTGTATAAGAGTTATTTACCAGTGGCCCTGTATGAGAGTCATTTACCAGTGGCCCTGTATGAGAGTTATTTACCAGTGGCCCTGTATGAGAGTCATTTACCAGTGGCCCTGTATGAGAGTTATTTACCGGTAGCCCTATATAAGAGTGGACTCAAGACTGGAATACCATCAAGAACAAAAAACAATTATACTGCAGATCTGCATTCTTCCATAATATGCATACGTTACACTCAGGCTTGACGCACAGCACATTTAGCAGGTTGGGTCGTACACGTTGCCTCTGGTGTGTTTTCCCAGTCCAGTGGTATCCAGTGCAGACCACTGAGCTGGAACTGGCCTGGAGACGACCGCACCAGGGGCCTCATTTATAAAAATGTTCTTAGATTTATACTTGAACTTAGTCTTAAGATAATTTCCTACAGCGTGCTTACGTTCCATTCATAAAAGATACTGAGCATAAAAAACCTTGCTTACGCAGGTTCCAAGAAGCCCATTTAACTTATGCACCTGTGATCTATAAATCTCGAAGTAACTTAAAATTGACGGCACCTGAACGTGCCTTACAATCAGCAATTTCCCCTTATATAATGCTAGCTCAAATGAGGGTTTAGCCAGGAATAACCACGGACCAAAAGAGAAAAGCAGACTTTTTGGAAGATGAGATCACGGCGATGGTAGAGGAGGCTGAAGACAGGCAACACATATTATTCGGTGAACTAAATAGTGGGTTGACAAACAAAGCCAAACAGGTAGCCTGGGAGTGTGTCGCCACTGCAGTGAACGAGGGGGGGCAGCAAGACAGAGCTGTGGCTGATCTGAAAAATAAATGGTCTGACCTTAAACTGCAATACCCCTACATAACCAGCAGGAAAATCACTTGCGTCAAGTCTAGACTTTGCGTAGAGATAGGATCATTTCCATGTCAAAGTAAGGTTTTATAAATAACTACTTAAACGTGGTTTTCTGCGTAAGTCATACTTAAGATTAAAATCGATCGTAAGTTTGTTTTGTAAATGAGGCTCCAGGTCCGATTTGATCTGCGATGCGGGACTGCATTTCAGGGCTCAGATAAACAAAAACTTTATTTATTCAGTGAGAAATCCAGCAGTAGGTCCAGCGTTCCGGAACCCATTACCTCACCCTCTCCTTCCCTCAACATCATGCCATCAATCCCCCCCTGCCTGTGGGAACTCATTAAACAGGAAGTTCCTCTCACCACTGAGAGTCCAGGAGTCTCTAACAGCTCAAACTGAGAGAAATATCACCATCCCTGTGTCCAACTCCCCCGAGAGGGAGAGATAGAGAGAGAGAGAGAGAGAGAGAGAGATAGACAGATAGAGAGAGAAAAAAGAGAAAAGAGTCACACCAATGTCCCCCCACCCAACAACTCCCCAACCACGAGCAGCCTGCCAACAGCACCGTACCATGTTTCAGCACCAACAGCCCCACCTCTACATGCATTGACCCCGCCCCCTATGGCATCGACCCCACCCCCAATGGCATTGACCCTGCCCCCAATGGCATCGACCCCACCTCCAATGGCATTGGCCCCGCCCCCAATGGCATCGACCCCACCCCCAATGGCATCAACCCCGCCCCCAACGGCATTGACCCCAACCCCAATGGCATCAGCTACACCCCCAAATGCATCGCCCCAGAATCATTCCACTCCACTCTGATAGGCTGCTGAAAGCTGGTTAATTCCTTCATTTAAAAAAGTAAAAGTCAGAACGACTCTGCCTCCATATCCCCTCTCCCACTCTAAAGCCCCAGAGAGAAGATCGATTCTGTTCCCTCTTTTAAAAAGAAAAATTTTCTTTGAACTACTGAAGTAATGGGTCACATAAATCTCGGGGGCAGGCAGACGACAGGTTTGTGACAGAAAAGATTCAGCAGGCTCCACTATTCAGGTCAAACACTCACTGAGGCCAGATTACCTAATTCAGAATTATTAGACTAATACTGGCCAAATGATCTCACAGTACCCAAAATCATAGCTCTATTTCACTTCAGTCACATACGCCTACCCCCAGAAATATGAAATCTTCTCTCTCCCGCGTGCAGAAAATGAATCTCTTAGTTCATCTCCGTGGCGACTCACAGAATCGATGGATAATTTGGGGAAGTGCTTTATTGGTTGGTTTTAGGCACACAAACACAGGCAGCTGGAGCTCTGCAGTCATCATATGGATGACGGAGGCTTGTTAAAAAGGATACAGCAGTAAAGCACCTCACACAACGTCCCTGGCACGCCAGCGCTGTAAATAAGCTAATTGGCTAATGTCAGCACAGCTGAATGAGTTACGGCCAATCGATGGGCAGTCCAGGGCTGCGGGGTTTATAAATTCCTTTAAGATGGGTACGGCAACCTGATGTTCATAAAACAAATAGTCTGTTAGTATCTGCGCTGGGACGGGGTTTGGGGGGGCGGGGGGGGGGGGGGCGGGGGGAGTGGATGAAGCTGTCTTGGAGTTCCTTCAGACAAGCGACAGAGAAATTAATGAATAATCTCAGCAGCGTTCCTCCCAGAATGCTTACTCAAACATTCTGCCAGTGAGAGGCAAATAAATAAATAAAGCAGCGTTAAAAACCTCACACACTCCTCAAACCAATTTGTGTGCGGCGACGCTGGTGGGGGGGGGGGGGGGGGGGGGGGGGGGGGGGGGGGGGGGGGGGTGAGGAACGGCTGGCGTTAACGGACACGGGGGGGCTCTGTCCTTGGCAGCAGACGTACGCGTACAGGCTTCAGTGTGACTAATACACACACACACACACACACACACACATGCGTACAGGCTTCAACACACACACACACACACACACACACATGCGTACAGGCTTCAACACACACACACACACGCGTACAGGCTTCAACACACACACACACACACACACACACACACACCCACACACACACACACACACACGTACGCACTTCAGTGAGGCTCTAATTCACACAGACGTGCACACATCTAACTCTCCAGTAACAGATGTTTTCTAGAAGTGGTGTTACTATACAAACCAGTGAGCTTTCCGATGTCTTAGCCTCATCCACTTCCATATCAAAGTAAATTTATTGGAGAGAATAAGAACCAGAGCGGGCACAGCGCCAGGACTTATGATTGTGGGAGGAGCATTCCCAACTGTGTCCCTGAGCTCATGAATATTCATGAGCATCCCATCCTGAAATGCACCCTGGGAATGACTCACAGTTTCGGGTGCTGTAAATATACACTGCGGCGAGCGATCAGAGTGTGAACAAACAGAGCCTCACTGCTAACAAGCAAACAGAGCCTCGCTGCTAACAAGCAAACAGAGCCTCGCCGCTAACAAGCAAACAGAGCCTCGCTGCTAACAAGCAAACAGAGCCTCGCCGCTAACAAGCAAACAGAGCCTCACCGCTAACAAGCAAACAGAGCCTCGCTGCTAACAAGCAAACAGAGCCTCGCCGCTAACAAGCAAACAGAGCCTCGCCGCTAACAAGCAAACAGAGCCTCGGCGCTAACAAGCAAACAGAGCCTCGCCACTAACAAGCAAACAGAGCCTCGGCGCTAACAAGCAAACAGAGCCTCACCGCTAACAAGCAAACAGAGCCTCGCCGCTAACAAGCAAACAGAGCCTCGCCGCTAACAAGCAAACAGAGCCTCGCCGCTAACAAGCAAACAGAGCCTCGCCGCTAACAAGCAAACAGAGCCTCACCGCTAACAAGCAACAGAGCCTCGCCGCTAACAAGCAAACAGAGCCTCGCCGCTAACAAGCAAACAGAGCCTCGCCGCTAACAAGCAAACAGAGCCTCGCCGCTAACAAGCAAACAGAGCCTCGCCGCTAACAAGCAAACAGAGCCTCGCCGCTAACAAGCAAACAGAGCCTCGCCGCTAACAAGCAAACAGAGCCTCGCCGCTAACAAGCAAACAGAGCCTCGCCGCTAACAAGCAAACAGAGCCTCGCCGCTAACAAGCAAACAGAGCCTCGCCGCTAACAAGCAAACAGAGCCTCGCCGCTAACAAGCAAACAGAGCCTCGCCGCTAACAAGCAAACAGAGCCTCGCCGCTAACAAGCAAAAACAGAGCCTCGCCGCTAACAAGCAAACAGAGCCTCGCCGCTAACAAACGAGCGAGCCTCGCCGCTAACAAGCAAACAGAGCCTCGCCGCTAACAAGCAAACAAGAGAGCCTCGCCGCTAACAAGCAAACAGAGCCTCGCCGCTAACAAGCAAACAGAGCCTCGCCGCTAACAAGCAAACAGAGCCTCACTGCTAACAAGCAAACAGAGCCTCGCCGCTAACAAGCAAACAGAGCCTCGCCGCTAACAAGCAAACAGAGCCTCGCCGCTAACAAGCAAACAGAGCCTCGCCGCTAACAAACGAGCGAGCCTCGCCGCTAACAAGCAAACACAGCCTCGCTGCTAACAAGCAAACAGAGCCTCGCCGCTAACAAGCAAACAGAGCCTCGCCGCTAACAAGCAAACAGAGCCTCGCCGCTAACAAGCAAACAGAGCCTCGCCGCTAACAAGCAAACAGAGCCTCGCCGCTAACAAGCCAACAGAGCCTCGCCGCTAGCAAACGAGCGAGCCTCGCCGCTAGCAAACGAGCGAGCCTCGCCGCGAGCAAACGAGCGAGCCTCGCCGCTAGCAAACGAGCGAGCCTCGCCGCTAACACCAGCAAAGCTCACTGCTAATGCCTGCGAGCCTCACTGCTAATGAACCAGCGAAAGCTGCAGCCACCAGTGAGACTCTCAGACACGCACTGATGCAGAAACAGAAAACTAAAGCATCAAATATTTAAGTCATGGATATTAAAAGTCTTATTATTAAAATAAACCCAGTGTTTCATCTTTACTGCCTTGTTTCAGAACAGGACTATATTTAAATTATAAGATTACAGTTACTGGTTGTGCATACAAATAACATCCCAAGGGAAAAAATAGTATAGTATGCATACTTGATATAATCTTTAATTATACTTCAAGTATACTTAAGTATAAAATTGTATAAGATATTCAGATAAACTTCAGCATACTATCGTTTGCATGGGATAACAGAACAAAACAGAACATAATAATGAGAACAGGCCATTCAGCCCAACAATGTGAGCCATTTTCCTGCCACTACAGGGTACCTAGTGTTCAGTTTTCTTACAAACTAGTTAGTATCTAACACAATATGAAGCCTGATCTTGAAAACCCCGAGAGTTTCTGCCTCTACTGCGTGACCTGGCAGGCTATTCCACACAGCGACTGCACTGTGTGAAAAAAGACTTCCTAATGTCCAATTTAGTTGCCCTTCTTTGAACCTTTTCCAGAGCCCCTATATCTTGCATGTAGCAGTAGGAGTAGCAATAGCAGAAAAGATTTGGTCACATTTATGATGAAATGCTGAGGAAACAGACTGCAGCCTTTTTGGAGTGATCTGACAGGCTTCCTGTGATGCATTAGATACAGGGGTCAGAGGTCAGGGCCATGTGTTACAGGATTACGCACATAAACACACAGCAGGATTACGCACATAAACACACAGCAGGATTACACACATAAACACACAAAGCAGGATTACACACAAACACACAAAGCAGGATTACACATAAACACACACAGATTGAAGAAAACCAGGAGCTTTCTTACTGTCTAATAAAAGTGTGTGTGTGCATTTGGGGCGGGGGGGGCATGCACTGTGTGCGAGATATATTGGTGTGCACAGTGTGTGTACAATAAAGTGGTTTCTGCAATGTGTGTGTGTCTGTGTGTGAGAGATATAGTGGCTTGCACAGAGTCTGTGTGTGTGTGTGTGTGTGTGTGTGTGTGTGTATGCATGTGTATGTAAGTTTGTGTATGTGTGTGTGAGTGTGTGTGTGTTTTTGTGTGGTACACACACTGGACGCTCGCTGCTTTATGGTTAATTCATGAGTTTGGCCCGCTTCTCTTCCAGGTGCAGAACGGTGCCCCCCGGACCTTATAAAGCTGTGGGGGCATGCCCCCGCCTGATGGAGCCGTGTCCTTCAGACTGGACCCCCCCAGGGGGAATGTGGGGGGGGGGGGGGGGGGTATAAAAGCACACAGAGCCAGGAGGTAATGAATCTGCCACAGAAACACAAACAGGGGCAGAACACAGGCTGTTTTATACAGCCATAAAAACTACCGCAACGAGGGACACATTAAAACAGAGATGTGGACTGGTATGAGAGAGGGAGAGGAGGGAAGAGGGAGAGGGAGAGAGAGAGGGAGAGGGAGGGAAAGAGAGCAGAGAATGAGAGAGAGAGGAATAGGTGGAGAGAAAGAGAAGGAGAAAGAGGGGGTGAGAGTGATAAACAGAGAGAGAAAGAGAGAGGGAGAATGAGAGAGATGAAAAACAGCCCAGGGGATACTGTACTGTAGGAGCCTGCTCTGATATCACACATGGACACACAGCTCACTGACCTCCCTCCTTCAGAACCCCCAATGCCCCAAAAGGGCCTCATCATACCCCAAAAAGACCAGCTTCCTGGAGGCGTGGCCTCATCCATTTGCAAAAAGACCAGCTTCCTGGAGACGTGGCCTCATCATACCCCAAAAAGACCGGCTTTCTGAAGGAGTGGCCTCATCACACCACAAAAAGACCAGCTTCCTGGAGGCGTGGCCTCATCCATTTGCAAAAAAGACCAGCTTCCTGGAGGCGTGGCCTCATCACACCCAAAAAGACCAGCTTCCTGAAGGTATGGCCTCATTATGCTGAGGGGATGAACTGAGGGGTTGTAATGTTTGCTTTTTAGTGAGAGACTGGCCACAGGCAGGGAGCCCCTGGAGAGGGGTAGTTTGGGGGGGGTGTCACAGGTTCCAACCATGAGTGGAACCCTGCCACTGCGAGGTGTCTGAGCTTAATAAACTACAATAAACATGGATCACTGAGCAGAATGTGTGTGTGTGCGCGCGCATGCGTGCGTGTCCTGCAGATATCAGAGAATTTAACAAAAGTATGCTACTAACCAAGACTTAATAATTAAATGATTGAATAATAAATAGTTTATTTTATACTTGCTGGGAATCAACAGGAACAGTACTGGTGTCTAAAGAGTTGAAGTACTGACCACATACCCAGGGAGTTAATGCAATGATGTCATATATAATGCAACACAATGGGCAGGGAGTCGATGCGATGATGTCATAAATGATGCAACACAATGGACAGGAAGTCAATGCGATGATGTCATAAATGATGCAACACAACAGGCAGAGAGTTGGTGTGATGATGTCATACATAATGTAACACAATGGGGGGGGGGGGGGGGGGGGGGGGGGGGGGGGGGTCCATCAGGCCAGAGAGGAGAACCGGTTGTGTGCTTCTGGGTAAAATAAGAGCAACATTAAAATAGACGGGTGTGTTTATCACAAAGCTCACCTGCAGAACCATAACCTGGGATTAACCTGAGAGCTATGACTCATGGCCCACACACCCACAAGCACTGCAGTCCCCACACAGCATGCCTCACACTATGAGAGGGGCTGGTGTGGCACGACTGGGGTGTGAGTGGCATGCGCACACACACACACACACCTCATTTTCCTTCTCCTTGAATCCATAAAACAGAAAACACATTCCTCCTGTGATTGAGGCAGGCATTCTGTCTGACAGAGAACAAGCTGAACTCATTCATGTGGAATAAACAGCACATTCGGGGGAAAAACACACCAAAGTCCAACGGGACTTTACATTATTCACACACAACTGCCTCTCCAGCAGGACCTGTGGTGACATCATACATCCCAGCATTCCCTGCTCAGGGGTTGGGGGGACTGGCCTGCTGGTTTTGGGGCTCTCGAGAGTGGACAGGTACGCAGGTAGAGCACTCATCAGGGTGACAGACTCCTGCATATGGAGATGACTCTGGGCCTCAGGGAGGGGTGTGTCAGGTCACCTGACCTGTATGAGTCAGCACTGCAGGGGGAATGCTGCTTGTCTCCTGATTAATGTGTTTGTTTTCCTGCTGTTGATCGTAAAGTACTCTGAAAGCTGGAGTTTGACAGCGTTTGTGTTCTGAAGCTGCACACTAATGAGTAACAGATGCTCCAGGTGCTGATGTAAGATGTTCAGCTTTACAGGTATACAAGTATTCCCAGGTGAATGCAGCTCGTTCTGAACAGGCAGAATGCCACTATGTTGTGTGTGTGTGTGTGTCTGTGTGTGTATGTGTGTGTGTGTGTGTGTGTGTGTGTGTGTGTGTGTGTGTGTGTGTGTGTGTGTGGTGTGTGTGTGTGTGTATGTGCGTGTCTGTGTGTGTGCGCACATGTGCGTGTCTGTGTGTGTGTGTCCAGGGCCTGCTGGAGACCCATGTTAAGGGGACCCCCCAAATGCCTTTACTCCATCACGCTGAACACACCCCCCATCACCCTGAACACGCCCCGATCACCCTGAACACGCCTCCCATCACGCTGAATACACCCCCCATCAACCTGAACACGCCTCCTATCACCCTGAACACACCCCCATCACCCTGAACACACCCCCCATCAACCTGAACACGCCCCCATCACCCTGAACATGCCCCCCATCAACCCTGAACACACCCCCCCCATCACCCTGAACATACCCCCCATCACCCCCTGAACACGCCCCCCATCACCCTGAACACGCCCCCATCACCCCCTGAACACACCCCCCATCACCCTGAAGACACCCCCCCATCATCTTGAACACACCCCCATCACCCTGAACACGCCCCCCATCACCCTGAGCACATCCCCCCCATCACCCTGAACACGTCCCCCCATCACCCTGAACACACCCCCCATCAACCTGAACACGCCCCCATCACCCTGAACACACCCCCATCACCCTGAACACGCCCCCCCATCACCCTGAACACCCCCCCCATCATCTTGAACACACCCCCCATCACCCTGAACACGCCCCCATCACCCTGAACACGCTCCCCCATCACCCTGAACACACCCCCCATCATCTTGAACACACCCCCCATCACCCTGAACACGCCCCCCCCATCACCCTGAGCACACCCCCCCATCACCCTGAACACGCCCCCCATCACCCTGAACACACCCCCCATCACCCTGAACACACCCCCCATCACCCTGAGCACACCCCCCCATCACCCTGAACACCCCCCATCACCCTGAACACGCTCCCCCCATCACCCTGAGCACACGCCCCCATCACCCTGAGCCCCAGACATAATTCCGCTCTCAGATTAATTCAGCGAGTAAATGTCTTCCTGCAATTAAAGGTAAGCTATTCTGAGTGGTTCTTCCCTGGGCAGGAAAGGCTGTGTAATGGCTTCCTGTCTCCTGCATACTAAAGCTGATGGACAGTCTGTTCCCTGGGCCTCTGCCAGGCCAGCAGCAGGCAAGGGAATGGACAGCACTCACAAAAACACTACGGCCTCTGGCTTTCCCTCTCACTCTCCCTCTCTCTCCCTCTCTCTCCCCCCCCTCTCTTTCTCTCTCTCTCCTTTACCTTTTGTTCTCCTGAGTATCGATTGCCCTTCTCCATTTCTCTGTTCTCTAACCCTTTCTCTCTCTCTCTTTCCATATTTCTCTCTCCCTCTCTCTCCCCTCCTCCTCCTCCTGTTGTGTGTTCTCCTGAGCTGACCCCAGATCAGAAGATAATTTGCTTTGGGCCGCCAAGCGAGACGATGGAGAGCACAGCGGCCTCCACCAGCACCCTGTTTATCAATTAACCATCTTAACTCCGTCAGCTAATTAAGGCCTAATTAGGGATCCAGACGTTCCACCGGCCAGCTCTCATAAACTCCAACTAACAGCGGCCAGACAGAGCCAGCAAACTGTGCCTCTCAGACCAAACACAGCCCTGTGCCTCTCAGACCAAACACAGTCCTCTGCCTCTCAGACCAAACACAGCCTCTGCCTCTCAGACCAAACACAGCCCTGTGCCTCTCAGACCAAACACAGTCCTGCGCCACTGCAACCAAACACAGCCCTGTGTCTGTCAGACCAAACACAATCCTGTTCTTTTCAGACCAAACACAGTCCTGCGCCACTGCAACCAAACACAGCCCTGTGTCTGTCAGACCAAACACAGTCCTGTTCTTTTAAGACCAAACACAGTCTTGTTCTTTTAAGACCAAACACAGTCTTGTTCTTTTCAGACCCAACACAGCTCCTGTGCCTCTCAGACCAAGACACATGTCCTGCCCAGCCCTCCAACCAACCGTAGACATGTCCTGTCAGTCCCACCCTACCGTAGACAGTCCTCCCAGTCCCTCCAGACTACCGTAGACATGTCAGCCCCAGTCCCTCCTCCACCCTACCATAGACAGTCCTGTCCCAGTCCCTCCACCCTACCGTAGACATGTCCTGTCCCAGTCCCTCCACCCTGCCGTAGACATGTCCTGCCCCAGTCCCTCCTCCACCCTACCGTAGACATGTCCTGCCCCAGTCCCTCCTCCACCCTACCGTAGACATGTCCTGCCCCAGTCCCTCCTCCACCCTACCGTAGACATGTCCTGCCCCAGTCCCTCCTCCACCCTACCGTAGACATGTCCTGCCCCAGTCCCTCCACCCTACTGCAGACATGTCCTGCCCCAGTCCCTCCACCCTACCGTAGACATGTCCTGTCCCAGTCCCTCCACCCTACCGTAGACATGTCCTGTCCCAGTCCCTCCACCCTACCGTAGACATGTCCTGTCCCAGTCCCTCCACCCTACTGTAGACATGTCCTGTCCCAGTCCCTCCACCCTACCGCAGACATGTCCTGTCCCAGTCCCTCCTCCACCCTACCGTAGACATGTCCTGTCCCAGTCCCTCCTCCACCCTACCGTAGACATGTCCTGTCCCAGTCCCTCCTCCACCCTACCGTAGACATGTCCTGTCCCAGTCCCTCCTCCACCCTACCGTAGACATGTCCTGTCCCAGTCCCTCCTCCACCCTACCGTAGACATATCCTGCCCCAGTCCCTCCACCCTACCGTAGACATGTCCTGTCCCAGTCCCTCCATCCTACCGTAGACATGTCCTGCCCCAGTTCCTCCTCCACCCTACCGTAGACATGTCCTGTCCCAGTCCCTCCACCCTACCGTAGACATGTCCTGTCCCAGTCCCTCCACCCTACCATAGACATGTCCTGTCCCAGTCCCTCCACCCTACCGTAGACATGTCCTGTCCCAGTCCCTCCACCCTACCATAGACATGTCCTGCCCCAGTCCCTCCACCCTACCATAGACATGTCCTGCCCCAGTCCCTCCTCCACCCTACCGTAGACATGTCCTGCCCCAGTCCCTCCTCCACCCTACCGTAGACATGTCCTGCCCCAGTCCCTCCTCCACCCTACCGTAGACATGTCCTGTCCCAGTCCCTCCACCCTACCGTAGACATGTCCTGTCCCAGTCCCTCCACCCTACCGTAGACATGTCCTGTCCCAGTCCCTCCATCCTACCGTAGACATGTCCTGTCCCAGTCCCTCCATCCTACCGTAGACATGTCCTGTCCCAGTCCCTCCACCCTACCGTAGACATGTCCTGTCCCAGTCCCTCCACCCTACCGTAGACATGTCCTGCCCCCCAGTCCCTCCACCCTACCGTAGACATGTCCTGTCCCAGTCCCTCCACCCTACCGTAGACATGTCCTGCCCCAGTCCCTCCACCCTACCGTAGACATGTCCTGCCCCAGTCCCTCCACCCTACCGTAGACATGTCCTGCCCCAGTCCCTCCACCCTACCGTAGACATGTCCTGTCCCAGTCCCTCCACCCTACCGTAGACATGTCCTGCCCCAGTCCCTCCACCCTACCGTAGACATGTCCTGCCCCAGTCCCTCCACCCTACCGTAGACATGTCCTGTCCCAGTCCCTCCACCCTACCGTAGACATGTCCTGTCCCAGTCCCTCCACCCTACCGTAGACATGTCCTGTCCCAGTCCCTCCTCCACCCTGCCGTAGACATGTCCTGTCCCAGTCCCTCCTCCACCCTGCCGTAGACATGTCCTGCCCCAGTCCCTCCACCCTACCGTAGACATGTCCTGTCCCAGTCCCTCCGTGCCCGCAGTGCTCTGGAACGGGTCCAGCGGGGCCGTCTCATGTTGATGATGCGTACGGCGGTGGTACGCCCTGTGCCAGCTCTGCTTACGGTCCAGGGTGGCACGCCAGGCCCTCTGAATTCTGGGATTAAAACACACACACACACGCACACACACACAGATACCACATACACACACGCACACACACACACACACACACACACAGACACAGACACAGACAGACAGGTCAGTCAACAGACAGAACATTTCAGCAGTTTTTAAAGCCTGAGTTTGAGTGTCCCATCACAGAAGAAGGGCTGCACATTCCAAAATGTACCATTTTCTGCATTTTTGATTCCTGGTGGAGGTTCCCTTTAATGGCTCTATTAAAAGGTGCTGTACTGTGAAAAGTTAAAATAGGCTTTGCTCTACATAATGGGGCCCATGAAGCACATGCAAAATATACTGTAAGCTACACATGAGCAGGTCACTTAATGAAGCAGCGTTCCCTCCCAGTGAATCCAAGGCAACGCCTCAGTGAGTGATGTGATGGAGCAGAAGTTTGCAGTGGACTAATTACAGGGCTGGGACCTGCAGCCTCTCATATTACAGTTACAACCAGAGAGGCGTCCGATTTCTCCTCATAACGATATGAAAGACATTCGCTGCATTGTTATCTTCATCGTTTAAGGACAGAGCTCGTCTCCCCTGTTAATCTGTCATGTGCACGTCCCTGGAGATCAGAGTGGAGTGATCTCGACATCAGTCAGTGCTTTGTGTCACTCTACTTCCTCCCAGACATCCGTCTCCCTCTCTCCATCTCTCTCTCCATCTCTCTCCCATCCCTCTCTCCATTCTTCTCTCTGTCGCTCTCCCCATCCCTCTCTCCATCTCTCTCTTCATTCTTCTCTTCATCCCTCTCCCCATCCCTCTCTCCATCTCTCTCTTCATTCTTCTCTTCATCCCTCTCCCCATCCCTCTCTCCATCTCTCTCTCTCTCTCTCCATCTCTCTCTCCATCCCTCAAACTACGGCTCAGTGGCTACCTGTAGGGTTCACTTCCCCATTGGAGCCTGGGTAAAAGCCCTCACACAGACTCCAGTCAGGCCGCAGGTGTGAGGGGGGCAGTGCAGATTTTTGGGGTGACACACATCTGTTCTGCCCCTCGGCACAAACTGGGGTGGAGGGGCCCAGGGAGACGGCTGGTCTCCCTGACGACCATAAAGAGCGGTTTCATGTTCCCAGCGAGTGGTTATGGGTGAATTCACCTCACAGTAAACCCTTCACCTGGCCTAGCAAATGCAATCAGGGACTTAACTGGATGAAACACAGCCTGAGGTGAACATCAGAGCCACCGATAAAAAAGCAAAAAATAACAATAAACAGAGCAGGGCTCTCAGAAAGGAAGGAGAAAACCACACACACACGCACACGGGCACATGCACACACGCACACGGGCAGACTCAAAGTGTGCACATGCGTTTATGCGAATGCACAACTCACATGACCACGTTAGTCTCCCAGGAGCGCTGCTGCTCTCTCCGGTACACGCTGTTGTCCTCT
This sequence comes from Anguilla japonica, assembly GCA_025169545.1. Lineage (NCBI taxonomy): Eukaryota > Metazoa > Chordata > Actinopteri > Anguilliformes > Anguillidae > Anguilla > Anguilla japonica. The sequence goes on from CM045894.1 coordinate 43,381,250, forward strand.
CCATCACTCCGGGCGTGATGGTTTCTATGGGAACTGCATCACACAGGAAGGACAGTGAGAGTGGGCAAAGCATGCTGGGGCAGAGTGCATGGCTTCAGCATACAAAGAACAAAAATAACACAAACACACACAAAATAACAAAAAAACACACAAAAACAACCCAAACACACACACAAATAACACAAAAACACACAAAAATAACCCAAACACACACACAAATAACACACACACACACACACACACACACAAATGACACAAGCACACACAAAAATAACACAAACACACAAGAACACATGATAACGCGCCAACACACAGAGGACCTAAAGACACTCACTTCTCCATCCAGGCAACGTCCTGTCCAGCGCTCCTGTTGCAGAACCTGTGGCACCGCTTTCCTTCCTCCTGAAACAGAGAGGAAGATGGGAAGACAAACAAAACAAATGAGAAAAGATCTGAGACCTGGGTCATTATGAACAGGAAGTATTGCTGCGTTTGACTTTGAGGATAGCATCAGGCTAACTGTGCTGGAGAGGAACATATCAGAGGATAGCATCAGGCTAACTGTGCTGGAGAGAAGCATATCAGAGGATAGCATCAGGCTAACTGTGCTGGAGAGAAGCATATCAGAGGATAGCATCAGGCTAACTGTGCTGGAGAGAAGCATATCAGAGGATAGCATCAGGCTAACTGTGCTGAAGAGAAGCATATCAGAGGATAGCATCAGGCTAACTGTGCTGAGAGAAACATATCAGAGCATCAGGCTAACTGTGCTGGAGAGAAGCATATCAGAGGATAGCATCAGGCTAACTGTGCTGAAGAGAAGCATATCAGAGGATAGCATCAAGCTAACTGTGCTGGAGAGTAACATATCAGAGGATAGCATCAGGCTAACTGTGCTGGATCAGAGGATAGCATCAGAGCTAATGTGCTGGAGAGAGAGTAACATATCAGAGGATAGCATCAGGCTAACTGTGCTGGAGAGACATATCAGAGGATAGCATCAGGCTAACTGTGCTGGAGAGAAACATATCAGAGGATAGCATCAGGCTAACTGTGCTGGAGAGTAACATATCAGAGGATAGCATCAGGCTAACTGTGCTGGAGAGTAACATATCAGAGGATAGCATCAGGCTAACTGTGCTGGAGAGTAACATATCAGAGGATAGCATCAGGCTAACTGTGCTGGAGAGTAACATATCAGAGGATAGTCAGGCTAACTGTGCTGGAGAGAAACATATCAGAGGATAGCATCAGGCTAACAGTGCGCTGGAGAGTAACATATCAGAGGATAGTGTCAGGCTAACTGTGCTGGAGAGTAACATATCAGAGGATAGCATCAGGCTAACTGCGCTGGAGAGTAACTGAGGATAGTGTCAGGCTAACTGTGCTGGAGAGTAACATATCAGAGGATAGCATCAGGCTAACTGTGCTGGAGAGTAACATATCAGAGGATAGCATCAGGCTAACTGTGCTGGAGAGACACATATCAGAGGATAGCATCAGGCTAACTGTGCTGAGAGAAACATATCAGAGGATAGCATCAGGCTAACAGTGCTGGAGAGTAACATATCAGAGGATAGTGTCAGGCTAACTGTGCTGGAGAGTAACATATCAGAGGATAGCATCAGGCTAACTGTGCTGGAGAGTAACATATCAGAGGATAGTGTCAGGCTAACTGTGCTGACAGAAACATATCAGAGAATAGCATCAGGCTAACTGTGCTGGAGGGACACATATCAGAGGATAGCATCAGGCTAACTGTGCTGGAGGGAAGCACGGATAAACAGCATATTTAACAGTGTAAGTTGGAACCCATACTATTTTAACAATTCACTTAGATGGCAACACAGTGTTTCATGTAGTGACAGTTAGATAGCACTGCAGTGCTCTGTTTAATGGCGTTGGGGGCTGTGTTGGCTATTGGCGTTGGGAGCAGTGTTGGGGGCTGCATTGGGAGCTGGGTTGAGAGCGGCATTGGGGCTGTGTTGGGAGTGGCGTTGGGAGCGGCATTGGGGCTGTGTTGGGGCTGTGTTGGGAGTGGCGTTGGGGGCTGTGTTGGGGGCTGTGTTGGGAGTGGCATTGGGGGCTGTGTTGGGAGTGGCGTGGGGGCTGTGTTGGGAGTGGCGTTGGGAGCGGCGTTGGGGGCTGTGTTGGGATTGGCGTTGGGGGCTGTGTTGGGAGCGGCGTTGGGGGCTGTGTTGGGAGTGGCATTGGGATTGGCGTTGGGGGCTGTGTTGGGAGTGGCGTTGGGATTGGTGTTGGGGGCTGTGTTGGGAGCGGCATTGGGGGCTGTGTTGGGATTGGCATTGGGGGCTGTGTTGGGAGCGGTGTTGGGGGCTGTGTTGGGATTGGCGTTGGGGGCTGTGTTGGGAGTGGCGTTGGAATTGGCGTTGGGGGCTGTGTTGGGGGCCGTGTTGGGAGTGGCGTTGGGGGCTGTGTTGGGAGTGGTGTTGGGGGCTGTATTGGGGGCTGTGTTGGGAGGGGCGTTGGGAGTGGCGTTGGGAGCGGCGTTGGGATTGGTGTTGGGGACTGTGTTGGGGGCTGTGTTGGGATTGGCGTTGGGGGCTGTGTTGGGAGCGGCGTTGGGGGCTGTGTTGGGATTGGCGTTGGGGGCTGTGTTGGGATTGGCGTTGGGGGCTGTGTTGGGATTGGCGTTGGGGGCTGTGTTGGGAGCGGCATTGGGGCTGTGTTGGGAGTGGCATTGGGGGCTGTGTTGGGATTGGCGTTGGGGGCTGTGTTGGGAGTGGCATTGGGGGCTGTGTTGGGAGCGGCGTTGGGGGCTGTGTTGGCGGTACTGTGACTCCAAGCGCTGGAGTCTGGCCTGTTTGTGGCGCTGAACAGCTTGACAGTCACACACGGCCGCCGATGCTGGAGCCAGACCAACGAGCGCCCAGCAGCCCGGCGCGGGAGTGGGTACACTGGGGGGGGGGGGGTTGCACAGGGCCGCATACGCCGGCCGGAGGAGGTCAGCCTCCTGTGAAATGCGTGCGGTCTGTGAAATGCGTGCGGTCTGTGATAAGTGTGCGGTCTGTGAAATGCGTGCGGTCTGTGATATGCGTGCGGTCTGTGATAAGTGTGCGGTCTGTGATATGCGTGCGGTCTCTGATAAGTGTGCGGTCTGTGAAATGCGTGCGGTCTGTGATATGCGTGCGGTCTGTGATAAGTGTGCGGTCTGTGATATGCGTGCGGTCTGTGATAAGTGTGCGGTCTGTGAGCCGGAGGAGGTCAGCCTCCTGTCAGTACATCGCAGGGCTTTCAGGGGAAAACGTTGAATCAGGGAAATCGAATCGGTGGTATGCATGGGGGGTGGGGGGGGGGGGTGTTCATTAATTGAAAAAATTAGAAATCAATTTACACGAGGGTGGCTGGCGGTACTGATTATTCAGAGCTGCAGGCTCCTCCCCCTTCGCTTCTCAGAGAGATTCTATACACGGCATTACAGGATTACATCATTAATAATCACTAACTAACGATAAGCAATACATTTAACGTGTCAACAGATGAGTGTGTGGCTACTCACTGTAAATGCCAAACTGGAGAACGCGCTACCCCTTACATACAGGAGCAGCTCTGCTACTGCACTGAACAGGGTGTTGATGGTGACCGTGAATAAAAGCAAAGACGTCTACACATTACTGTAAACAAGTTTACACTGTGTGACGGAGGCTGCCAAAGTGGACACGATGTTCATAGTGGTTAAATACTGATACAGTAGCTCTAACGGGCAAAACGCTTGCTCATTATGCTGTTCGTTATGGGCTGGTCACCATGAACCAGAGACCACAGGCCAGTTTCCAGGAGAGAATCAGACGTAGGGGCTGCTCTGGAGCAGGAGAGGGTCGGCTTCTTCTCCCGCACATGCCCACAGGTCTGATCCAGCGCACTGGAAACACCGGAACATTATCTGAGGCAGTTCACAAGTGATTCAGTTCTGCCGAATCCAGCAAAGATGCATAACTGAAGAATCACAGAAGCTATACTTATGTTAACACACACACACACACACACACAATATCATATACACACAAACACACACACACACACACACACACACACACACACACACGTACAGTGTCACCCCAGAGGCCACAGCGAGAGATGTGCGCGATAAGAACAGTCATGTGTGGACCGCCCCCAGCCGCGGGTCAGAGCCGCCAGCAGCGCTCTCCCCAGCCGCGGGTCAGAGCCGCCAGCAGCGCTCTCCTCAGCCGCGGATCCCGCCGCTCCTGACGGGTTCTGCTTAATGAGCGGTAATCTGTGAGCGAGCCACAGCAGGGCCAAGAAGAGGAAGAGAGTAAACCAGGCAGGACTCAGAGCCAGGAAGAGGAAGAGAGTAAACCAGGCAGGACTCAGGGCTGGGAAGGGGAAGAGAGTAAACCAGGCAGGACTGAGGGCCAGGAAGAGGAAGAGAGTAAACCAGGCAGGACTGAGGGCCAGGAAGAGGAAGAGAGTAAACCAGGCAGGACTCAGGGCCAGGAAGAGGAAGAGAGTAAACCAGGCAGGACTCAGGGCCAGGAAGAGGAAGCGCGTAACCAGGCAGGACTCAGGGCCAGGGAGAGGAAGAGAGTAAACCAGGCAGGACTCAGGGCCAGGAAGAGGAAGAGAGTAAACCAGGCAGGACTGAGGGCCAGGAAGAGGAAGAGAGTAAACCAGGCAGGACTCAGGGCCAGGAAGAGGAAGAGAGTAAACCAGGCAGGACTCAGGGACAGGAAGAGGAAGAGAGTAAACCAGGCAGGACTCAGGGCTGGCGAGAGGAAGAGAGTAAACCAGGCAGGACTCAGGGCCAGGAAGAGGAAGAGAGTAAACCAGGCAGGACTCAGGGCCAGGAAGAGGAAGAGAGTAAGCCAGGCAGGACTCAGGGCCAGGAAGAGGAAGAGAGTAAACCAGGCAGGACTGAGGGCCAGGAAGAGGAAGAGAGTAAACCAGGCAGGACTCAGGGCCAGGAAGGGGAAGAGAGTAAACCAGGCAGGACTCAGGGACAGGAAGAGGAAGAGAGTAAACCAGGCAGGACTCAGGGCCAGGAAGGGGAAGAGAGTAAACCAGGCAGGACTCAGGGCTGGGGAGAAGGAGCGGTATCAGGAGCATCAATCAGAAACTCCGCTTTATCATGAGCAAGGCGGGCAGAGAAAGAGAGTCCCGTGGGTACAGCGTGAGTACAGCGCGGGTCAGATTCCCGAGGGTACAGTGCCAGTCGTAATGCGCTGCTGGACTATAATAGCTTCCACAGGGGCACTGGATCACCCCACAGCCTCTCAACGAGAGGAAGACTAATGCAGCCATTAAAAACACAGCTCTAAAGTGCCCGGGTGCACATATGCACCTCATTCATACACTTTCCGCTCTATAAAAAACATGCTTCTGCAGTGCAGAACCAACGCCATGCTTCTGCAGTGCAGTACCAACGCCATGCTTCTGCAGTGCAGTACCAACGCCATGCTTCTGCAGTGCAGTACCAACGCCATGCTTCTGCGGTGCAGTACCAACGCCATGCTTCTGCAGTGCAGTACCAACGCCATGCTTCTGCAGTGCCAACGCCATGCTTCTGCAGTGCAGAACCAACGCCATGCTTCTGCAGTACCAACGCCATGCTTCTGCAGTGCAGTACCAACGCCATGCTTCTGCAGTGCAGTACCAACGCCATGCTTCTGCAGTGCAGAACCAACGCCATGCTTCTGCAGTACCAACGCCATGCTTCTGCAGTGCAGAACCAACGCCATGCTTCTGCAGTGCAGTACCAATGCCATGCTTCTGCAGTGCAGTACCAACGCCATGCTTCTGCAGTGCAGTACCAACGCCATGCTTCTGCAGTGCAGTACCAACGCCATGCTTCTGCAGTGCAGTACCAACGCCATGCTTCTGCAGTGCAGAACCAACGCCATGCTTCTGCAGTGCAGTACCAACGCCATGCTTCTGCAGTACCAACGCCATGCTTCTGTAGTACCAACGCCATGCTTCTGCAGTACCAACGCCATGCTTCTGCAGTGCAGTACCAACGCCATGCTTCTGCGGTGCAGTACCAACGCCATGCTTCTGTAGTACCAACGCCATGCTTCTGCAGTACCAACGCCATGCTTCTGCAGTGCAGAACCAACGCCATGCTTCTGCAGTGCAGTACCAACGCCATGCTTCTGTAGTACCAACGCCATGCTTCTGCAGTGCAGTACCAACGCCATGCTTCTGTAGTACCAACACCATGCTTCTGCAGTACCAACGCCATGCTTCTGCAGTGCAGAACCAACGCCATGCTTCTGCAGTGCAGAACCAACGCCATGCTTCTGCAGTGCAGTACCAACGCCATGCTTCTGCAGTGCAGTACCAACGCCATGCTTCTGCAGTGCAGAACCAACACCATGCTTCTGTAGTACCAACGCCATGCTTCTGCAGTGCAGAACCAACGCCATGCTTCTGTAGTACTACTCTGGCACTTGTTGTACGTCGCTCTGGATAAGAGTGTCTGCTAAATGCCTGTAATGTAATGTAATGTAATAAAGATGAGAGTGCTGACTTTAATGCAAAAATAAAGATGAGAACAAAGTTAATACTGCAATCCAGTCAACATGCACACAAATGAAAGGTCAACAATGCAAGTCTGAATTGTCCGTATTGTAGACAATCGATATGGTAATCCCCTAGAAGGTGGCTGGTTTAATGTCGCAGGGGTGGGGCAGGCAGAAATTTAAAATGCCAGAGTGCCCTCCAAACGTATGGTAACGGTAGAGTGAAATTTCTTATTTTTGTTATATACTTAATGCATTTGGATTTGAAATCAAAATATGAAAATGAGACAAAAGTACAATCAGCTTTTATTTCATGGTACGTACTTGTGTATGTTTTACCATTTTACAGAAACAGATGTTTTAATGTTCAGACCCCCCCCCCAACTTTCTGCTGTGCTAAATTAAGTTAACAGATGCCTGACAGGTGTTTACTGATGCTCAGGTGTTCCCATTTGCGTGGATTGTTCACACATAAAAGCAGTGAGTGACTACTCTCGGTTTTAGCCTTTGTTTTCATCTGTGGAGACTGCATTTGGAGTCAGAGGCATACACCACCATGAAGACCGGGGAACTAACTCTGTTTAGAAAAAACAATTCATCTATAATACAAGAGAACAAAAGAATTCGTTAAGAAGGACGGCACAGAAACTCGGTAGATCAAGTCCAGCAGTTTGGAAAGTCTCAGAAAGAAAGAAATCACTGGTGAGCCCGTAAATAAACACTGCACAGGTTGGCCAAGGAAGACAACCAAGGAAGTCAGGGGAATCCTAAGAGCTGTGAAGAGAAACCCTAAAACAACAATTAATTTCATCGCCAGTAGTCTCCAGAGGGCAGGGGTAAAATTATCACAAGCCACTATACACAGAAGACTGAGACCTGAAATACAGAGTTACACTGCAAGACCCAGTCCAGCCTTCAGCAGCCAGCATCAAACTGCCAGATTACAATTCCCCCAAAAACCACAGAAGAGCCAGAAGAGTTCTGTAACTTTATGGACAGATGAGACCAAAATAACCTCACCAAAGCGATGGGAAGTCAAAAGTGTGGAGAAAGGAAGGGCCAGCCCGTGATCCAAATCCCCCCCCCCCCTTTTTTTATTGATGATGTAATGGATGATGGCAGCAGTCAGATACATTTGGAAATGTACAGACAGATTTTCTCTGGCTATGTACGGAGAAACTCCTCCAACCTCATCGGCTAGTGCTTCTTCCTGCAGAAAGACAATGGCCCAAAACACACTGCCTGTGCAACGAAAGCATCCATCAATGGGGAAGAAGTGGAAAGTTTTGGACTGGCCTAGTCAGGCACCAGTTTTAATCTAACTGAGCAGGCAAAGATCAACTGAAAGCAGCTGCAGCGAAGGCCTGGAAAGGCAGAAGATACCAGATGATTTGTGATATCAGTGGGTCATAGACTTGATGCAGTTATTGTATTTAAGGGTTATGCAACCATATATTAGACTTTATTCTTTGGTTTACTTTCAAGTTCATCTGTTAATTGACTTTTGCACAGCTGAAACTTGGGGAACTCAACACAAAAATAGCTGTTTCTGTTCAACAGTAAAACACATACTCATGTAAATACCATGAAATGAAAGCTGATTGTCTGTACATCTTCTGATCTCAAATCCAAATGTCTTAAGTATATAGGAAGAACAACAAATTTCACTCCACTGTTACCATACTTTTAAGGAAAGGCCTACTGTATATGTTTAATTGGCCGCTGCTATATCTGCGCTTTATATACCAGGCCACGCAATAGCTACACCACAGCATCTGGTGTTTCAGTAGTTTGCATTTCTTTGGTAACCTTAAGTAAACGAGGCCTTCCGTGTTCATAACGTATTCGCCATAAACATGCCAGCCATCGTACGTCGGCGCCCGCTCGCGCGCGCGTGTGTCTCAGACTGAATGAAGAGAGCTATCGAGGAAATGACAGCTCGCGAACCGCACCGGGAGATTGCGCGAGTTAAATCCTAATGAAAATGTCAGCGGTACTTTGAAGCAAACGCGCTGTTCTTTATCAGGAGATGTCTCCTCCACTATTGACCTTCGCAGCACTAACGCGCGCTCGCGGTTTGTTCTGCTGAATTGTGTCCTCATGTCACTGCACGAAGCCCTTAATTCACGGGCCCGAGGAAAGTACAAGAACATTCTGATTGCGAGCATTTCCTGTGCAATGCTCTGTTCCACGATAGTTCTAGACTAATTTTCCTGGGGATAGTCTCGAGAAAAAAAAATTAACATTTCTCTAAAGAGAAACACCTCTCTACACCGCTCCGTGATTTAGGTCCAAATTCAAAAGTCGTATTAACGTATGTGTTGCTTCATTCTCGTATAAGCGCCTGCCACTAATCTAGCTTTAATTGCTCCCGTGTGAACGGGTTCACTCTTCCAAAACTGGATGCAAAATGTAGTTTATACGATTAATAATGAGAGCACGGACGTGTCGGTGCATTATTGGCTTTGAATGCGAATGTGCGTTGCAGAAAGCACATGCCTTGGATATTAACAATTTCAACATTTTTTTCCACAGACATTCCACAGGGCAATTATTGGGTAATAATTCAACACTCGGCTCGCGCTTTCTTAGCCACAATTTTCCGCTGTATGAGCACCCCCTGACAGCTGCCGAGCAGATATTGATTTTTCCCTCCCAGCCAAATACAACGGCAAAAATGGTTAAACTGATCACGGATTGAACACGTTACAAATCATAATTATCTACTGTGATCATTTATCGAATATATTTCTGTAGATATATAGAAATATGCAGTTGCTAAGATACCACAGCTTTTTTTTTTTTTTTTTTGGTCTCTCCTCGTACTATATTTGAAACCCAACCAATTATTTTAAATCTCTTAATGAGGTCGCGTTAAGGGGGTAGCCTACGTCATTTCCGTTGAGGGAAAATTAAATTTCGAAACGTGGAGCCCCTAATTTCTCACCTCGGGCCCAAGTCGCGACCCTGCATCAGTGAGTAATTAAGTCGCTTACGTGTCCTCGCGGAACCCCGGGATGGAAAACAATGCATAACAGAAAGTACGCGCTTTATCTGCTTAAAAATACATTTAAGTCAAGACCACCAAATAAAGAGAATAATTGAGAAATCACTAATAAAACCGCAAATGAACGTTTCTGAATCGTCAGGACTCATAACTGTAATTTCTACGTACAAGAAATTGGATTAATAATGATTTTCAGAAGCATGTCAATCGCAATTTTTACAGCAGGCTAAGCTATGAGAAATTGTAGATGGTAATTTGCCAATTTGTAAAATATATAGTGTCCCTCTAGATTACCGTTTAAAGTGCAGTTACAAAAAAGACATAGAGAAAATGAGGCTAGAAGTAGTAAGGTGAAAGCTTCTTTATCAAAGACCTTTTGTGATTAGAGGACACCTCGTCATATAACGCCTTGGAGGAATTATTGCCTTTCCTCCGCGCACCTGGCACGGGAAAGGGGCGCCGAATTTCAGAGAAATGGGGCTGGACACTGGAGACGAAGAGCACGAAGCGAGCGCCCCACAGACCAGAGGTCTTCCAGCTCACATCAGACCAAACAAGTGTTGAACCGTCATGCATGTGCAGAACCGGCATACAGGTGCAGAACCGGCACAGGCTACTCTGTGCAGCGGCAAAAGACAACGCTGAAGCGGTGAAATAAACATACCAAATAGCAGCACTGAGCTGTACGGTGACTGAGAGACGCTATCGGTGTGCGCTCGATATCCACAGTTAATGCGCCAAAACCATATCATCCACATTAAATATTCACGAGCAGGGTGGTCAAATGAATCGCTTTCGGGCTGTCAAGGCGTTCATCACCTTTATAATGTTCCCGCGCATTTGAGGAATTAGAAACGGGCGGCTGTCGTCGTTCCAATGAATGCCTATCAGTCAACTTTTAAACTGTGGCACTGCAATCCCCAGCGTCGTACGTCTTTAAGCATTAAAAACGCATCCAGAGTACAATATGTTCGGAACTACACAGAACAAGGAACGGCGGGCGCAGACTGCACGCCGATTTTATAGCGGGCATACGCGAGAGAGCGCGTGCTTAAACGCAAATGAAAAATGAATCCCATTTGAAGTGTCAGACCGTGTGAATAGCGCTATAATGAGACTTCAGCTGCCGGTACCACGCTGAAGAGGCGAAAATCAGCTTGTAACCGGGACAGGAGACTGCCATTCAGCCTGGCTGGAACACCGTTAATGGCACCAAAAGGCAATTACGTCGCGAGCAGTGATGGTTTTTTTTTTAAATTATCGGATTATGCATTAGATTTAGGCGGAAAATACTATAAAGGGGGTTTAAAATGAGAAATGTAAGAGGTTCTGAAAGGACAGCTCCTAGCATCATTACGGCACACGAACCCAGCATCGCTCTTCGCAGGCTACGGTAGCGAGTTTGCATGAACCATCTACCCTGCTGGTTTGGCTTTTCAACAAGTGAAGTGATTTTCGGATTTTCTTAATCGATTTATCTAAACACATAACGGGAATAACTTTATCCACTTTCAGACATATTGAATCTTTCGATGACTGTTGCATGTACTGATGATGTTCAGAGTGCAGGGTCGAGGCACGGTTTATTCCTAATTGTGTCTCATTCAGGAAACACGTTCGTTTGTGCGGTTCAGCTTTTCAAATTTCACATAAAATGATAGATTAGTCCCCTTTTCTTCCGTGACCCTCAAACAAAACACAGTCTGATATAAATCGGGCGGTGCTGAAAATACCAGTAATCAACACAACCCGATCTAACAAAACAGACGCGACCCATCACACACTACGGTCCCTGGCTTGTGGGTTATTTTTCTTCAGTCCCGCGCAGTACGTCTCTTCTTAATGAACCTGATGGATCGGGCGTCCTGCAATTTACCTGATTGATACAGAGGGAAAGACGCTTCCTCTCCCGCGTGCCAGTCAGGACGCCGCCGCGCGGTCTCCCGTCTTCCCCCTGATAAATGGCACTGCAAGAACGGACAAAGTTGCACGGATTAATAGTCGCATACGGCTAAACGGCAATGTACATCGAGCTCCATCAAAAACGAGGCGAATCTCGCCTTCCATTCCCCGAGAATGACAGAATGACAGCTAGAAAGACTGATGGAGGCTATAGGCAAGTTGGAAGACAGAGCAGCGGTAAAGGAAACGAAGGCTGAATTTAAAATGTAATATTGACATTTAATGTTAATAGCACATCAGCATATCAACATTCTAAACATTCGCTATACGTCGGTACTAGCTCAATGTATACATATCGTCACCAAAATGTACAAACCGATGATTGCTACTCCTCAGCATGGTCGGATCTTGTTGCAGGCGCTCGAATCTCAAAGAACACTTTGAAACGAAATAGCCTTGCAGTCAGCCGCCCGAATTGGAAAGTGTTCTCGCAGCCAATGAGATGTTTAGGTCGTACATGACTTATACCACGGGTCGCGAGGACTGGGAGTCATTTAGCCCGGTAATCAACATCAATCACAGAGGCTTGTTTGCCGCTTTCTGCAAGGCGAGCGAAAAAAAAACACACATGCATCCCCGCCGAGGAACAAATCAGAAGCCCCCCCCCCCCCCCCCCCCCCCCCCCCCCCCCCCCCCCCCCCCCCCCCCCCCCCCCCAGACTGTCAGCATTAAGCTTACAGTGAGTCCGGAAAGACTGACAGGACACACGAAAGTTTTTTTTTTTTTTGCGTCAGTCATAAAGAATAACTGACAGACTTAATTAACTGCACGTGGCTGAAGGTGAGATCCGTCTGCAGGTACGCACAACGAAACATAATTACATACAGACAGAAGGCAATCGAGTTTTATATAGTTCTTACGCTCACTTGTGAAAAGAATGGATTACATCTTTATTCTTTGGCATAGCCTACTGATACGAGTCTCATTCGCTTTTTTAAAATGCCCAACAGAAGCACTGTATCATGATCCAGTTGACTCACACCAGCAGCTGCAGTCACTAGCATCCTGGCAATCAAACGTTTCCCGTTCATATTACGAGTTCAACACGATGACTCAAGGCTTCGCAGTTATCTGTTAACGTATGTTTAAATACACCAAAACTGGGGTGGGCAGGGCGGCCTGTTTGCAAAAAATATACCTGCCAGTGCCATTCAGCTAACACATGACCTGTTTTAGATAAAGAGACGGGATATTAAAACAAACACAGTTATTAAAGCGCTGAGGCAATGTAGATAGGCGCTCTCGTGGAGACTAAAAACGCCAGGCGTACAGGACTTGCCTCAGTCGGAGACAACCGTTCTCGGAGTACAGTTTTAATGCTCTTTCTGGCTTGAATCATCTTTGCTAACATATAACGCATGGCGCAGGATGGAACATGCACCTGAATCTTTTTTAGTAGATAAGGGCTGTTCTGAGGATCAGCTTCTCACAGCGAAATGGACGGGGAGAACTTCACCTTATGCCCCGTATCAGAGGCTTATAAAAGGTTCGCGTTTCCCCTCGCGTACGGCCTGGTGTTCGTGTTTGGGCTGACGCTCAACGGGACGGTGCTGTGGTTTGTGTGCGGCAGAACCAAGACGTGGAGCTGCTCGGTGATCTTCCTGGCGAACCTGAGCGTGGCGGACCTGCTGTACGTGCTGCCGCTGCCGCTGCTGGCCGCGAGCTACGCCATGGGCGACGCCTGGCCGTTCGGCGACGCCGCCTGCAAGGCCGCGCACTTCCTGTTCTCGCTGAACCTGGGGGGCAGCGTGACGTTCCTCGCCTGCATCAGCGCGCACCGCTTCCTGTGCGCTCGCCACCCTGGCCACCGCCACGCGCCGCCGCGCCCGCCGGGCCGCCGCCCTCACCTGCGCCGCCGTCTGGCTGCTGGTCGCCGCGGAGACCGCGCCCACGGCGATCTTCGCGCACTCCGGCTTCATAAACAACGCGACAGTGTGCTTCTCCATGACCGGCCCGGCGGGATTCGGCCGCTACCTGCCCTACGGCCTGTTTGTCACGGCGGCGGGGTTCCTGCTGCCCTTACTGGTCATGGTCACATGCTACTGCCTCACCGCGCGGACGCTGCGCCAGGCCGGGGGGGGCGCGGGGCGGAGCGCCAAGGCCATGCGCTCCATCCTGGCGCTCTGCCTGCTCGGCACGCTCTGCTTCCTGCCCTACCACGCCATGCGGGTGGCCTACCTGCTGGTGCGCGTCCAGCAGCCCGCCAACTGCAGGCTGCTCAGCCTGGTGATGCTCTGCTACAAGATCTGGAGGCCCGTGGTCAGCCTGAACTGCTGCGTGAACCCCGCGCTGTACTGGTGCTGCTCCGCCCGCCAGCGCAGGAGGCTCCTCGCCCGGCTGTGCAGCGGGAGGGTCCGCCCGGCCGCCTGCGCCGCGCGCCTGCAAGGCATTATGGGAAAGGAGAATGGCCCGACGGAGCTGCCGGGACTCCACCGGGGTGCGCTTTCCCAGAATGCACCAGGTGAGAAGCCTGAACGAGGCAGCGAAGGCAAGCCGGAGCCAGACGGACACGCCCGCTGATACAGGAGCTGAGGAAACGCAGTTTACAGCGAGGTGCGGACCCGGGAATCATTTCATCTGGAAGATACAAACGCCAACATGCTGGTAAATCCGGGGGGGTGGGGGTGTAACAGGCTGGTAAAGACTTTAGATTCATGTGCTTATTTCTCTAAATGTCCTGAAGTGGCTGCAGAAAGTGTGAATAAACGAGCGTGACACATGATGGATGGCTGGAAGTCGGTCACTCGGCGTTTAATGCTAATTAAATGGCAGAAGAGATATCGGACGGCTGAGACACCAGAAACAGAGCAGAGCAATGTCTGTCAGAAAAAAGGCTTTTGGTGTGCTGGCAGTTCGTTTCCAGATTTTTACCCCAAAGAACGCAGGTATTACCGGTATCAGCCAGGTGTGAGACACACAGGTAAACTGAAGCTTCAGGACCCTGCAAATGGAGCCAAAAAAAAGAGAAAAGGCCACAACATTTCCAAACTGCATTCCTTTAAATGTTAGGCTTTTCACATTAGGAACTGACCCCATAGGGCTGAAGACCGTGACCCATCCCATTGTCATTCAGCTGAGCATTTCCCCGGGCTTCAGGTGTGAACACCTTTACGCTTCAGTGCAGGTAACTTTAACGGCTCCTGCAATGCCACTCCACACTGCATCCCCTCTTAGACTGACTCACACCTTTAACCACTTAATGCATCACCCCACCGTACGAGGACGAACCTCCAGAACATTAAAATCAGGAATAAATTCATTAATAAATAATTCTGTTCATACAATTTGAACACAGTGGTGTGCTGTGTTAGAACCCAGATTTCACACCTGTCACAGACTGACCACACACACACACACACACACACACAAACATGCATACACACGTGCACGCACACGTACACACACACAAACATACACACACTATCATGGACCTGTGTGTGTAACCAGAGCACAGATCTCCCACAGAAACTATCATACAGCGCAAGTATTATGGTTATAGCTGATCTAGTCTTCAGTAAAACAACAGATATATCAATGATCCCATTTAATTCACAATTGACATTTACAGATTTCATCTAAAAAAAGGTTATTTTCAAATACAGCTTTAAGTCACATTTAAAATGGCCTCTTACTTCAATGCAGAAAAGCAAAGACATTGAAATGCAACTGACCTTTCACAAAGAGAAAAAAAATATTATCATTGGTTCTGCTGGAAAAGTATTAAGAAAGGTTAATGAAGCATTTGAGCTGGGCAGAGGCAGTAACGGTGGGCTGCATCAGAGGAACAGACAGCGGTGGCTGCAGACGCCGAACTTCAGCCCCTTTCCTCGACCTTAATTGGCTGCAGTGTTATCCGGTACTTCAGTGCCAAATCCCCGGGAGTTTAAAGAGCAGAGAAGCACTCATCAGCTTTAAAAATAGAGCAAACAGAACTAAGTATAGCAAATCCAGGAACCAAATTATTTTCTATGGCACAGAAGTGTGTTTAATGTTCAATCGTGCCCAATTTCACTGAACAGTTTTCTTTCAAAAAGGACCAAAGCTAATGCAGGAAAGAGCAAAGGTTAAGTAACGGAGAGCACGGACTGAGACTACAACATAACGCCCACTGTGACCATTAGAGGACCGAGCACAGACTGAGACTACAACATACCGCCCACTGTGACCATTAGAGGACCGAGCACAGACTGAGACTACAACATAACGCCCACTGTGACCATTAGAGGACCGAGCACAGACTGAGACTACAACATAACGCCCACTGTGACCATTAGAGGACCGAGCACAGACTGAGACTACAACATAACGCCCACTGTGACCATTAGAGGACCGAGCACAGACTGAGACTACAACATAACGCCCACTGTGACCATTAGAGGACCGAGCACAGACTGAGACTACAACATAACGCCCACTGTGACCATTAGAGGACCGAGCACAGACTGAGACTACAACATAACGCCCACTGTGACCATTAGAGGACCGAGCCAGACACCATGAGCAGTGCAACAATGAACATACAAAATGAATACCTTTCCTACATAACCAACCGTGTTAGCCACCTTAAATTTAACCGACCTCCAAACCAATCTGAACAGCTTTTGTAGCGAGGTCATGGCAAATTCAGAAAGAGAAAAATCCTCAAATTCAAAAGATGAATATATATATATATATATATATATATATATATATATATATATATATATATATATATATATTGAATATAATGGTTATGGTTAAACTCAGGAATGGAATTTCATGGTGTTTCCAGGCCCTGGTGTGAGAACATGCTGCACACCAGCAGTGTGAAACGAGGGTCGGATCCACTTCTGGGGTTCCTGCCAACTTCTGGCCTTAATTATTTAATTAGCCCTGACTTTTACACCTCAGACAGTTTAGCTACATTTCTTGATAAGTGCGTGAATGACAGCCAGAGATTGTTTTTGTGTCCCTGTAAGAACCGTTTTACTGTGACCTAATGTAAAAGTGAACCAGCGTTCATGTGTGCAGCTAATTAACTTATTTAGCCTGGGTAATTGAAGGAAATAAAAACCTCATACACACCGGCCCCCCAGGACCAGAATTGCCCTCCCCTGCTGCACACACACCAGATTCTCAGCCCCTGTATTCCAAAAACTGAAAATTCTGTCTCTGCTACTGAAAGCAAAAAACATTCCAATACGATGTATTTTCCACATATTAATAAAGGGGTGTGGCCAAGTTGAGTGCTGTGGGATTGGACATTCCGTATTGTGATGTAACAATAGCAGAATCTCTGGGAACCAACCAGAACCTCCTGTAGTTAAGAAGTAGAGAGCAAAGCATGCAGGAGTGGGGTATCTGGTAAGTTTATGGAATCTGTGACCCCGCCCCCTTCCCCCAGGCTTACGAGCCGAGCACAGAGCGAGCGTTACTTCAGCACGCTCCTGTGTCCCAGGGAGGAACGGTGGCTGGAGAAATGGCCTGGGAGCTGTTGGGAAAGGACACGCAGTCAAGCGCTAAAGGGAGCCAATCACAAACACAAAGAACACAAAGCACTTCCTGGCTTCCTGGAACAACCAGGGATAATTAAATAGGGAGGGGCTGTGGGTGCAGTCCCCACAGAAACACTCTACGGTTACCAGAGAGGAGCTCCACCAACCACAAAGTACGCAAGCACAATAAGGCCGATGGTGATTGGACAGTCTGCAGGGTAAGAGAGGTGTGTGTGTGTGTAGCTGTGCGTGCGTGTGCGATGTGTGTGTGTGTGTGCGTGCATGTGTGTGTGTGTGTGTGTATCTGAGCCAGTCTGCAGGTTGAGGTGTGTGTGTGAATGTGTGTGTGTGTGTATCTGAGTCTGCAGGTTGAGCGAGGTGTGTGTGTGTGTGTGTGTGTGTGTGCGCGTGTGTGTGTATGAGTGAGGTGTGTGTGTGTGCGTGTGCATGTGTGTATGAGTGAGGTGTGTGTGCGTGTGTGCGTGTATGTGCATGTGTGTATGAGTGAGGTGTGTGTGAGTGCATATGCGTGTGTGTGTGTGTGTGTGAGTGTGTGTGCGCACGTGTGTATGAGTGAGGTGTGTGTGTGTGTGTGTGCGTGTGCGTACGAGTGAGGTGTGTGTGTGTGCGTGTGTGTATGAGTGAGGTGTGTGTGTGTGTGTGTGTATGAGTGAGGTGTGTGTGTGTGTGTGTGTGTGTGTGTGTGTGTGTGTGCGCGTGCGTGTGTATGAGTGAGGTGTGTGTGTGTGTGTGAGTGAGGTGTGTGTGTGTGAGTGTGTGAGGTGTGTGTGTGTGTGTGTGTGTGTGTGTGTGCGTGCGTGTGTGTGTGCGCATGTGTGTATGAGTGAGGTGTGTGTGTGTGTGTGCGTGCGCGCGTGTACCTGAGCACCCAGCCTGCACAGGTAGCGGTTCCGCAGTCCAAACGCAGAGATGGGCTGGAGCCGCTCGCCTTCCTGCCCCTGCGGCAGGGGGCGCTTCCTCCTGAAACACAGCAGGTGCACTCACTTCACCTGAGCGAGATCACACACACACACACACACACACACACACACACACACACACACCTCACCTGAGTGAGATTACACACACACACACCTCACCTGAGTGAGATTACACACACACACACACCTACCTCACCTGAGTGAGATTACACACACACACACACACACCTCACCTGAGTGAGATTACACACACACACGCACACACCTCACCTGAGTGAGATTACACACACACCTCACCTGAGTGAGATTACATACACACACACCTCACCTGAGTGAGATTACACACACACACCTACCTCACCTGAGTGAGATTACACACACACACACCTCACCTGAGTGAGATTACACACACACACGCACACACCTCACCTGAGTGAGATTACACACACACACACACACACCTCACCTGAGTGAGATTACACACACACCTCACCTGAGTGAGATTACACACACACACACCTACCTCACCTGAGTGAGATTACACACACACACACACCTCACCTGAGTGAGATTACACACACACACGCACACACCTCACCTGAGTGAGATTACACACACACACACACACCTCACCTGAGTGAGATTACACACACACACACGCACACACCTCACCTGAATGAGATTACACACACACACACCTCACCTGAATGAGATTACACACACGCACACACCTCACCTGAATGAGATTACACACACACACACACACACACACACACACACACGCACACACCTCACCTGAGTGAGATTACACACACACACACACACACACCTCACCTGAGTGAGATTACACACACACACACACACACACCTCACCTGCATGGGATTACACTCACACACACACACACACACACACACACACACACACCTCACCTGAGTGAGATTCCATACCGCTCACCATCACCCCGCATGTACACACCGCACCTGCAAAGCTCACCAACATCCACAAACACAACAGGTACACTCACCTGAGCACAATCTTATACACCGCAAACACAAGGTCACAGCAACACTCCTGAACATTCAGCATGTCTAAACAGCCTAAACACACACCTGAACACGTATATAAACACACACCTGAACACACACACACGAACACACACCTGAACACTGCACAATACACCCTGAGAATAAACCAGTGCAACAGTAAATACTGACTGGAACATTATGTTGTATATTTAGTTATTTTAATAGTCCAGCTCGGACCCCACTGAAAATGAGCCAGCTATTGCTGGCTTAATGAGTAATCCTTGCACTCAATACGCTACAAATCGCTTCTCATTTTAGCATCTCACTTTTTAAAATAGCCCACTTTGTACTGTTTTAAGTGTTTTTGTTTTACTTTGTAATTTTTATATGATAAATTGATCTAAAAAAAAAAAAAAAAAAAAAAAAAAAAAAAAAAAAAACCCAGCCTTGAAAACGCACCTGAAAGGAGTTTGGGGTTGTCTGCACGTGCATGCCACTTCAGCAGGCTTACAAACGAGTCAATAAGACAGAAAACACGAAAACGGACAACTTGCTTAGCTGAACAAAGTGAGACGACAAGTTTAAAATCAACATTTCATGTTTATTTGCCCTCCTACTCTGCAAGAGTACATTTCGCAAAAAAAAAATTACAATCGGAACTGTATTTACCAGATTCAGCAATAAAATCAGATCAGTCTTTGATGAATTCCCAGCTGTGATTACTTGACTGGACACCGCAGTAAACAGCAGTAAACCACAGCAAACTGTAGTAAACCTGCAGCAAACCGCAGTAAACCGCAGCAAACTGTAGTAAACTGCAGCAAACCGCAGTAAACCACAGCAAACTGTAGTAAACTGCAGTGAACTACAGCGAACCACAGCACACACAACTCTAAGCTCAGGGGCTTACGGCAGAATTTAAGGGGAAGGCTTGTAAAATACTAAGAGCCACATGCGCCCATAATGGCTTAGGAGAGGAATCCGCCATTTTCAATGTGTTAGAAATTGGGGGGGGGGGGGTGAATGTGCAATAAGCTTGCCCCCCCCACGCCCCCCCCCCAGGGCCCATTGGAGTGGGGGCTCCCTCCTTTGGAGTCTGGTTCCTCTCGAGGTTCCCACCTTTTAGTCCCCCTCAGGAGTGTCACCCAACCCCACCCCCCCCCCCACCCATATGCTGTAATGTCTGTGGTTACTAATGTTATGAGAAATCTGCTGTAAAAATACACTTTACAAATTATCCCAATTCTGTACAAGTACATTTGATCCGATTCAAATGCATCGGATCCGATTTGGAGTTACTGTAAGCCACGACATCCGAGCACCCCCTCCTTCTGGAATAATTACACTGAAAAAAAAAAAAAAAAAAAAAAAACTATCTATAGACTAAGCCCTTCTCCACGTGGATTCTCATTTTCACCCAGTTCAAGTGTACAGCACCATACTGTGGTGAGATGCTCCAGGTTAGGACCCCAAACTCAACATCATTATACTGAAGGACTGCCCAGCAGTCTAAATGACTGGCAAAGAGAGATTACACACACAGTCTCAACATAACACTGTTACATGGGATCGATTCTGGACTCTGTAAATCTTAAATGAAAACAAAAACATTGACCTCATACTGTACTTTTTATGTCCACCTTGTCTTCTGTTTATTATTGTTTTTATCTTATATTATTGGTATTATTTCATTTTATTTATTCTGTATTTCCTGTAAGGAATGGCTGTATTCTAAAAATGTACAAAAATGCTGCAATGTACTGTATCTGTACCATTTTGCACCGCTTTGAAAATAATAAAAAATTTGAATTACAAAAAAAACAAAAACATTACACTCTATTAGTATAGCCATCCTATAGTTGGTTTATCACTTATAATTGAACCTGAAGGGTTTAAGTTTGGCTTGCGGCCCCTTAAAAATAAAAAAGGCAACCCTGGAGGGGTCATCATATCCGCTACGGATTGGTGACCAATGTCAGAATCCTGCAGGAGCCAAACCAAACCGCCCAGGTGTGTAAAAGCAGAAAGTGCTGGCGCTGTAGCATGTCGCAGACAGAGTGATTAGAATCAGAGCAGGACAGAACCCACAGACGAGCTCAGATTCTGTTTCAATTTCAGCTTTGCTTTGTTAGTAACAGTGGTTTTGTGTTTTTAAATGCCTCTTTCGTTGATTACCTCACTCATATTGCACACAGCTTTCGAACAGGTGCTTAAATAAAAATTTTTTTTTTTTTAAAAAAAAAAAACTGCAGCAAGAGAATATAAGCATTGAATGTTCAAAGGCTCCGGCAGCAGAACGTTCTGGACGTTAAAAAAAGGAAATTTGCTCGTTCCCGCCGTAACTCTTGGGAGAGAGAGCAGATACACATTTTTATCTTATGGCGGATGAAAGGAGGAAGACGGAGCTGAACCAGCATAGGAGCCCCTCCAGCACCAGGCAGATATAAGCTGAATAAGGTCACAGTGCAGTCTGATTTATACTCTCCAAATGGAGCCAAGGCTTGACCCCTGAGGAACCCCGTCCAGCTGCCTGAGTCTGCAGCCTCTCCCTGTACACTCAGCTGGGCCCTCCCAGATCCCTCAACTGCATTACAGCCTGTCAGAAGTCCATGAGGTTCATCCTGTGGGAAAGTACCGGAGCTGTGCAGGGATGAGGTCCAAGCCTGCTGACAGACGTGTCACACCTGCAGTCCAGACACGCCCCTTCCTGTCTCATATTTAAGAAGTAAAAGTGGTTGAGAAAGCAAACAACTAAAATAAGGTGTAAACCCAGAGGGAGGAGAGGTCAGTCAGTGAGGTCAGGGGGAAGGGTGGAGCCAGCTGCAGCACGTGAGAGGAGTCTGAGCAGTGGGAGGAGCTTGTATGACACAGTAATGCCCCAGGTGAGTGAGTGACAGGTGAGGCTCCTCAGGTGATTGGTGGCAGCTGGACTGAACGTGCTCACCTGTAACACATCACATCACAGGAGAGGTTAGTCTGGGGATGGCCCAGAGCGCATGAGTGTGCATACGAACACGCGTGCATGAGAACCCACGCATAAAAACCCCGCAGTACCGCCATGCAAACACTGCCAACCACGCTCCCTCATCTCAGGACCAATGTACTACACTTCCCACTAGGGCTGTCAAAAAAAATTCGAAGTTCAAAACCTATTCGAAAATCTTTTTTTTTTTCAAACCTAAATTTGAGCATTTGAATATTAGTTTTGGATCCCGCGTTTTGTAATTAACATGAATATACAGACTTTAATTTCATGCCGCGAATCATGTTCATGCACGCAAAGTTCATTTCCTCTGCAAAAGTTACTTCCTCTGTCAACAAAAAACGTTCTGCCCTGGATCCAGAGCAAGTGGATCGTTTGGCTTCCTTGCCAATAACCTCTGGTGATACTTTCAGCTCCATGGACACCTAACGTTACTGGTCAGCTAGCTCGCGAGCCTCTTTTTTCACTTCGTTCAACAGATCTGGTCAGCTAATAATTTAAGCTAAATAATGTTCCCATGGCAGGCTGTTTCCTTTCTGTTCTGAAGATTTTGATAAAATTGGATGATGAAAGAAGTTAAACAAACCAAACAGAGTAAGTAATTTATGTTGTTTTAGGCTAGAGGTATTAGCCGTTTGAATCGTTTAAGAAATAAACAGGGATTTCCTATAAACAATTATTTCCCTATTATTGTGATTAATAAATGCCGAGTTGTGGCAAATTACTTCCACGAGAAAGTGCTTTATTCATTTGCGCATTAGGCTATAGAAACTGCAGGGGGCTCATTTATAAAATGACCTTGCGTGCATACGCGAAGTGAAGACCTGATGTAGAGCGACGACCGTTTCCACGGTCAAATCGAGTCATGTTGAAATTTTATAAATCACTACTTTGACGTGATTTTCTACATACGCGCCACAAAGTTGAAGATGTAGTAACCTAGTGTGAAAGTTCACCGATGTCCTCTATTCTACTGCCCGCTTGTGGAAAATAACGCGCAGGCCAGTTTGGAGGGAGCGTCACGTGCATATTGCGCCCGACAAAAAGCAGCTTATTTTTGTGTATTATAGGCAAATGATATTCGAATATATTCAAACTCAATTTCATGGCACTTTTGACAGCCTTACTTCCCACAGAGCACCACTGCTCTGCGGAACAGCTGCTCAGCCCGCCGCTCTGCGGAACAGCCGTTCAGCCCCCCCCGCTCTACGGAACAGCCGCTCAGCGGAACAGCCGTTCAGCCCGCCGCTCTACGGAACAGCCGCTCAGCGGAACAGCCGTTCAGCCCGCCGCTCTGCGGAACAGCCGTTCAGCCCGCCGCTCTGCGGATCAGCCGCTCAGCCCGCCGCTCTACGGATCAGCCGCTCAGCCCGCCGCTCTGCGGAACAGCCGTTCAGCCCGCCGCTCTGCGGATCAGCCGCTCAGCCCGCCGCTCTACGGATCAGCCGCTCAGCCCGCTGCTCTATGGAACAGCCGTTCAGCCCGCCGCTCTGCGGAACAGCCGTTCAGCCCGCCGCTCTGCGGAACAGCCGTTCAGCCCGCCGCTCTGCGGAACAGCCGTTCAGCCTGCTGCTCTGCGGAACAGCCGTTCAGCCCGCCGCTCTGCAGGAACAGCCGTTCAGCCCGCCGCTCTACGGAACAGCCGTTCAGCCCGCCGCTCTACGGAACAGCCGCTCAGCCCGCCGCTCTACGGAACAGCCGCTCAGCCCGCCGCTCTACGGAACAGCCGCTCAGCCCGCCGCTCTATGGAACAGCTGTTCAGCCTGCCGCTCTATGGAACAGCTGCTCAGCCCGCCGCTCTATGGAACAGCTGTTCAGCCCGCCGGTTCGTCACTAATGGACACTAAACTGCAGCCCGTCACTCTCAGACTGTAGCCTGCCCTCTGGGGTTTTGGTGGAGCTTCAGTGTGGGTCTGTGCCCATACGGAACACGCGGGCGGGCGGTGCCCACGCCCGTCCCAAACACGCGGGCTCAGGCGGTGCCCACGCCCGTCCCAAACACGCGGGCTCAGGCGTACTCACTCATAGTCAGACGTGCTGCTCCCCCGGAGTCGGGCTCTGGCCGAGGCGGAGAGGTTCAGATCTCCTCCTGGAGACGGGAAGAGAGGAGGTTACAGCAGCGTAACTACGGAGACCACCAGCCCAATCAGACAAACAAACAGCAGAGGCCTCAATATGCCTCCGCCTCTTACCTCTGAGAAAGTCCACAAGGTACAGCAAGACCACAGCGATCAGGGCCACTGAGGAGAAACACAGCATTAACACACATCCCCGAGATACCTGCACACCTCCGAGACAAACACCTGCACACATCTCAGAGTGACAGAGAAACAGCACTATCACACATGGTGAGACAGGGCAGGTGTAATGCAGGTGAGAGGGGGCGGGGCAGGTGTAATGCAGGTGAGAGGGGGCGGGGCAGGTGTAATGCAGGTGAGAGGGGGCGGGGCAGGTGTAATGCAGGTGAGAGGGGGCGGGGCAGGTGTAATGCAGGTGAGAGGGGACAGGTGTAATGCAGGTGAGAGGGGGCAGGTGTAATGCAGGTGAGGGGGGCGGGACAGGTGTAATGCAGGTGAGACAGGGCAGGTATAATGCAGGTGAGAGGGGGCGGGACTCACTGCAGATGCAGGCAGAGAAGAACACTTCCAGGAACAGGTACCCCCTGTGGTCCAGGATGGCTCCTGCTGCCATGGCGATGAGTGCCAGGCCAAGGTTCTGAATGGACTGCATGCTGCGGACAGGGAGGGGGGGAGCAGGAGCACAGGAGAGCAGAGAGGTAGCAGACACACCTGAGAATACACACTAGACTGCAGCTGGAGAACAGACACACTAGCTAATGAACCACTGCAGAACATGCGTGTGCTTACTGCAAACCCAGCCCAAACCCACCCAGCCCAGGTCATGTGACTAAACACTCACAATCCATAGGCGGTCCCCAGCTGGTGCTCAGGAACCAGGAAGGCCACCATTGGCCAGAGAGCGCAGGCCAGGAGGGAGTAGGACATGCCCAGCAGACACTGCGGGGACAGAACACACCCCAGATTAGCTTCTTTATGAACACAGGCTCCGAGCAAATACTGAGGCAGGAAGGCTCATGGCGAGTGTTTTAAACACAGAGAGATGCTAACAGCCTAGCCACCAACTCCACTGTGCAACGTGCTAGCAATGCTAATGCTAATGCTAATGCCAGCATCACACACATTTAAAACACACAGAGACGCTAACAGCCGAGCCACAAATGCCAAGGCGCAACGTGTTAGCAATGCTAATGCCAGCGTTGTACACATTTTAAACACAGAGAGGTGCTAACAGCCTAGCCACCAGCTCCACTGTGCAACGTGCTAGCAATGCTAATGCCACTGCACACAATGCTCAAGTACTGAAAGCTAAATAATCTACAAACTTTACAAACAGAATAAAGCTGAATGTGATGTGATAAACACCCTGGAGCGAAGGGAAAATGAAACTGGTGTTTGAAATCAGGTGTTTGATAATTTAACTGAACTTTATACACACTCAGCATTCATAAGGTTACACAGAACTCCTCTGTGAAAATGTTGCCTCGTATAAACGCATCTGTTCAGCAAATACGTTTTTTTATTTGAAGTTCACTGGCTGCACTGTTCAATATCACCCTTCATAAATCAATAATACTGTTCATGAATGCTTAATAAAGCAGTAATATCATGCATGTAAAACTGTTAGATTCGCCTTATTAAGGATTCAAGGAGACATTAAAGCCCCATATGACCTATCCGTTTATGAATCCATATTTA
Organism: Anguilla japonica; assembly: GCA_025169545.1. Lineage (NCBI taxonomy): Eukaryota > Metazoa > Chordata > Actinopteri > Anguilliformes > Anguillidae > Anguilla > Anguilla japonica. The sequence continues at coordinate 43,406,916 of CM045894.1, forward strand.
CTAGGAGAAAAAAGACTAATAAAACATTTTAGCTCCCACACCATTATCAGTGTAATGCAAAGTCTTGTTCCACTGGTCCCCCCTGCCCCCGCAGTCTCTGGTTCCCCACCCCACACCTCCCACCCCCCACCTCAACCCTGCCCCCACCCCAAACACACACAGAATAATATGAAATAAACTCAGATCTAAAAAACAACAAGTGCTGCAAATCCTCCTGACAACGGGAGGCGGTCACCATGGCGATCCAGGGGTTCCAGAAGGTGAAGGCCAGCATCATGTGTGCAGCCAGCGTGGCGAACACGGCGCACATGACCCACACCACGTTCTTCCCGGTCCGATCCACCAGGAAGCCCAGGATGGGCGAGGCCGGAGCGGAGATGATGTACACGATGCTGTCACAAAGATAATCAACACCATCCCTCTCCATTATCCAAGCACAAACACTCACATCCACACCATCCCTCTCCATTATCCAAGCACAAACACTCACATCCACACCATCCCTCTCCATTATCCAAGCACAAATACTCACATCCACACCATCCCTCTCCATTATCCAAGCGCCAACACTCACATCCACACCATCCCTCTCCATTATCCAAGCGCCAACACTCACATCCACACCATCTCTCTCCATTATCCAAGCACAAACACTCACATCCACACCATCCCTCTCCATTATCCAAGCGCCAAAACACTCACATCCACACCATCCCTCTCCATTATCCAAGCGCCAACACTCACATCCACACCATCTCTCTCCATTATCCAAGCACAAACACTCACATCCACACCATCCCTCTCCATTATCCAAGCACAAACACTCACATCCACACCATCCCTCTCCATTATCCAAGCACAAAAACTCACATCCACACCATCCCTCTGCATTATCCAAGCGATGTGTGTGTGTGTGTGTGTGTATTTGAAGGGTCAGTATTACCTGTTCACAGCTCTTGCCTCAGCCGGAGAAAAGTTAAACTTCTCAATGAAGAAAACCCTGTGGAGAGAGACAGCATTAAGAGCACTTACCGCTCTCCTCCCTCTCTGCCCCCCCCCCCTTATCTCACTCTCCCTCCCCCTCTCTCATACCGAAACATCACAGATACTCTCTCCTGCTCTAAGCTTCACTCCCACAGAACTATGCTCAAAACGATGTCCGTTCCAACCCCACTCCTCTAATCTTCTTAGGTCCCAGAAGTCTCTGTTTGGCAGCCATTACCTCTGGGAGGGAAAGATACCTGTTGCTAAGGGAGATGGCGGTGTGAGTTTTAATAGGAAGTGAGCGCTTGTGAAGTTCCTGAGTACTGCAGTCCTATAGCAGAGCTGCTCTCAGCGCACACTCTGAGCACTGCTTCACCTCCTCCCTCTGAAAGGCTCCCCGTCAGTCTCACATCACACACGAACACAGTTCAGCTCAGCTTCAGGGAATCTATTCTTTGTATTTTCACTTTCTTTCCCCCATCAGCTCCCCCACTGCAAACTGCTAATTTAAATACATTCTATTCTTTCTCTACAATCGCAGGTCCTCATTTAGTCTTGAAAAGCAAAATCCTGTCTGAGCACAGAAGCAACAGTTCAACACAGTGCATCAAAACTGAAGAACACCAGAGCTCTAGTGATAGACTTCAGAGACATCCTATGAATAGTGGACAGTGATCATGGTTATGAACCAGAGCTCTGGTGATGAACATGATTGGTCAGAGCGCTCTGGTGATGAATGTGATTGGTCAGTGAGTGCTAGTGATGAATATGATTGGTCAGAGCGCTCTGGTGATGAATGTGATTGGTCAGTGAGTGCTAGTGATGAATATGATTGGTCAGTGAGCTCTGGTGATGAATATGATTGGACAGTGAGCTCTGGTGATGAATATGATTGGACAGTGAGCTCTGGTGATGAACATGATTGGTCAGTGAGCTCTGGTGATGAACATGATTGGTCAGTGAGCTCTGGTGATGAACATGATTGGTCAGTGAGCTCTGGTGATGAACATGATTGGTCAGTGCGCTCTGGTGATGAATATGATTGGTCAGAGCGCACTGGGAGTAAAGGGGGAAAAGGAGCAGAATAATAAATAAATGGGCGGAGCCTGTCACTCACTGGCCCAGGCCAATGAAGGGGAAGATAGCTGCGTAGTAGGCCACGCAGATGATGAAGATGAGCCACAGGGAGATGGAGAAGTCCTTCACATCCGACAGCTTGATCACTTCCCCTGCAGACAGGAAATGACACGCCGTTAGCACATACGCGGCTTAAAGCTACCAAACTCCTGAGTCAGCCGATCGGTCACGGGACGGCGATGATGTCACACTCACCCGTCTTTCCCTGCTCCTTGTTTAAAATCTTCTCCGCCCGTTTATCCAGGAAGCCCAGGATCAGAGCGCAGACCAGCGAGAACACACACGTCACCCCAGCTAAAACAGGGAGAACACACACGTCACCCCAGCTAAGAGAAAAAACAGCGAGAACAAACACGTCACCCCAGCTAAGAGTAAAAACAGCGAGAACACACACGTCACCCCAGCTAAAACAGCGAGAACAAACACGTCACCCCAGCTAAGAGCAAAAACAGCGAGAACACACACGTCACCCCAGCTAAGAGTAAAAACAGCGAGAACACACAACAAACACGTCACCCCAGCTAAGAGTAAAAACAGGGAGAACAAACACGTCACCCCAGCTAAGAGTAAAAACAGGGAGAACACACACACACACACACGTCACTGCAGCTGAAACAGGGAGAACACACACACACACACACACACACACACACACACACGTCACCCCAGCTAAGAGTAAAAACAGGGAGAACACACACACACACACACGTCACTGCAGCTGAAACAGGGAGAACACACACACACACACACACACACACACACACACACACCACACACACACACACACACGTCACCGCAGCTGAAACAGGGAGAACACACACGTCACCCCAGCTAAGAGTAAAAAAACAGGGAGAACACACACGTCACCCCAGCTACAAGAGTAAAAACAGGGAGAACACACACGTCACTGCAGCTGAAACAGGGAGAACACACACACACACACGTCACCCCAGCTAAAAGAGTAAAAACAGGGAGAACACACACGTCACCCCAGCTAAAACACACACGTCACCCCAGCTACAAGAGTAAAAACAGGGAGAACACACACACACACACACATCACTGCAGCTGAAACAGGGAGAACACACACATCACTGCAGCTAAAAGAGGAAAAGATGAACAGCATGACACACCCAACAGGGAGGGAAATATATTCAGCCTAAAATCCCTGTTCTGACAGGAAACAAGCTTATTTCACAAGTTTATTTTACCCCTAAATCATCACTTTCATTTCAGTTTTACAAAATGAATGTTTGCAGAGATCCGACATTTCTGCGAAAGTACACGCAAAATATTAATCAAAATTGACACATTTTTATCTGCATATCTATCTCTTTGATGGTTTGATATCTTCATATCTATTTAGCAAAAACCATACATAAATTCTGCTACTGCATACCATAGGGCCCAGTATTTTAAACACAAAAACACAACCAAGGAACCTGCAGATCACTCTGCACACGGACAGTCAGGGAGAGACAGGTGTGTGAGTGAGGTGGGACAGGTGGGAGAGTCAGGTGGGACAGGTGTTTGGGTCAGGTGGGAGGGTCAGGTGGGACAGGTGTTTGGGTCAGGTGGGAGAGTCAGGTGGGACAGGTGTTTGGGTCAGGTGGGAGGGTCAGGTGGGACAGGTGTTTGGGTCAGGTGGGAGGGTCAGGTGGGACAGGTGTTTGGGTCAGGTGGGACAGGTGTGTGACTGAGGTGGGAGAGTCAGGTGGTTTGTTAAAGAAGGAACAACTCAGAGAAAATCGTTCCTGGCCTTGAACACAGCCCGTAAAAATCTGACCCAGAGAGCGAAGGCGATCTCTCGATTTTCTCTGTCTGAAGTTCAGTCAGAATGTGGGCACTATGCTTCACACTCGTGAGTTACTCAAACGCAGCAGTGAGTTTCAGTGCCTGTCATTGACATGAGAGGCTCTTAGCTTCTCTCAACGTGTGAAGTCAAAAGGACTGTGAAAATTTATAGCGAACAATAGACAACTTCACCAAATGAAAATTCGGACTGTCCTGCTAGAATCAGTCCTCTCACAGGTAACAGAACAGCTTTGCTACTGCTGAGTTTTTAGACATGCCGCAAAAATGGACCAAACTGTATCTGAGTGTAAATAATGAAGAGCGTGACTCTACATGGGGGCAGTGACTGGGGCCCCAGAGCCCAATGGGGCCTCTCAAGACACACATGCACGCACGCATGCACGCACTCTCACACATCAGCACAGAGGCATATCCCTCCAACCAGGGTCACAATACCACAATAAACACCAACACTAACACACAACACCACAATAAACACCAACACTAACACACAACACCACAATAAACAATAACACTAACACACACCACCCGAATAAACACCAACACTAACACACACCACAATAAACACCAACACAACACACACCACCAGAATAAACACTAACACACACCACCAGAATAAACACTAACACAACCCCAGAATACACACAGATATCACATACCGTGCCCCTAACACACATGCACATGCTAAATATTCACGTTTTAGCTCAAACGGGTTGGTATCACTTTTTCCAAATGAATGTGGCCATTGGCCGACACAGTAACTGCAGGAGAAATTTCACTGGTTTAGGGGGAAGTTCACTGCATGAGAAACCTGCTAAACGGCCGGTGTTGCTGTCACAGCACTCAAAGCCGAGGAGCAGGGAGCAGAAGTGGAAATGAAAGTGTTTTCCGGAACAACGGCTTTCTGTGCTCGCCTGGGTTCAGTGACACACGAGCCTGAAAGTACGCTCCAGGCCTGGCTGAAGAACACGGTGTCTGCCTGCAGCAGAAAATGCAAAACAAGATTTCCCAGGACAGACAGGCGGAACAGAGCCCTGAATACTGATTGGAAGAGCATAGATAAACGCCAAGAAATCGGCAAGCAGCTCGTAATCCTGCCCAAAACCACTCCCAAGCACACGGCATTCAGAGGTTTAATTGGAAACACTTCGTCACACACGAATATCAGTGTAATTTCATTAATAACAGTGAATTACTGATAATCGCTTGCTTGATAAGTGGGCGGGGCATCACTGAATACTGACCAATCATTAGCGTGGCCCCCAGGGTGGTGTGTCCGGCTGATCCCAGCATGCTTTGCACACGGCCATAAATCCAGCCCATAATATTCATATTCACCGTGCTGCCCTGGAGACGGCAGAGAAAATGCTGTTAGGCACAGCGCTTCACTGAAACACGCACACACACACGCACACACGCGCACACACACACAGGTACACACACAGACACACACACACGCACACCCACACACACAAAGGTACACACACGCACACACACAGGTACACACACACACACAGGTACACACACAGACACACACACACGCGCACACACACACACAGACACAGCAGCAAACACGCGCTCACACACGCACGCACGCACACACACACGCGCGCACAGCAGCAAACACACTGTACTAAATACACACAAACACACCAAAACACATACATACAGCACTAAACACAAGAGACATAGCAGTATGTTAATGAGATGCTAATGAGATGTTAATGAGATGCTAATAAGAGGTTAATTCGATGTCGAGATGTTGGAGACTCACCAGCCTGGCCATGCTGAGCTGAAGGCCGAACACCAGGTTGAGCTCTTTCCCTTTAAACCAGCTGACTGCGTACGTGTTCTGAGCCACCGCCAGGGACTCGCCCCCGATCCTGATCAAAAAGAGCACACCGAATCACCACCAAACACACGTCCACTGCAGGGGACACTCCCCCCATCCTGATCAAAAAGAGCACACCAATCACCATCCTGATCAAAAAGAGCACACCGAATCACCTGATCAAAAAGAGCACACCAAATCACCACCAAACACACGTCCACTGCAGGGGACACTCCCCCCATCCTGATCAAAAAGAGCACACCGAATCACCACCAAACACACGTCCACTGCAGGGGACTCGCCCCCCATCCTGATCAAAAAGACCACACCGAATCACCACCAAACACACGTCCACTGCAGGGGACACTCCCCCCCATCCTGCACAGAGAACACACATTCAGCTCCTAACACAGGCAGCTAACCAGATCACCACCAAATACACTCCTGGAAATCATGCAATCATATGACAAACTCAATGAGCAGTTTGAGAAACACAAATCAAAGGGCTTTTCATCAGACAGAACGCACGCAGACATGCAGACACATACTGTTTAAAATTCTTTACTCCAGTAAACACACAAATTCTTAAACTTCTATAAATACCATGCAGGAAACATTTTTTTTTTTTTTTTTTTTTTTTAGAACAGAATGATAAAGCTTAGTCTATGAAAGCATACACTCCACAGATAAGTCATATTATGTGGCAAAGAGGAATTGTAGGTATCCTGCAGCTTTGCATGGTTTTAAGGGCATAAGGTGGGGTGTCAAACTCATCTAGTCTTGTTTTACATGTTTAACTGCAGACACTGCGGCCCTCCAGGCCTGGAGTTAAACCTGCAGACACTGCGGCCCTCCAGGACTGGAGTTAAACCTGCAGACACTGCGGCCCTCCAGGCCTGGAGTTAAACCTGCAGACAGTGCGGCCCTCCAGGCCTGGAGTTAAACCTGCAGACAGTGCGGCCCTCCAGGACTGGAGTTAAACCTGCAGACACTGCGGCCCTCCAGGCCTGGAGTTAAACCTGCAGACACTGCGGCCCTCCAGGACTGGAGTTAAACCTGCAGACACAGCGCCCCCTCCAGGACTGGAGTTAAACCTGCAGACACAGCGCCCCCTCCAGGACTGGAGTTAAACCAGCAGACACAGCGCCCCCTCCAGGACTGGAGTTAAACCTGCAGACACAGCGCCCCTCCAGGACTGGAGTTAAACCTGCAGACACAGCGCCCCTCCAGGACTGGAGTTAAACCTGCAGACACAGCGCCCCTCCAGGACTGGAGTTAAACCTGCAGACACTGCGCCCTCTCCAGGACTGGAGTTAAACCTGCAGACACAGCGCCCCTCCAGGACTAGAGTTAAACCTGCAGACACTGCGCCCCCTCCAGGACTGGAGTTAAACCTGCAGACACTGCGGCCCTCCAGGCCTGAAGATACCCATCTAAACTCGCAGTCTACCGAACAAAATAAATACACATTAAAAAAACATTTCATGACATTCTTACCCGAAAACAAACCGTCCGGCTTCCATCAACCAAAAAGCATTAAACAATGCTCCAGCCGCAAAGATGACCTGAGGAAACATTCAGAGAGAGAACATGAGTCTTTCATCTCCATCACACACAGGTGTGAGCCAGGGCAGCTAACAGCGGGAGAAACTCTCCCACCTGGAACACAAACGCCGACGGCAACCAGCAGAGGATTCTGAACATTAATAAATAAAACATTAATAAAGAAGCACACGTCACTCAGAGACTGGGGTGCGTTCCACACAAACACCGTGGAGGAGACCCAAGCCATTTAAACACACCTGCATCATGCGCCGGGTACTTACCTGTCCGGCACAGACGAACAGCGAGAAGATGACCGTTCCCAACCTGAGAGAGACAGAGCGATAACCTGGTCATGACACGTCTCCAAACGGAAACAGAGCGATAACCTGGTCATGACACGTCTCCAAACGGAAACAGAGCGATAACCTGGTCATGAGGCTCCAAACGGAAACAAAGCGATAACCTGGTCATGACACGTCTCCAAACGGAAACAGAGCGATAACCTGGTCATGAGGCTCCAAACGGAAACAGAGCGATAACCTGGTCATGACACGTCTCCAAACGGAAACAGAGCGATAACCTGGTCATGACACGTCTCCAAACGCCCAGACACCGCACAGGTGAGCGCTGGCAGAGTGAAGAGGTAAAGCCCTTTGATTCAGGGAGTGTGTGAGACAAAAAGATCTCAACTCACCTGATCCCAAAGACCCGGTCCAGCAGAAACCCGCCCAGGAAGCACAGAACCACGTTGGGCCAGGAGTACCAGGCGTACAGCAGCATGAACTTGGAGGTGTTCAGGTTCATGTCCTTAAACACGCAAGAGAGCAGGAGCATGACACTGCGCTGCTGCACACAGTCCTCACACAGAGGAAAACCACACGCTCATTTCATTTATTACTGAAAGCAAATACTGATCCTGGGCAGAATTCAGCTAACTGCTGAACCTCAGCCGAGAATAATAATAATGAATAATAATAATAATAATAATAATAATACAACAACAACTTTATTTGTATAGCACCTTTCATACAGACTGCAGCTCAAAGTGCTTAACAGGAAAAATAAAAACAAAAGGCAAAAACAGGGAAAAACGCAGCAATCGTAATCAGTTATAAGGGTTTAAAACACAGAAGAATAAAACAGTGTATATTGAAATGGAAGCATGAATAAAATAAAATATTTAATATGAAAGAGTCAATGAGTAATGAGTAAAAAGATTAAGAACACAGATTGAGGCTCACTGTTACACACTTTAAGCTGTTAACACTGTCGTCGCTGAGGACTCTTCCTGGCAACAGTAAAGTAAGCACAGCAGCAGCGGCTCCACAACGCTGACATGTAAAAAAGGAAGTGGCCTCCCCCACAGGACTGACCACAGACAGATTACTAAGCTGGCAAAGCGGGTTAATAAACAGCCAAGCGTCGCGGTGTGGACCCGAGTTTGAATCCACCATCACACAGCGCTAAAGCACACTCAGCCGCCCACAAACTGCCCCGGCGACCGCTAGGTTCTGCTTATCTGATCACACAATGGCTTTAATCACTGGGGAGGAACAGAAGGGACCCTACAGCGTCTCACAGCGCTCATAAGCGCTCATAAGCACTGAATACAATGCAAATGTCAACAGTTACACATTACAGACAGCTGGTCACAGATTAGATCACAGATGCAGGTCCGAGCTCTGCGCAGCCAATGTGGCATTTAGGACTGCGTGAGATAAAACATAATCAGGAGCAGCCTGTCTGCGGGACAGGAAATGACCTGTGGATGAGACTGAGCTCCAGTGTCCACAGGAGGGATCTGCACCTGGAAGAGCTCACAGCTCAGGCCTCTAGTGTCTGAGTCCGTTTTCTTCAGTAAGCAGACAGCAGCTCTCCAGAGCGTCTGCAGCTGGACAAGCCGCTGCAGCATTTTCATGTTATATGTACGTCCATCCATTGCACTTGTGTCATTATCTTGATGTTGTATCTTGTTGTCATGCCTCCTAGTTTGACTTAACATTATTCTCTGATCTAGCCTATGCCTACTGTGGACTTAACTGGACTTAATGTGTTCATGTTCATAACCGTTACATAATGAGTACTGTACCTTATCGGACCTGTATTCTGTAATTGTTCCAATGGCCGTCGGTATGCACTAACTGTACGTTGCTTTGGATAAAAGCTTCTGCCAAATAAATGTAATGCCCTAAGTGGGTGCAAATAGTGCATCTGACAATACAGGACTGTGCAAGGAACCAAAACATCCAGTACACTCTACTGGAACAGGGGGTAAGCCTTTAAAGAGTAGTACTATGTTCTTTGGCATGTTTTTTCCCCCAATTCTAAGCCAGTGTTCTAGAACTCCACTGCTTTCTAGTACCTGCAGTGACTGTTACATCATCATTAGAATGTTCAGTTAAGAACGTATTTATGATATCAGAACTTAAAGGGTTAAAGCCAAAGACTGACTGGGTAAAGCGGAAGTTCTCACCTGTTGGACCTGTATCTGCAGAGCTGCCGGGTTGTCATAGCAGAAATAACTCCCTAAAACACAGCAGGAAACACGCTTCAGAGTGAGCAGATGTGAATCGGTTTCGGTAAATGGCAAGCCGTTTTAGCTTTAACTCATTTCTAGAGGATATCGCAAATACAGTTCTAACTAGTTAGAATGCAAATTCTTGATATCAGAAATTCAATTGTAACAAGTTATAATTCAAGTGTTTTCCCCATTCATTTCAATGGGACCTTTCATTTTTGATAACAAGAATTGTATTTTAACTAGTTAAAATTGGACCTTCTAATTAAAACAAGTTAAAATTCTATTATTGATATCAAGAATTCCAATTTTAACTAGTTAAAATTGAATTCATGATATCAGAAATAGGTATTTTAACAAGTTGAAATTATATTGTTGATATCAGTAATTGATTTTATGATATCAGAAATTGGCATTTTAACTAGGTCAAATTCCAATTCCCATTGAAATGAATGAGAAAAACGTTTTCAATCTGACTAGTTAAAATCGAATTTCTGATACAGGAAAATACACATAAGTAGTTACAATTGAATTTCTCACATCAAGTATTTGCATTCTAACTAGTTAGAATCTCCGATATCCTCTAGAAATGAATTAAAGCTAAAACGGCTTGCCATATCGGTAACACTATTTACTGGTTTCGGTTTCGGCACTGAACACACTGACGGGAATCACTTGCTTGTTTGTTCACAATTAGCTTGGTAGCTAGTCGGCTTGTTCAAAACAGCATAGACCCTCCAGAACACCCGGTACATTCCACTAACTTAAATGTTAAACTCATAGTAAGCTACTGAGGGTCGCCGTTTAAATCACATGCTACTAGCATGCTAAGCTACAGCGAAGCTGCTAGGTGTCCGAAGCTCTCCGCTCACCGAAGCCCAGAAAGCACATGAACACCAGCACAAGCACCCGGTGCGCCAGCTTGCTCGGGTCACAAATCGCGGACATCGGCTTCGGAGCGACGCCGTCAGCCCTGGGGTGGAGAGGTTCATATTCGCCCAGCAAGTTTTCTCTTTCTTCCGTCTCAGCCATCGTTCAGCTCCGCTGGTGAGGTCCCAAACAAACACATAGAGAAGTGCGGTCATGTGACCGCCCCGCACGTGTTCTAATCAGCTGATCAATGGAGCGCCTGTCGGCGGTGGGCGGGTCTATTTAGTCTGCCTTACCTCATCGTTTCTAGCGGCGGACTTTGCTCAAGAGAACACATACAGGCTACAGTTAGATGTTTAAAGTGGTTTTTGTTCACTCATAAATTCTAATTTTATTTTAATTGCACATAACAGTTTAATTGGCTTCGCCAATTCAATATTTGTCTGTTGGTCAGGAAAAATAAAACAAAAACGATTTGATTTCTAAACAGAAAGAAGCCTAACAAATGGGCCTAATTTAAGACATGCCTAAAAACTGAGTCTACAATTCTGAGTCTAAATAAGGATGGACACAGTGTCCTACAGTTTTCCTCTGACCCAGTGTAAGTGAACCCCAAATCTAAAAACCTCTGTTGGTATTTCCGATACCGACATGCTTTCTTGAGGGGGTTGACAGGTTTTGTTTTAAAAACCTTTCCATGCTGGTGGCCTGATCCCTGCTTCAGTTAATGTTACCGATATGACGAGCGAGCGAGCTGAACCGAAGTGGCGCCGCCTGGCGTTGCCTTGCAAACAGACAGGTTATCATGGCGAGCAGTGGCAGAGACCGATAAAATAAAGTAACGTTATAATTTCAAATGGTAGCGCATGTAATGTAAGCGCATGACATCTTCTTAGTTTTATTTTGTTGTCTTTTTTATTTTTATGGTTATTTTCAATGATGCATTGTATCATAATATAGCAGATCAATGGCTGCAAACCGCCACAACAGCAAACTCTCCGCGCGCCCAAGTGTGAGAACAACTGATTTAAATGGTGTTTCTGTAATATCCTGCGGCAACTGCGCATTTTTCTGAATACAGGAAAGGGGACATTGATCTTAAATTTGCCGCATCGTACTTTGGCCCTCTTGTGATGAGCGTGCAGCATACACTCTTTTGGCAGTTCATTCTCCCTGTACTCACCCGCGTGTGAATCTGTGTGTGCAAGATCGCGTGTTATTGCTGGACTCCTGCTTATGGGTATACTGCGTGCACTGTTTCTTTTGACTGACACCGCTGTGAAATGTGAACCCAAAGGCACAAGCTTTAAGCGTCAGGCGTGTTCACAGAGCAGGGCAGATTTCACGCCTCCGGACTCGTGCTCGTAATAATCTCAGAGTCAGAGCGCTCATGCAGGATCAGGTTTCCCCCGTCCGCGTCTGACACTTATCTGCTGCCAACGGAACGCCCGGTGTGGGTGCAGGGTTTTGTTTTAGCCCAGCATTAAGGCACCCGATTCTACTCATCGCTGTCTTCATTCAAGACCATGATTAGTTCATTATTAGTCGCACGGATAATTCTGGGTCTCTGGGTACTCCACGAGTTTGGGGAGTCTTGCTTGTGGATTCTATGAACTGGACTGTATGTCTGTCAATTTGTTAGTAAGTCTGTCTCATTACTGTTGGATTGTTAGTGGATTTAGTTTTTTCCTGATTATTGCTCATTTAGGATTCATGCTGCTGAAGAATCACACCTCTATGGTACCAGAATAGAGCCCTCAGGGGCTGAAGAGGTGTGATGGGATTCTGGAGGACTGAGTATCACAGAGCCATTCATTCTGTACTTTTCCTCTTCATTCTGAGATGAGACCCCTACTGGGGCTGTCACAGAAACGGTTTTCTCATGAGACTATACCATGCCAGTGTGTGTGTGTGCGTGTGCGTGCATGTGTGTGTGCGTGCGCTTGTGTGTGTGTGTGTGTGTGTGTGTGTGAGAGAGAGAGAGAGAATCCATTTTTCAACATCATCAAAATGATTCAGGTCACAAGGTGTGATTGACAGCGCAGGTTTAAATATAAACCCACCGGCTGAAGGCTGCTGGAGTGATGATGTCATCGTCTGGGCAGAGGGGTCAGGGGAAACTTAGGAGTGCCGCTGGATTGGCTGGCTGAGTGATTGAGTGATCAGGCCAGCCTATCTGTGTGTGAATTTGTCTCTGTGATGACCCGCTTTCTGACACAAGCCTGGTATATGAAGAAGGGACATACATTAACGGCAACCCTGTGTCAAGGAAATTGTACACGGGAGAATGTGATTGGCTGAAGGGGCGTGTGGGTGTGGTCCAGGGACTACATGGGGGGCTATCGTTCAGACATGACCCTGTCACCTGCACGCGGCGTGTCCAAATTAAAAATGCTCAGACATGCTTTATAACAGGGAAGCTCTGATCTGACCCAGGAGGGCAGTAGTGCTGCTGGTTTTCATTCTTCCTCTCCAATCAGGGACTGATTTACACCTGGGAGTCCAGGTGAGTTGAATTAATCAACCAGTTAACCAATTAACTATCAGGTAGAAAAGAGACCCAGCAGCACTACTGGCTCAGGGCCGGGTGTGGCTGCTCCGAGTCCATGACCTCATTAAGAACAGGCCGGCTTCCTTTACGACCTCGTTATACACAGGCCACTACAAGCGGGAGGGGCAACCGACGAAATTTGTCACTGTACAGCTTTAAAACTCAATCTCTCCTAAAATAATTTAGTCCGCAACTTTTTCTACTCTTTATTCCCCCCCCCCCCCCCCCCCCCCCCCCCCCCCCCCCCCCGTCCGTTTGTTCTTGCCCTGCCAGGAGAGCCGTCTCTGCGGCTTCGTAATTTCCCTGAGCGTGGTTCAGTATCGCCCATAACTCACCGTCCCTCGGCCATCCGTCAGGAAATTTAATCTGCGCTCGACAAACAGCCCGTCTCCCCGCCGGCACCGCGCTGTAATGGCACTGTAGCTCATTAATTTCCCACCCAAATATCATCTTTTGCCGGGGAAGAGGGGGGTAATATTTCATTATTATATTAATCAGCCGCGCGCGCGGGGAGGCCGTGGTAAATCAGGATATGAGCTGCAGACGCCGTAAATCCCGCGGTCGTTTGAGACTTCCTGAAACCTGGCCGCAGGGGCGCTGCTTCAGAGCCCGTTTCTTTATAAGAAACACAATCTGACTCCATTTGGGATGAATCTGAAAACACTGTTTTATTACCGCAATGAATAATGCATGCGCGGTCATGGCGATCGTGCCGTCAGCAGGACCGCCCGCCCCGTCCTTATCCACATTAAAACACGACCGCTGGTTTTAATGTCTTATCCTAGCAGAATGAACGCAGCCCTAATCTGTGATTGTTCAGTCACTCACAGAGACCCTGCACGGCTCACAATGACTTTGCCGTCTCGTCCTGGGAGATTTAAACGAGGGAGCTGCACCTTTCTTTCTCCCTCTATCGGCGCGCTCTATTGTAGGAGCGTTTTAAAGGGGGATATTGAAAGCCCGCCCGGCTGAAGTGTTCTCCCGTTCCCTATTCTCCCGTCCTCCGGCTCTTTTGTAGGCTGGTAATTACGCGGCGAGAGCCTCTGTAATCCACGACTCCTTACACTCGTTCCTTTCATTCGCTCCTTTGGCACGCGAACGCTGATTTATTCCTGCTTCTGCTCCTTTCAGACGTTACATCAGTTTAACTCTCAGGTTTAATACCCAGTATCCTAATCCCCATGGGGTCAGCCTACATGCCTTTCAGAAACCAACAGCTACTTATCTGCCCAGTCACTGCAGGCTACTATGACCACTGTGTGTGTGTGTGAGTATGTATGTGTATGAGTGTGTGAGTGTGTGTAATCAGTGTGTGTGTGAGTATGTATGTGTGTTAGTGAGTGTGAGTGTCTGTGAGTGTGTGTGTGTGTGTTACTGCAAGGCTAGCTAGCGCATGGGATAAAATACCACTGGTGAGGGGAAGTCATGTGACCACTGTTATAAGGAAATGTTCAGAATGAGTCAGGTAAACAAAATGCAAACGCACATTTTAAATAATACAAAAATGAATAAAAACAGTATTAATTAAAGTTTTCTTTTGAGGAAACACACAGCACACAGCAGGAACCCGCTTATAAACACACATTGCTCTCTAAAACACATCACTAACCCCTAACCCTCACCCTCACTAACAACAATTATCTGATGTCAGAGGCCCGACAGAAACCCAGTTAATCTCAGTAAATCACTACTGCACAGCGCTAAGGAATTACAAGTTTTGTTAAACAAATTGAATTTCACCTTAACTTAGTATTTCTCAAAGGAGCCGAATGTTTATGTTAATGAGGACAGCTCTCTGTGGGCGGGGCCAAACTCTGACAGGTTCCTGTGGGCGGGGCAGGAGCTGTCCACAGCCCACTTCCTGCATCACCTCCTGCACCACAGACAGGATTTATCTGCATTTGTCTCAAACCCTTCATGAGCAGACAGAGTGATTAACCTGGAACACACACACACACATACATATGCACACACAAACACGCACACACACAGACACACACTCCACACATTCACCCTCAAGACATGAAGAGATAATGTGACATTTATTTATTGAAGAAGAGGAAGAGGAGGAAGGTTAATGGGCTGTTCTTCAGACTTCCTCCTCTGCTGCCACCCCCCACCTCCCTCACCACCTCCCTCCAAATTTATGACCCGTCCTGACTGCACAGACATCACCATGGCGATGACCCAGAATGTTCTCCTGCACTACCTGCTGTTCTGATCTTCATGACCACTGTGCTTTATGATATGTAATAATCCACTGCATTTTCCAGACACTGTTTATGAATGTTTGCCAGCCTGCAGACGGGCCAGGGTAAGATTTAATGTTACACGAGTGCCAGTTAAGCACTGAGACACACATTAGCACTGTAGCAGTGTGCTTCACCAGCGCTCTCTGAGCGATGCCGCTCGCCTGAGTCTGCTGCCCTCTGGTGGTCATCAGGGGAACGCCGCTCTCTCTACTGCAGAGTGGCCAAGCGAGGAACGTCCATCATATTTGTGGAAATCCGTTTAGATTTGATTCCTTGTTTCTGTTGATTTTTTTTTTTTTTGCACTGGGCTCAGACTGCTTGTCAGTTCGATGTTTATGGAGGGACTATCACACAGCTCCACAGATAACCTCCCCCCCCACCCCGTCCCGCCTGCCCCCCCCCCGGCCCCCCCGGCCCCCCCTCGCTGAGGCTGCAGACTTAATCACATCTTCCCTGTGAGGGGAACCCTCATTTACCCCGACTCATTACCGACTGAGACCCTGGAGCTCTGCCAGTTTCCCAGCTCTGCTCTCTTCACCATCTCTGTCTCTCTCGCTCCTTCAGTCTGTAGCTCTCTCTCTCTCTCTCTCTTCACCATCTCTCTCTCTCTCTCTCCTTCAGTCTGTAGCTCTCTCTCTCTCTCTCTCTCTCTCTCCACCATCTCTGTCTTTCTCTCTCCTTCAGTCTGTAGCTCTTTCTCTCTCTCTCTCTCCACCATCTCTGTCTTTCTCTCTCCTTCAGTCTGTAGCTCTCTCTCTCTCTCTCTCTCTCTCCATCTCTGTCTCTCTCTCCCTGCAGCACGATCCCCCCCCCACACTTTCATTAAGATACCAGAGTGCCTGGCGGCGGGGCCCGGAACATTCCAGAACCCGTGATAAACATGAGCGCATGAACATTACACACACTACACACATACTGCACACACACTACACACACTACACACATACTGCACACATGCACACACTACACACACATACTGCACACATGCACACACTACACACACACACATACTGCACACATGCACACACACACTACACACACACACACTACACACACATACTGCACACATGCACACACACACTACACACACACACACTACACACACATACTGCACACACTACACACACACACATACTGCACACATGCACACACACACTACACACATACATACTGCACACACACATACTACACACATACATACTGCACACACACTACACACACAGACACTGCAGACATACTACACACACACACACACTGCACAGACACACTACACACACACATGCCATACATATGCATGCCACACACACGTACACCTACTCACACACCTTCAAATTTCAAACACACATTTCAAATAAACACACACACACCTTTACCTTGACATTGTCTGAATAAATGCCCCCATTTAAAAAACATCCTAATCTCACATTAAACAGCGTGAGGCAGGATGTAGTCTCTATCGCGAGTTAGCTTCTGAAATCAGAGCTGTCCAGAGGTCACGACCCACAGCCATTGCATCATGGGAACAGTAGCAGCACAATTTGTAGCTGGCAGGAAGTGGCAATGTTATAACATTGACAGAACATTCCAGGAACACTGTGAGAACATCCTGGGTCAGCTGGGTTATCAGTGCTGGCCTCGTCCTGTTTCGGTTTGGGGACAGGAACGAGGAACGTCTCTCCACCCAGAGAGAAAAGAGAGACCAGAACATTCCGGAAGATACTCTGCCGTTCACCAGATGGTGTGACGCTACATTCCAAACCGCGGGCGTGAGGCGGGGGAGTGGGGCGAGAGAGGGGTGGGGGAGTGGGGCGAGAGAGAGGGGCGAGAGAGGGGCGAGAGAGGGGGCGAGAGAGGGGCGAGAGAGTGGGGCGAGAGAGGGGGGCGGGAGTGGGGCGAGAGAGGGGCGAGAGAGGGGGGGCGAGAGAGGGGGTGGGGGAGTGGGGCGAGAGAGAGGGCGAGAGAGGGGTGGAGAGGGGGCGAGAGAGGGTGGGGGAGTGGGGCGAGAGAGTTGGGCGAGAGAGGGGGGCGGGAGAGGGGGCGAGAGAGGGGTGGGGGGAGTGGGGCGAGAGAGGGGCGAGAGAGGGGGGCGAGAGAGGGGTGGGGGAGTGGGGCGAGAGAGTGGGGCGAGAGAGGGGGGCGGGAGAGGGGCGAGAGAGGGGTGAGAGGGGGAGGGCGAGAGGGGGTGGGGGAGTGGGGCGAGAGAGGGGGGGGGAGAGGGGCGAGAGAGGGGGGCGGGGGGGGAGGAGTGGGGTGGGGGAGGGGGCGAGAGAGGGGCGAGAGAGGGGGGGGGGGAGAGGGGTGGGGGAGTGGGGCGAGAGAGGGGCGAGAGAGGGGGGGGGGGGGGGAGGGGGGTGGGGGGGAGTGGGGCGAGAGAGGGGGGCGAGGGAGAGGGGCAGGGGAGAGGGGCGGGGGAGTGGGGCAAGAGGGGTGGGGGAAAGGGGCAGGAGAGGGGGCGAGAGAGGGGCGGGAGAGAGAGGCGGGGGAGAGGGGCGGGACTCGGAGCAGATGGGGCTCAAGCTGGACTTCTGTCCGCACATTCCTCCGCTCGGAGCTGGATGTTTGTTTACAGAAGCCGCCTCCTGCCTGCCTGGCCTTGTGCAATCAGAGGAGGGGTATAAACTGCCTGAGGGCTGTGACCCCTCAGTCCAGCCCGCTGCACACCATGAGCCGGTCCCTGTGCGCCCTCCTCGCCGTCCTGTCGCTGATCCAGGGGACCCCCGCCATCCGGAGACCGCAGGGGAGCCCCCAAACTGAGGACCCGCGCAGCGCCCATCACCACGGCGACCGAGGCAGCTTTAACCACACGGACGCCGAGCCCCCCGCTCTGGTGAGTTCAGCCGGAATCGCCGCGATGCTGCCGGTCGCGATGGGGCGTTCGCTCGAACGCGTCAGTGGGAGGACTGATCACAGGCAGCCGGACGCTCCTTCCTGCTCCTGCTCTCCTGACGTTCAGAACGGAAGGGGGAACTCAAAGCACCGAGCAGCAGCTGTATGTGATCTTATTTATTACATCATCAACATCATACGCTGTACACAGTACATGAACCAATAACCGTACATCCCCCGAACCAGACCCCATGCAAATGTGCTCCACTACAGCGCCTGCCAGGGAGTGGAGTCACTCAGAGTCATTCAGAGTCATTCCAGAGTCGTTCAGAGTCGTTCAGAGTCGTTCAGAGTCATTCAGAGTCATCCAGAGTCGTTCAGAGTCATTTCAGAGTCGTTCAGAGTCATTCAGAGTCGTTCAGAGTCATTCAGAGTCATCCAGAGTCGTTCAGAGTCATTCAGAGTCGTTCAGAGTCGTTCAGAGTCATTCAGAGTCGTTCCAGAGTCATTCAAAGTCATTCAGGGTCATTCAGAGTCGTTCCGGAGTCGTTCAGAGTCATTCAGAGTCGTTCCGGAGTCATTCGGAGTCATTCAGAGTCGTTCAGAGTCATTCAGAGTCATTCAGAGTCATTCCAGAGTCATTTCAGAGTCATTCCATAATCGTTCAGAGTCATTCAGAGTCGTTCAGAGTTATTCAGAGTCGTTCAGAGTCGTTCAGAGTCATTCAGAGTCGTTCCAGAGTCATTCAAAGTCATTCAGAATCGTTCAGAGTCGTTCAGAGTCGTTCAGAGTCGTTCCACAGGGCAGGTCCGCTTCCAGCAGCGGGGTGAGGGCGAATGTGGGGAGGGTGAAGTAGAAATAAAACCAGTGACTGTGGAGCCCTGAGGTAAAAGATGCTAGAAAAGGAGAGCTGTTCATCTGAGCACAATGCAAGTCTTTTGGGGGAAAACTCCAGAAAATGTATGTTTGCACATGTGTTTGTCCGTGTATGTGTGCGTGTGTGTGTTAGTTCTGTGTTTATGTGTGCATGGTGTGTGTGTGTGTGTGTGTGTGTGTGCATGGTGTGTGTGCATGGTGTGTGTGTGTGTGTGTGTGTGTATGTGTGCATGGTGTGTGTGTGTGTGTGTGTGTGTGTGTGCATGGTGTGTGTGTGTGTGAGCGTGTGTGTGTGTGTGTGTATGTGTGCATGGTGTGTGTGTGTGTGTGTGTGTGTGTGTGTGTGTGTGTGCATGGTGTGTGTGTGTGTGTGTTAGTTCTTGGCCTTGCCCTTCTTGGCTGGTAGCTGGCCGGTGGCCTCCAGGTGTTTGTTGACAAGCTCCTCCTGTGTGCTGGGCAGGCAGGGCTGGTACCTGCTGTACTCCATGGTGTACTCTCCTTTCCCCTGGAGCACACACAACCAGGAACGCAAACACACACACACACATGCACACACACCCACGTACACGCACACACACACGCACGTACACGCACGCACGCACGCACGCACGCACGCACGCACGCACGCACGCACACACACGAGAGTTGCATTAGCATTAGCCTTCTCCAGGGCTACAGGGACACATCTGCCCATACACTAAACCCAACTACTTGTGCTATAAATGTTTAAATGCATTGGAAGCACATGCAATGGCAATTCTAGAACAGGGCTATCAGGCGTGTAAGTGTGTGTAAAGTGTGTGAGGCGTGTAAGTGTGTGTGAGTGTGTGTAAGGTTTGTGTAAGGCGTGTAAGTGTGTGTACGGTTTGTGTAAGGCGTGTGTGTGAGGTGTGTGAAGGTGTGTAAGTGTGTGTAAGGTGTGTAAGTGTGTGTTAGTGTATGTAAGTGTGTGTAAGGTTTGTGTAAGGCATGTAAGTGTGTGTAAGGTGTGTGAGGTGTGTAGGTGTGTGTGTAAGTGTGTGTAAGGTTTGTGTAAGGCGTGTAAGTGTGTGTAAGGTGTGTGAGGCGTGTAAGTGTGTGTAAGTGTGTGTAAGGTGTGTAAGTGTGTGTTAGTGTATGTAAGTGTGTGTAAGGTTTGTGTAAGGCATGTAAGTGTGTGTAAGGTGTGTAAGGTGTGTGTGTAAGTGTGTGTAAGGTGCGTGAGGCGTGTAAGTGTGTGTAAGGTTTGTGTAAGGTGTGTAAGTGTGTGTAAGTGTGTGTAAGGTTTGTGTGTGTAAGGTTTGTGTAAGGTGTGTAAGGTGTGTGAGGTGTGTAAGTGTGTGTAAGTGTGTGTAAGGTGTGTGAGGCGTGTAAGTGTGTGTAAATGTGTGTAAGGTGTGTAAGTGTGTGTAGGGTTTGTGTAAGGCGTGTAAGTGTGTGTAAGGTGTGTGAGGTGTGTAAGTGTGTGTAAGGTTTGTGTAAGGCGTGTAAGTGTGTGTAAGGTGTGTGAGGTGTGTAAGTGTGTGTAAGGTTTGTGTAAGGCGTGTGGTGTATGGCAGGGGCCCATAAGGCAGTCACTCACCTCTGTATTGGACCGCAGCTCTGAGGCGTACCCAAACATGTCATTCAGAGGAACCTGAGAAAGCCAAAAACACCCCACTGTCATTATACAGGCGATCTAAATCACAATCTGAAGGTCGCGTGCTGTAGTCTCAGGACAGGACTCACGTCGGCGTACAGCGTGAAGTAGCCCTCCGCTCCGTCCTGCCCAGTGATGACACCATGGCGACGGTTGACCCCGGCGATGACGGCGCCCTGGAACTCATTAGGAGCCACAATCTCCACAGACATGATGGGCTCCAGCACCGTTATATCAGTCTTCTCCAGTGCTACAGGGACAGAGTTACATTAGCATTAGCCTTCTCCATGGCTACAGAGAGAGTTACATTAGCATTGGCCTTCTCCAGCGCTACAGGGACACAGTTACATTAGCATTAGCCTTCTCCATGGCTACAGAGAGAGTTACATTAGCATTGGCCTTCTCCAGCGCTACAGGGACACAGTTACATTAGCATTAGCCTTCTCCAACGCTACAGGGACACAGTTACATTAGCATTAGTCTTTTCCAGCGCTACAGGGACACAGTTATATTAGCATTAGCCTTCTCCAGCGCTACAGGGACACAGTTACATTAGCATTAGCCTTCTCCAGCGCTACAGGGACACAGTTACATTAGCATTAGCCTTCTCCAGCGCTACAGGGACACAGTTACATTAGCATTAGCCTTCTCCAGCGCTACAGGGACACAGTTACATTAGCATTAGCCTTCTCCAGCGCTACAGGAACACAGTTACATTAGCATTAGCCTTCTCCATGGCTACAGAGAGAGTTACTTTAGCATTAGCCTTCTTCAGCACTACAGGGACACAGTTACATTAGCATTAGCCTTCTCCAGCGCTACAGGGACACAGTTACATTAGCATTAGCCTTCTCCAGGGCTACAGGGACACAGCTACATTAGCATTAGCCTTCTCCAGCACTACAGGGACACAGTTACATTAGCATTAGCCTTCTCCATGGCTACAGAGAGAGTTACATTAGCATTAGCCTTCTCCAGCACTACAGGGACACAGTTACATTAGCATTAGCCTTCTCCAGCGCTACAGGGACACAGTTGCATTAGTATTAGCCTTCTCCATGGCTACAGAGAGAGTTACATTAGCATTAGCCTTCTCCAGCACTATAGAGACAGTTACATTAGCATTAGCCTTCTCCAGGGCTACAGAGTCACATTAGCATTAGCCTTCTCTAGGGCTATAGGGACACAGTTACATTAGCATTAGCCTTCTGCAGGGCTACAGAGAGAGTTACATTAGCATTAGCCTTCTCCAGCACTATAGAGACAGTTACATTAGCATTAGCCTTCTCCAGCGCTACAGGGACACAGTTACATTAGCATTAGCCTTCTCCAAGGCTACAGAGAGAGTTGCATTAGCATTAGCCTTCTCCAGGGCTACAGGGACAAAGTTATGTTAGCAGAGAGAGGGGGGGGGAGAAAGAGAGGGAAGAGGAGGGGGGGATGGGAGAGAGAGAGAGAGAGAGAGAGAGAGAGGGGGGAGAGAGAGGAGAGAGAGAGGGGGGGCCTGAGAGTGTAGGGGGGGAGGGGAGGGAGAGAGAGAGAGAGAGGGAGAGAGAGAGGGGGGGAGATGGAGAGAGAGAGAGAGAGAGAGAGAGAGAGAGAGAGAGGAGGGGGGGGATGGGGGGAGAGAGAGAGAGAGAGAGAGGGGGGATGGGAGAGAGAGAGAGAGAGAGAGAGGGGGGATGAGGGGAGAGAGAGAGAGAGAGGGGGGGATGGGAGAGGGAGAGAGAGAGAGAGAGAGAGAGAGAGAGGGGGGATGGGAGAGAGAGAGAGAGAGAGAGAGAGGGAGAGCAGGCTCACCCTGTTTCAGAGCCCCCTCCCCGGCCCTGATGAAGGAGACCTCGTTGGAGTCCACCATGTGATGAGCACCGTCCACCAGAACGAAGCGCACGCCCGAAATCTTGTGCCCCGTGAGCGGCCCCTTCTCACAGGCCTCCCTGAAGCCCTGTGGGGCGGAGGGAGGACACGCGCTCAAACTTAACCCCCAATTTCACCCCCCCCCCTGCAGTTACTCCCCCAGGGAGAAAGCCCTGGGTAAGGGGTATTACTGAGCGGATGGCGGGTTCACCTTTTCGATGGCGGGTATAAACTGCTTGGGTACGTTGGGGCCGATGGTCTGATCCACAAACTCCACTTTGGTGTTGCTCTCGGGGTCCAAGGGCTCCAGCACCCCGACGACCTTTCCATACTGCCCCGACCCCCCAGACTGCTTCTTATGAGTGAAGTCAAACCTGCAGCCGATTAACATGCAATAATCACCCGCCAGCAACAGTACGTACTGTACTTTAGACATGTAACAGTAAGTATTAAACTGTTAACTGACTGAATTTTTTTTTTAAAAACGACATTTTTCAAGGAGCAAAAAAAAAAACGTTTCATCAACTTCATCTGTAATGTGTTCAATGTCCACTAGAGGGCAGAAAGAGTGAAAGGAATTGAAGGAAGTGTGTCTCTTTAAAAGTGGGTGGCCCATTTAGTCTAACTCCAGTGAAAAACAGGAAGTGCTCTCTCTATCTCTCTCTCGCTCACAGGCTCAGGCTGTCTGTGTCAAACCAGAGAAACTCCAGCTGCCTTTCTGCTCCAGAGCAACAAGCTAACCCCTCGCTCCCCCCGCTCTCCCCACTCTCACTCTCCCCACTCTCGCCCCCCCGCTCTCCCCGCTCTCCCCGCTCGCTCTCGCTCTCCTCGCTCTCCCTCGCCCGCTCTCGCTCTCCCCGCTCTCCCTCGCTCTAAACCAGCCGACTCCCAGAGGCACAGAGGGGGGGTAAAGTGCCCCCCCGCGCGTAAACGTCTGCACTCAGCTCAGCGCTGATCTCTGTGCTTCCGGACTCT
>CM045894.1:43435570-43438070 GCA_025169545.1 Anguilla japonica
AGTGCTCAGTGCCGAATGGCAGCCTAAATGCCACCACTGTGTAGTGCCTCCAACCAACACCACCCACACCCCAACACCACCATCCTAACACCACCCTCACCCCAACACCACCATCCTAACACCCATACTCTAACACCTCCATCCAAACACCCCTACCCCAACACCACCCCCAACCCAACAGCAACATTCTAATACCATCCCAAAAACATCATCGTAACACCACAAGCTTAACACCCATGCCCAACATTACAAACTTAACACCACCCCCACCCCGACATCACCACCCAAATAGAACCCCAACACCACCACCCCAACACCACCCATGCCCCAACACCACAAACTGAACACCACCCGCACCCCAACACCAACATCCATAACACCACTCCCACCCCAACACCACCACCCCCAAACCAACAGCACCACCCCAACACCACCCAGTTTAACAGCATTCCTGCATGGCTACAGTTTCACCTTATCATAACATAGTACAGTCACATGTGACCTAAAGCCTGTACATTGACTATGTATAAAAAACTACTCTGAAGGACCATAACCATCCAATAAACACCAGCACTGTGTATGAAAAGCAGAGCAGTGTGATCTTTATACAGTTACAGCAGTGGCTGTATTTACTACACCACTGTAATAGTTCACATGAAGAGCGTGTGTGTGTGTGTGTGTGTGTGCATGTGTGCGTGTGTGCGTGTGTGTGTGTGCGTTTGTGTGTGTGCATGTAAAACTCAGAGTTTAACTGAGTGTGTTGAATGGGGCAGACTGTGCTGGTGACACTCTGAGTGTGTTAAATGGGGAAGACTGTGCTGGTGACACTCTGAGTGTGTTAAATGGGGCAGACTGTGCTGATGACACTCTGAGTGTGTTAAATGGGGTAGACTGTGCTGGTGACACTCTGAGTGTGTTAAATGGGGCAGACTGTGCTGGTGACACTCTGAGTGTGTTAAATGGGGTAGACTGTGCTGGTGACACTCTGAGTGTGTTAAATGGGGCAGACTGTGCTGGTGACACTCTGAGTGTGTTAAATGGGGCAGACTGTGCGGGTGACACTCTGAGTGTGTTAAATGGGGCAGACTGTGCTGGTGACACTCTGAGTGTGTTAAATGGGGAAGACTGTGCTGGTGACACTCTGAGTGTGTTAAATGGGGAAGACTGTGCTGGTGACACTCTGAGTGTGTTAAATGGGGCAGACTGTGCGGGTCACACTCTGAGTGTGTTAAATGGGGCAGACTGTGCAGGTTGCAGAACTTACGGAACAGAATTGGACACCGTCTCCCTGAAGGACACCTTGGGCCTCCCCAACACACAGGGGCAGTTATACTCCCTCTCCATTCTCTACAGAACACACACAGGGGCAGTTATACTCCCTCTCCATTCTCTACAGAACACACACCGGGGCAGTTATACACACAGGAGCAGTTATACTCCCTCTCCATTCTCTACAGAACACACACCGGGGCAGTTATACACACAGGGGCAGTTATACTCCCTCTCCATTCTCTACAGAACACACACAGGGGCAGTTATACACACAGGGGCAGTTATACTCTCTCTCCATTCTCTACAGAACACATGCAGGGGCAGTTATAATCCTGCTTACAGAACACAGGTTCTCCGTACAGGTAGAGTACCTGAAAACAGATTTAGTCTCCGTACAGGTGGAGTACCTGAGAACAGATTTAGTCTCTGTGCAGGTGGAGTACCTGAGAACAGATTTAGTCTCTGTGCAGGTGGAGTACCTGAGAGTAGACTTAGTCTCTGTACAGATGGAGTACCTGAGGATAGATTTAGTCTCTGTACAGGTGGAGTACCTGAGGATAAATTTAGTCTCTGTACAGGTGTAGTACCTTTGAACAGATTTAGTCTCTGTACAGGTGGAGTACCTGAGAGTAGACTTAGTCTCTGTACAGGTGGAGTACCTGAGAGTAGATCTCCAGGTGCAGCTCTCCCATTCCGGAGATGATGGTCTCTTTGCTCTCCGTGTCGAAGTGAACTCTGAAGGTGGGGTCTTCCCTGGTGAAGCGGTTTATCCCTTTAGAGAATTTATCCAGGTCATTCTGGAGAGGAGAGGAGAGAGGGAGAGAGGGGAGGAGAGAGGGAGAGAGGAGACGGAGGAGAGGACAGAAGGGGAGAGAGGGGAGGACAGAGGCAGAGGGAGGAGATGAGAGAGGGAGAGAGGGTGTAATGAGAGGAAGTTAGTGTGTGTAAGAGGGTTTGGTGTCAGTCACACAGAAGACAGACTCACGGAGGGACCGTATCTCACTGATAAGACACACACACACACACACACACACACACACACACACAGCACAGGGGGACCCACCTTATTGGACGGCTTCACAGACATGGAGATCACTGGGTCTGGAACATGGATGGACTCCTGCAGGACAAACGGACAGAGAGCACACCGTCATTTAAACCCAACTGCCACAATGTCTGTTTAAACTCAACTGCCACAATGTCTGTTCAAACTCAACTGCCACAATGT
>CM045894.1:43440570-43473070 GCA_025169545.1 Anguilla japonica
TATTTTTCAGGGCGCTCCCCACCAGCACAGGGGTGAAGGAGCGCTGGATTGTGGCTCTGCGGATGGCCGCCTAGTGGGGGGGTTAGGGGTCAAGGGTCAGACAGGACATTCTCAGCTCTATCTGTGCAACACACCTGCTGCCGTGACCTCACAGACACACACACCTGCTGCCGTGACCTCAGAGACACACACACACCTGCTGCCGTGACCTCACAGACACACACACCTGCTGCTGTGACCTCACAGACACACACACCTGCTGCTGTGACCTCACAGACACACACACCTGCTGCTGTGACCTCACAGACACACACACCTGCTGCTGTGACCTCACAGACACACAAACCTGCTGCTGTGACCTCACAGACACACACACCTGCTGCCGTGACCTCACAGACACACAAACCTGCTGCCGTGACCTCACAGACACACACACACCTGCTGCCATAACCTCGCAGACACACACACCTGCTGCCGTGACCTCACAGACACACACACCTGCTGCCGTGACCTCACAGACACACACACTTGCTGCTGTGACCTCACAGACACACACACCTGCTGCGGTGACCTCACAGACACACACACTTGCTGCTCATAACAGGCTCGTCCAGAGTGGATAAAACAAACATTTTAAAATATTTAAAAAACCAACGGCGTCACATTTCTAATCATTAGGCATGTTGATCTACAGAAGACAGAGGAGCTCATGGGACACACTGCTCACACTCAAACACTCAGCTCTGTCTGGGCACGCACGCCCCAGACAGGAAGTGAGGTCACAGAAATGACAGCGGTGAGGACACAGCCGTGACCCTGCATGACCTCTGCGTGACCTCAGACTGACCTTGAGCTGGTCGACGGTGGGGACCCTCTCCTCCAGGAACATCTCCCCCAGCTGCTCGTCCGCGTTGGCCACACACTCCACCAGCTCCTGCCTGCGGTCCAGCGCCTCCGCCCGGAACTCTGCAGGGATGTCCTCATAACGCACCGTCTGCCTGCCGGAGAAACACACACACCAGGATAAAACACACACACACACACACAGCAGGATAAAACACACACACACACACACCAGGCTAAAACACACACACACACACACACACACACACACCAGGCTTAAGTGCACGCACAAACACACACACACACACACACACCTAAACACACACACACACACACCAGTCTAAAACACACACACACACACACACACACATACAAAAGGCTAAAACACACATACATACACACACACACACACACACACACACACCTAAACACACACACACACACACACCAGGCTAAAACACACACACACACACACACACAAAAGGCTAAAACACACATACATATACACACCTAAACACACACACACACACACATCAGCCTAAAGCACACACACACACACACACTAAAAACACACACACACACACACACACACTAAAGCACACACACACACACGCTCCCCAGCCTCACCCGAACGGGCCCTCGAAGTACAGGCTGCGCTCCTGGATGAGGTCGATGATCCCCCGCAGGTTCCCCTCCAGGCCCATGGGGATCTGCACCAGCGCCGCGTTGTGGTTCAGCTTGGTTCTGCCGCACACAGGACCATTAGTGACTAAAAGAAGCTAAAGACCAGCAGTCTGAGGCGTTAGCGGGAGCGTTATCAGGAGCATTAGCAGGGGTGTTAGCAGCAGTGTTAGCATGGACATTAGCAGGGGTGTTAGCAGCAGTGTTAGCATGGGCATTAGCAGGGGTGTTAGCAGCAGTGTTAGCATGGGCATTAGCAGGGGTGTTAGCAGGAGCATTAGCAGGAGCGTTAGCAGGAGCGGGAGCGTTAGCAGGAGCGGGAGAGTTAGCAGGGGCATTAGCAGGAGCGGGAGCATTAGCAGGGGCATTAGCAGGGGCGGGAGCATTAGCAGGGGCATTAGCAGGGGCGGGAGCATTAGCAGGAGCGTTAGCAGGAGCGGGAGCGTTAGCAGGAGCGGGAGAGTTAGCAGGGGCATTAGCAGGAGCGGGAGCATTAGCAGGGGCATTAGCAGGGGCGGGAGCATTAGCAGGGGCATTAGCAGGGGCGGGAGCATTAGCAGGGGCATTAGCAAGAGCGGGAGCGTTAGCAGGAGCGGGAGCATTAGCAGGGGCATTAGCAGGAGCGGGAGAGTTAGCAGGGGCATTAGCAGGAGCGGGAGCATTAGCAGGGGCATTAGCAGGGGCGGGAGCATTAGCAGGGGCATTAGCAAGAGCGGGAGCGTTAGCAGGGGCATTAGCAGGGGCATTAACGGAAGCGTTAGCAGGGGCATTAGCGGGAGCGTTAGCAGGGGCAGGAGCGTTAGCAGGGGCATTAGCAGGGGCATTAACGGAAGCGTTAGCAGGGGCATTAGCGGGAGCGTTAGCAGGGGCAGGAGCGTTAGCAGGGGCATTAGCAGGGGCATTAACGGAAGCGTTAGCAGAGGCATTAGCGGGAGCGTTAGCAGGGGCAGGAGCGTTAGCAGGGGCATTAGCAGGGGCATTAGCGGGAGCGTTAGCAGGGGCAGGAGCGTTAGCAGGGGCATTAGCAGGGGCATTAGCGGGAGCGTTAGCAGGGGCAGGAGCGTTAGCAGGGGCGTGGCCGTACCTCATCTGCTGCAGTGCACGGGTGGGGTTGGCTCCGAGGCGGTCCAGCTTGTTGATGAAGGTGAGAAACGGAACGCCGTAGCGCTTCATCTGCCTGTTTACGGTCATGGTCTGACACTGCACCCCACCCACCGCACACAGAACCAGAATCGCGCCGTCCAGAACCCTCAGCGCTCGCTCCACCTCGATGGTGAAATCCACGTGACCTGGGGGGGGGAACGCAAGGCAGGGGGCCGAAAAAACCAAAATACCGTCAACATTAAACACAATACCGTCAACATTCAACACAATACCACCAACATTCAACACAATACCACCAACATTCAACACAATACCGTCAACATTAAACACAATACCACCAACATTCAACACAATACCACCAACATTCAACACAATACCGTCAACATTAAACACAATACCACCAACATTCAACACAATACCGTCAACATTAAACACAATACCACCAACATTCAACACAATACCGTCAACATTCAACACAATACCACCAACATTCAACACAATACCACCAACATTCAACACAATACCACCAACATTCAACACAATACCACCAACATTAAACACAATACCGTCAACATTCAACACAATACCACCAACATTCAACACAATACCACCAACATTCAACACAATACCGTCAACATTCAACACAATACCGTCAACATTCAACACAATACCACCAACATTCAACACAATATCACCAACATTAAACACAATACCACCAACATTCAACACAATACCATCAACATTAAACACAATACCACCAACATTCAACACAATACCGTCAACATTAAACACAATACCACCAACATTCAACACAATACCGTCAACATTAAACACAATACCACCAACATTCAACACAATACCGTCAACATTAAACACAATACCGTCAACATTAAACACAATACCACCAACATTCAACACAATACCGTCAACATTAAACACAATACCGTCAACATTCAACACAATACCACCAACATTAAACACAATACCACCAACATTCAACACAATACCGTCAACATTCAACACAATACCGTCAACATTAAACACAATACCACCAATGTTCAACACAATACCACCAACATTCAACACAATACCGTCAACATTAAACACAATACCACCAACATTCAACACAATACCACCAACATTCAACACAATACCGTCAACATTCAACACAATACCACCAACATTCAACACAATACCGTCAACATTAAACACAATACCACCAACATTCAACACAATACCGTCAACATTCAACACAATACCGTCAACATTCAACACAATACCGTCAACATTCAACACAATACCGCCAACATTCAACACAATACCGTCAACATTCAACACAATACCACCAACATTCAACACAATACTGTCAACATTCAACACAATACCACCAACATTCAACACAATACCACCAACATTCAACACAATACCGTCAACATTAAACACAATACCGTCAACATTAAACACAATACCGTCAACATTCAACACAATACCACCAACATTCAACACAATACCGTCAACATTAAACACAATACCACCAACATTCAACACAATACCGTCAACATTAAACACAATACCGTCAACATTAAACACAATACCGTCAACGTTCAACACAATACCGTCAACATTCAACACAACAGAGTGAGAGCCAGAGTCAGCTGTGATCTCAGCACCTGGTGTGTCAATGATGTTGATGTTGTGCTGTCTCCACATGGTGTATGTGGCTGCTGATTGGATGGTGATCCCTCTCTGCCTCTCCAGCTCCATGGAGTCCATTATGGCTCCAACTCCATCCTTCCCTTTCACCTGAGAGAGAACAGGCCAGGCAGAAAACAGCTCAAATGCGCGGCTGCCTAAGCACAATGGCATGGTTCACTCATAAAACAGAATTAACCCAATGACTAATCGTGTTAACCAAAAGAGCGCATATTTATAAACCCGTTACCTCGTGCATCTCCACTATCCTGCCCGTGTAGTACAGCACGCGCTCGGTTAAGGTGGTCTTCCCGGAGTCGATGTGCGCGGAGATTCCGATGTTACGTATTCTCTCGTTCGGGATGGTGCCGGAGGAACACGTCCGACAGCTGTTCACCAGGACCTGGGGACAAAGAAAGCACACTTAACTAAAATAGTATTACTGCGCTTACACACAGCAGCATGACCTTTAATCCACTGCAAACATCCCACGACAAACATCAGTTTGAACCAACATTCCAGGATTTCTTCTCATCCTTGACCCAGTATAATCTGGCCTTGTTAGATTTCATTTATTATCTTTAAATATAACAAGGCAGTAAAGGACAGCTGTGGGCTTACAACAGACAACCAGACCAATGACAGGCGCAGACCTCAGCGGAAAACGCAGAAACAATGTTGTCGAAAATCAGAGAACGATATTAACACGACCATTCCAAGTTGGTTCTGATTATTCCAGCTTTTAGGTGCCAAGTAATAAAAAGCTATTTTTCTTTTCTGTAAAAGGGCTGTAGACTCTAAAAAGTAACACGTTATGGAGTGAAGCTCGTGATTAGTAGAACTCCACTTCAGGCCAGGTAAGAAAGGAGCTCTCCATGGTTTTGTGAATGACAAACAAGATCAGTGTGTTCAACAGAAAAACTATTAAGCTAACAGTTGCCATGGCATTGGAGCAACCGTCATCGAAACAGCTGGATTTACCAGCTGGATTCTTTAAATAAAAAGTTAAAGAGAGGACGACTTTATCTCATTTTCAAGTAACCTCGATAAATAGCTGGACACCTGTACTACAAGCCAGAAAACCCCAGTACCTTGATAGCCAGCTAGCTGTAGCAAGCTACACAGCTAACCATTCTTAAATCTAAATTTGAAACTAAATTGTAATTTTGCTAGAATGTAGTACATACCCAAATGGAAAATACGTTTAGCTAGCAATAATGTCGTAATCCGTTTACCATAGCAATAGTTAGTTGGTGACAACTGTGGCCAGCACAGCTTAACTCAACCCATCCACTGACAGATCACTGACAGCGCAGCTTACCAAGCCGTAAGAACAACACAACATACGAAAGGAGGTGAACACAAAATCAGCGTGTTATCTTACCTGTTTTAAAGTTACTGTTGCGGGGTTCTTTAAGTGCTTTTGGCTCAAAATCAGTCCTGCTTTTAAAAGCCGCATTTTGATGGTCCGGGCTGGAAATATTTGCACCCCGTTCACTTGGACAGCCTATGAAAGTCACACGCCGGTTCGTTGAGAAACACTACTTCCGGGCTACGGAACGGCAGAAGGGTCAAATACTACAGCCCTCCGGACAATGAATTTACGCATGCCTGCGTAATAGCGACTCCGTGTGGATGGGCGGACATTATGACAAGCTGAGCGGTAACTTTATTTGCAGAACGAACTGACGTTTTCACGTTTCCTCACGTGCACTTCGTTGGCCAGATTTAGCATTTTAAGTCATTCCTCATAATTTGTTAAATGGAAGTCAGATGAGCATTATGTTCCATGGTTCAAACAATCCTGGTGGTGGTTTATATTTAGGGAAGATCATGAAAACGAGTAGCTTCTATGTTGGCTACTTCTCGCCAGGCCCGGATCTAGACTGCTCAGATTGGGGGGGGCAATTAGAAATTTGGGGTGGGCACACAGTGGGCTATACTACAGTGTTGAGCTGTTTTCCTAGCGTTTTCGGTACTAGCTCGGATAAAACAAACAAGACGTATTGTCGGTTGGGATGGTACACTATTATTCAGATATATATGATTTTCAGCAGCAGGAACTACAGCGCTGACTGCACTGTGTTGGTGCGAAGTGGGCAGGGAAGGTGTACAGGGATGCAAACTGATCAGGGGTGAAAAAGGTGACAAAGATGTGAACCCCCTAGGTGGGTCCGGGGGTATGCCCCCCCCCCCCCCCGGGAAGAAAATTTTTAAAAATATCAGCTTTAAAATGTGGATTTACAATCGATGGTAGCATGAGGATATAGAGAAAAACTCACCCTAGAATTAATGTAATCTTACTGCTACAAAAGTAATGTAAGGGGGACATCAGTTCAGGGCACTTAAAAAATAAATAAATAAACAGTCAAGAGAGTGCAGATCCGGGTCCAAAATTGGCGCAGAATAAAGTTGACCAATTGGGTGGGCACAGCAGAAATTTAGGCGGGCATTGCCCAGCCTGCCCACTTCTAGATCCGGCCCTGCTTCTCGCTGGACAAGCGCTGGACAAAGCAGGCGGTATAGAAGGACGAGCCTGAACGCTGTGTTTGCACCGTAGTGCGATTCGTTTTTTATTAAATCAAATAATGCGTTTTGAGCGTTTACGACTCTCCGTCATGGTTATAAACCTCCTAAAGCATTTATTTTCGTGATTTGGGTATGTCTGTCCATACTTGTCAATTTTTATGTAAATGTGTAATGTCTTTGAATTTATTATTTATTAAGTTTATTATTTAACACCATAAGCTGCACTTTAAAAAGCCCATTCCGGTCAGGTGACCTATGAGTAAATGATGAGCGGACGGAAAAGTCATAGGATGCCTCCAAAGTTACACCACAACTGATACGTGGCACTACTGTGACTGGCACGGGGGATAATCTCAGCAGACTGACTCATACTCCTTATATTTAGAAAAGCCTTTTAAAGGTAAACAGAATATTACACAAAGTAATGAATCCTCCCTTTCACACGTCATCAGAATTCCCCAGCCACTTGGCAAATATCTTATTTTTAAGTGCTAATCTTCTATCCCTGAATATTACAGTAGGCTGTTTTGTAATTTATGTGCATTTGTTGGATGTTGAAATTCTCTTGATCGCCTTCTATGTCCTATACAGAGGGCGATTAAGGTATCAATCTATGTTTAAATACCGTGTACGCGATTAAAACACAGGATCACTTCTTAACAGCTGAGAGGGACACATTAGACTTGAACAAAAATTGGATCCAAAAATACTGTTGTTTCCAAGTGTGTGGCTGAGCGTGTGTGTCTGTGTGTGTGTGTCTGAGCGTGTGTGTGTGTGTGGCTGAGCGTGTGTGTACTGTGTGTGTGTGTGGCTGAGCATGTGTCTACTGTGTGTGTCTGAGCATGTGTGTGTGTGTGTGTGTGTCTGAGTGTGTGTGTGTGTGTGTGTGTGTGTGTGGCTGAGCGTGTGTGTACTGTGTGTGTGTGTGTGTGTGTGTGTGTGGCTGAGTGTGTGTCTACTGTGTGTGTCTGAGCATGTGTGTGTGTACTGTGTGTGTGTGTGTGGCTGAGCATGTGTGTACTGTGTGTGTGTGTGTGTACTGTGTGTGTCTGAGCATGTGTGTGTGTGTGTGTGTGGCTGAGCATGTGTGTACTGTGTGTGTGTGTGTGGCTGAGCGTGTGTGTACTGTGTGTGGCTGAGCGTGTGTACTGTGTGTGTGTGTGTGTGTGTGTGTGGCTGAGCGTGTGTACTGTGTGTGTGTGTGTGTGGGTGTGTGTGTGTGGCTGAGTGTGTGTGTGTGTGTGTGTGGCTGAGCGTGTGTGTACTGTGTGTGTCTGAGCATGTGTGTGTGTACTGTGTGTGTGTGTGTGTGTGTTGCTGAGCATGTGTGTACTGTGTGTGTGTGTGTGTGGCTGAGCGTGTGTGTACTGTGTGTGGCTGAGCGTGTGTGTACTGTGTGTGGCTGAGCGTGTGTACTGTGTGTGTGTGTGTGTGTGTGGCTGAGCGTGTGTGTACTGTGTGTGGCTGAGCGTGTGCACTGTGTGTGTGTGTGTGTGGCTGAGCGTGTGTGTGTGTATGTGTGTGTGTGT
This sequence comes from Anguilla japonica, assembly GCA_025169545.1. Classification (NCBI taxonomy): domain Eukaryota; kingdom Metazoa; phylum Chordata; class Actinopteri; order Anguilliformes; family Anguillidae; genus Anguilla; species Anguilla japonica. Next base: position 43,448,949 of record CM045894.1, read on the forward strand.
GTGTGTGTGTGTGACTGAGCGTGTGTGTACTGTGTGTGGCTGAGCGTGTGTACTGTGTGTGTGTGTGTGTGTGTGTGTGTGTGGCTGAGCGTGTGTGTGTGTGTGTGTGTGTGTGTGTGGCTGAGCGTGTGTGTGTGTGTGTGTGTGTGTGTGTGTGTGTGTCAGTGTCTCTGATGCAAGTCATTCTTCGGGGTGGAATGTTCCTCACAAACATCGATGTCGGGTACAGACTGAAGCGCACACACACAGAGACTCTACTGATGAGAATTCTGTCCCTGCTTGAATTTAAAGCCATTTCTAGCAACAGGATTTTTATTTGACCATGCATTTCTTTTCAAAAAACACTTCTTGGATTTCATTCAAACATCTGAGCATTTAAACAAGGAAAACAGCCGAAGAGTTACCCTCAAACCCAGTAACACTGGGAATGAAGAGAAATGAGAAACATCTGACAGAAGGGAATATAAAAAGGTTTTCATTTTCGTTTTTACAAAGGTAACTTACAGCAGGAAAGTATTTTAAGAATCATGCCAACTACACATAAAACATGTACAGGCATGGTTAACCTAAGTTCATTTAGGAGCTATAAACTATCTAAAGGGAAATGTAACCAGCACTGATGAATTTCATACAACTGAAACACACAATACATTAACAATATAAAACATAAGCACACAACCTGCTTCAGCTCCAAAGCATTTCTGCATGTCTGTTTTATTGTACCATCCAAATGTACAAATCACATGTATTACTTACAAATAGAATGCCAAGCTGTGTTGCTTTTCTGAGTTATGTTTCCAGGTTTCTCTCTGTCCACATCTTCAGGTGAGATGATTCGTACGATCACTAAGGTAAGAAGGCCTATAATCCTACTGTCTCTACAGCACTAAAAACCAAGAATGAAGCATGAAGCCTGAAGATTGAAGTTTGAAGAATGAAGCCTGAAGCCTGAAGCCTGAAGCCTGAAGCATGAAGCATGAAGCATGGATCTCAGACTTCCTGGAGCAAAGCTCTGATTTAGAAGTTCACAAACATGAGGGAGAGAAGCTAGGCTTGTGTGTGTGTGTGTGTGTGTGTGAGTCTGTAGCTAGGCTGAGAGCTGTGTGTGTGTGTGTGTGTGTGTGTGTGTGTGTGAGTCTGTACATAGGCTGAGAGTTGTGTGTGTGTGTGTGTGTGTGTGTGTGAGTCTGTAGCTAGGCTGAGAGTTGTGTGTGTGTGTGTGTGTGTGTGTGAGTCTGTACATAGGCTGAGAGTTGTGTGTGTGTGTGTGTGTGTGTGTGTGAGTCTGTAGCTAGGCTGAGAGCTGTGTGTGTGTGTGTGTGTGTGTGAGTCTGTAGCTAGGCTGAGAGTTGTGTGTGTGTGTGTGAGTCTGTAGCTAGGCTGAGAGCCGTGTGTGTGTGTGTGTGAGTCTGTAGCTAGGCTGAGAGTTGTGTGTGTGTGTGTGTGTTTGTGAGTCTGTAGCTAGGCTGAGAGTTGTGTGTGTGTGTGTGTGTTTGTGAGTCTGTAGCTAGGCTGAGAGTTGTGTGTGTGTGTGTGTGTGTGTGTGAGTCTGTAGCTAGGCTGAGAGTTGGGGGCAACTCTCAGAATGGGGCAGGGCGGGACAGGGCGGGGCAGGACAGGGCAGGACAGGGCGGGGCGGGGTGGGACAGGGTCGGATGGGGCGGGGCGGGACAGGGTAGGATGGGGCGGGGCAGGACAGGGCGGGGCGGGCGGGGCGGGGCAGGGTGGGACAGGGTTGGATGGGGCGGGGCGGGACAGGGTAGGATGGGGCGGGGCGGGGCAGGACAGGGTAGGATGGGGCGGGGCGGGGCAGGACAGGGTAGGATGGGGCGTGGCGGGGCAGGGTAGGATGGGGCGGGGCGGGGCAGGACAGGGTAGGATGGGGCGGGGCGGGGCAGGGTAGGATGGGGCGGGGCGGGGCAGGACAGGGTAGGATGGGGTGGGGGGCGGGGCAGGACAGGGTAGGATGGGGCAGGGCGGGGCAGGGACAGGGTAGGATGGGGCAGGGCGGGGCAGGGTAGGATGGGGCGGGGCGGGGGCAGGACAGGGTAGGATGGGGCGGGGCGGGGCAGGACAGGGTAGGATGGGGCGGGGCGGGCAGGACAGGGTAGGATGGGGCAGGGCGGGGCAGGGTAGGATGGGGCGGGGCGGGGCAGGACAGGGTAGGATGGGGCGGGGCGGGGCAGGGTAGGATGGGGCGGGGCGGGGCAGGACAGGGTAGGATGGGGCGGGGCAGGGTGGGACAGGGTAGGATGGGGCGGGGCGGGGTGGGACAGGGTAGGATGGGGCGGGGCGGGACAGGGCGGGGCGGGGCGGGGCAGGGTAGGATGGGGCGGGGCGGGACAGGGTAGGATGGGGCGGGGCGGGGCGGGACAGGGGAAGCTCAGAGCTTCTGCGGGTCGCTGAATTCGGCTGTTTTCCCCTCAGCCTTCAGCTTCTCCCTGGAGAAAGACCACAAAATCGACCAATCAGATCGCCTGCTGATTGCTATAACTGTCATCACTTATTTCTATAATCATTCTAAACAGCCAATCTAGCTAAAAGGGTTGTGTATCACCTTAAATGCAGCACATTCGTTTCGTGAATTGAGCTGCTAACAATGCTGCATTGCACGTCCCGGGGAATAAAGAAAATAGATAAATTAACGACAAAAACTGTGATAGAAAACTACAAAATAATAAATATACTTTCTCAACAAATTCCCTTACCCAGAATGACACACACAGAACGCATTTTTACAAACCCTACATTCACACAGCAGGATATTTACTGAAGCTACTCAGCTACTCAACTCCTAGCTCAAAAATATACTGTGGCAGAGCCAATTCTGGGATTGGACCTGTAACCTCCACGTACACGCCCAGTTCCCTAACCACTATAACGTGGCACCCCCTGTGTTACCCTGCAACACACCGTTTAGCACCTGTGTCTCTGTCTCTGGGCACTGGAGGGTTTGATCACAGGAAGTACTAAAGGCTGACCACAGGAAGTACTACAGACTGGCCTGACGGCTGAAAGACTGAGGGCTCCTCTATGCTCTTAACACTGGCTTTCCAAATTTATGGAGCTTGTGGAAATTACAGTTTCATTGGATGTTTGAGTCTTGGAAACTCCCGTCACCACAGAGACCCCGTTACTGAAAACTGAAGTGGAAACTTAGGGTTCATTCCGCTAGCTTATTTCATCCGTCCTCATCTCCTCGGTCCTCGACTGACCCAGAAATCTATCGAGGCCCTCCAAACCGGTCGATACTTCCAAAGGATGCACTTGTGTCTCCTTGCTTAAGCATCCTTCGGGAGCCTCCTAGCTCCTTGCTCCTTTAAGGAGCCTTTAACGGGTTGGAATGTCCTTGAAGATGGTGGGCCTCGATCAGTTCGAGGACCGAGGAGATGAGGACGGATGAAATAAGCTAGCGGAATGAACCCTGTGTTTCCACTTCAGTTTTCAGTAACGGGGTCTCTGTGGTGACGGGAGTTTCCAAGACTCAAACATCCAATGAAACTGTAATTTCCAGAAGCTCCATAAATTTGGAAAGCCAGTGTTAAGAGTATAGAGTGGACTGTCTGGTTAGTCTAGACAGTCTGTGATAGGCAGCAGGTGTGTCGGGGTCACGGGGTCATGGGGTCGGCGACCTGGCTGACCTCCGGGCCTCCTGGGGGGCTGCGATGGCGGCTCGGTGGGCAGCGCGAGGTTTGGGGGCCTCCAGGCGGGACAGGGGGGCCGGGGGGCAGAAACGGGACACCTCCCTCTGCCACTCCTCATCGAAGGACTGCGCCTCAGCTGCCAGGGCAGAGGTCAGGGGTCAGGGGTCAGGCAGAGTTTGGGTACTGCTCTGTAGGGTACTACCGAGTTCTGTAGCTTTGTGTGTGCGTGTCTGTGTGTGTGTGTGTGTGTGTGAGTGTGTGTGAGTGTGTGTGTGTGTGTGTGAGTGTGTGTGTGTTTGTGTGTCTGTGTGAGTGTGTGTGCGTGTGAGTGTGTGTGAGTGTGTGTCTATGTGTGTGTGAGTGTGTGTGTGTGAGTGTGTGTGTGAGTGTGTGTGTGAGTGTGTGTGTGAGTGTGTGTGTGTGTGTGTGTGTGTGTGTGAGTGTGTTTGTGTGTCTGTGTGAGTGTGAGTGTGTGTGTGTGTGTGTGTGTGTGTGTGTGTGAGTGTGTGTGTGTGTGTGTGTGTGTGTGTGTGTGTGTGTGTGTGTGTGTGTGTGTGTGTGTGTGTGTGTGTGTGTGTGTGTTTGTGTGTGTGTGTGTGTGTGTGAGTGTGTGTGTGAGTGTGTGCGTCTCAGGCTGTGTGTTCGTACTCTCGTCCATGTTGTGGAAGTCCTGGTTGAGCTCTCTCTCTCCGGTCCTGGTGTTGTGCTTCTTCTCCAGGATGTGGCCGCGGTCCTGGATGTGGTGCCCGATCGCCATCTTCTGCACCCCGGACTCCGAGTCCTTCAGCGCTCGCCGCGTCTCCTTAACCTGCACGGGACACACCCCAACACGGGACACACCCCAACACGGGACACACCCCAACACAGGACATACCCCAACACGGGACACACCCCAACACCACACGGTCATAATGCCATTCACCACAGGGGTCACCTGACCAGGCCACACCCCCTACTGCACATACCCTGCCCCCACTGCCCTGACCCCACCCCTGCTACACCTACCCCACCCCCACTACGGGACCCCCCAACCCCACACTGGTCATGACCCCACCACCACTGCACCCACCCCACCCCCACTACTACACCTGCCCCACACCTCCAATGCATTACCCCACCCCCACTACCCTACCCCACCCCCACTGCACTTACCCCACCCCCACTGCCCTGACCCCACCCCCACTACACCTACCCTGCCCCCACAGCCCTGACCCCACCCCCACTGCCCTGACCCCACCCCCACTACACCTACCCCACCCCCACTGCACCTACCCCACCCCCACTACACCTACCCCCCCCCACTGTCACTGACCCCACCCCCACTACACCTACCCCACCCCCACTACACCTGCCCCACCCCCACTGCACTTACCCCACCCCCAATGCACTTACCCCACCCCCCGCTACACCTACCCCCACCCCCACTGCACTTACCCCACCCCCACTACACCTACCCCACCCCCACTGCACTTACCCCACCCTCGCTACACCTACCCCACCCCCACTGCACTTACCCCACCCCTGATACACCTACCCCACCCCCACTGCACTTACCCCACCCCTGCTACACCTACCCCACCCCCACTGCCCTGACCCCACCCCTGCTACACCTACCCCCCCTCCACTGCCTGACCCCACCCCCTACCACTACACCTACCCCACCCCCACTGCACTTACCCCACCCCCGCTACACCTACCCCCCCCCGCTATACCTACCCCACCTCCCACTGCCCTGACCCCACCCCTGCTGCACTTACCCCCCCAGGCGCGCGGCGCGTTTGGCTGGAGGCCTGGAACACCTTGGCTGGCTCGTCCCCGGTCTTAGAGTACGTCATCACCGAGGAGGAGCTGAAGGAGTGGGCGTTGGGATCAGCTGACAGGTTCTGCTGAAACACACAAACGCACACGTTAGTGTTAAAGCCAGCAGAACCATGCTGCTGTGCGTACGTACAGACAAACCACAGACAAACTACAGACAGACGTACAGACAGACGTACAGGCAGACATACAGACAGACACATACAGACAGATGTACAGACAGACTGAGACTCACCATGTCTCTGTGCAGGTTCTCCATCCTGCTCCTCATCCCGCTCATCATGCTGTCCATCGTGTGGAAGGGGCTTCTGAAGAGGTCCATGCCCTGCAGAGAGGAGGCAGAGCAGACAGCTCTGAACAACAGGGCACAGAGCAGTGATAGTCTGGGCTCTGTGCTGAATAGACACAGGGCACTGAGCAGTGATAGCTTGGGCTCTGTGCTGAATGGACACAGGGCACAGAGCAGTGATAGTCTGGGCTCTGTGCTGAATAGACACAGGGCACAGAGCAGTGATAGTCTGGGCTCTGTGCTGAATAGACACAGGGCACAGAGCAGTGATAGTCTGGGCTCTGTGCTGAATAGACACAGGGCACAGAGCAGTGATAGCCTGGGCTCTGTGCTGAATGGACACAGGGCACTGAGCAGTGATAGCCTGGGCTCTGTGCTGAATGGACACAGGGCAGTGAGCAGTGACAGCCTGGGCTCTATGCTGAATGGACACAGGGCAGTGATAGCCTGGGCTCTGTGCTGAATGGACACAGGGCACTGAGCAGTGATAGCCTGGGCTCTGTGCTGAATGGACACAGGGCAGTGAGCAGTGACAGCCTGGGCTCTGTGCTGAATGGACACAGGGCAGTGATAGCCTGGGCTCTGTGCTGAATGGATACAGGGCAGTGAGCAGTGACAGCTTGGGCTCTATGCTGAATGGACACAGGGCAATGATAGCCTGGGCTCTGTGCTGAATGGACACAGGGCAATGATAGCCTGGGCTCTGTGCTGAATGGACACAGGGCAGTGATAGCCTGGGCTCTGTGGTCAGTGGACACAGGGCAGTGAGCAGTGATAGCCTCAGCAGGGTTATAGGAGGGTTAGGAAGAGTCTGGCATCTGATGAAAGTAATTATCAGGAATAAATACTGGGCAGGAATAATGCAGGGGAGGATTATCACGGCATGGGGGCTAAGTTTAGCACCTCTGAGCATCCCAACCATGAGGCCCCCAAACAGAACAGACCAGATAACCCAGCACAGACCTGCACACTGTGCTCTAGCATAACACAGCACAGACCTGCACACTGTGCTCTTAACACAGTACAGACCTGCACACTGTGCTCTTAACACAGCACAGACCTGCACACTGTGCTCTAGCATAACACAGCACAGACCTGCACAATGTGCTCTAGAATAACACAGTAAAGACCTGCACACTGTGCTCTTAACAAAGTACAGACCTGCACACTGTGCTCTTAACACAGTACAGACCTGCACACTGTGCTCCTAACACAGTACAGACCTGCACACTGTGCTCTTAACACAGTGCAGACCTGCACACTGTGCTCTAGATTAACACAGCACAGAGTATTTGCCCTCCACAGACAGGAGGACAAGTGCAGATAAACCAGCCATTCGTAAACTAACCAGACTGAGCACTTTAAACTGGTAAACACTGAGAGACAGAACAGGGTACAGCCAGAGGTCAAAGGTCAGAGGTCATGAGATCAAAAATATCCAATAAGCTCTGCCCCTTTTACTCACAACACTTGAACACCAAATCTGTCAAATCTGCCAATCAGAACATATGGGGTTAAGTGGAAGGCAGGCCATTGGTGGGTTTGAGCTGAATTCAAGCTCTGTAGCAGGTGACTGGTGGGTTTTAGAGAGGACAGTGTCAGTGTAAAAATAGCTCTCTGGGTAAAGATAACCACATTCAGTGTTTAATACTGTAACCATGTTCAGTGTTCAGGGCCTAGTGCTTAGTGCAGTACCCATGTTCAGTGTTCAGTGGCCAGTGCAGTAACCGTGTTCAGTCCTTGGTACTCATTTCTAAACCACACCCCCCAAGGTGAAGACACACCCCTTTCTTGCTTAGGCCACGCCCCCTTACCATGTGGTCCTGTGGCAAGGCCAGGCTGGAGCTGGGCTCGCCCTGACTGGGCCTGTGGCCCCGCCCATCGGTCAGGCGGGGCGTTGGGTCCTGCCCAAAGGGCTCGGAGAAGCTGCGCATCATCTGCCGCACGCGCTCATTATGGGCCCGGAACGGATCCCTGGGGGCCACAACATTCCACTCAGCACCGCGCGCGGTTCCACACGCAGCCACCCCAAACATTCAAACACACCCCACATCTCAGCACTGAAAGTACTCAAACATTCAAACACACCCCACATCTCAGCACTGAAAGTACTTAAACATTCAAACACTCCACATCTCAGCACTGAAAGTACTTAAACATTCAAACACACTCCACATCTCAGCACTGAAAGTACTTAAACATTCAAACACACTCCACATCTCAGCACTGAAAGTACTTAAACATTCAAACACACTCCACTTCTCAGCACTGAAAGTACTTAAACATTCAAACACACCCCACATCTCAGCACTGAAATTACTTAAACATTCAAACACACTCCACATCTCAGCACTGAAAGTACTTAAACATTCAAACACTCCACATCTCAGCACTGAAAGTACTTAAACATTCAAACACATTCCACATCTCAGCACTGAAAGTACTTAAACATTCAAACACACCCCACATCTCAGCACTGAAATTACTTAAACATTCAAACACACTCCACATCTCAGCACTGAAAGTACTTAAACATTCAAACACTCCACATCTCAGCACTGAAAGTACTTAAACATTCAAACACTCCACATCTCAGCACTGAAAGTACTTAAACATTCAAACACATTTCAATAAAAAAGAGTTTACCTGGAGGAGCTACAGAGAGAAAGAAAGAGGGAGGAGAAACAGAGAGAGGGAGGGAGGAGAAATAGAACAGAGTTCAGGAATACTCCCAGCAGCTCAATATCGCTTCGATCACAGCAGGTTTTGAGAGGACCCAGGGATTATCCCGCCTGGGTCACATCATCACATGGTTAAACACTTTAACCAATCAAGTAAGACTCCTGCAGATCACTGACAATTTCAAAAGAAACATTAACAATTTTCACCAGTTCTAGTTGAGAATGTTCAGGGATCTGCACAGAACTGCACACTGTGAACAGTGAGTTTTTTGAGGAGATGTTCGATGTTAGAGCAGCAGATCGGGGCCTGAACTCATTCATGACACCCCCCCCCCCCCCCCCCCCCCCAGACTGAAGTCTGCCAGTCAGAGTAAACCGGCCGTAGGTTAGCGGTCACACAAATGCTGTACTTTTCTGCTGTTAATGTTTAGTCATTATTATTATTATTATTATTATTATTATTATTATTATTATTATTATTAAGCAAACATGGACGGAATTGTTATAGGCTTGTACTACCGTGTGCCCTTCCGAGCTCGCGCGAGTTCTGTCAGTCTGTCAGTGAGTTTGTCGCTCGCAAGTGGTGTTTTGGTAACTTTAGCCGTCATTCTGAGAGAGACACGCTGCCGATTCGCCGAGGTAACCCGGCCAAAATAGCTGCGTGAAAACTTGAAGCACAATTGCAATGTGACTCCCGGAATAACGGGAGTTCAGCGCGGTCAGCGGCACAGCGCGCGATGTAACACGCGTCCGGCTCTTCAGGCCGTAACATGACCGTGCCAGCGCACCTCGCCAAGAAGAAGCTATCTATACCTCAGCCGTGCCAGTGCCCGCTCATTACAAAACACAACATAGATCCACTTTATTATTTTTTAAATTACTGTGGCCGCTTTCCACGAGAAAACACCTGTTAAAATTGGGACAGTAACGGTTGTCTTGGCTTCCACGAGCCTTCAGGCTGAGTAATGATCTCTGCTGGAGGAGTTATATTTAACGCCAAACAAACTTCACGCTGGCTGGGCTCATCCCAGTAACCTAGATACTGTAACACAGAGGAAATTTTAAATAGTGCAATTTTTATGAAACCAAATAGGCCTATATGGTAAAGCCCGTTTTATTTCTGTCATAACAAACCGAAAAAGTGTAACCTCTCATGTCAGCTTGATGTCTTAAAAGTTCTGGAAATAACTAAAATAGACTACTGAACCAGTGTACAGTAGCTTAGTGTTACCCAGCTCGCTAGTACTAGTGGGCAAAAATAACCGTAACGTGTAGCACTAGCCGACTACAAATTCGTGATATTAAGCATTCAGCAACATTAGTCTAACAGACAGTTCCACGTTCTGCAGATATCTAACTTGGATATATCGACAGGTTATTGAAATATCAATTCAGCTCAGAAAGCTGCGTATAAACGGAGACACAAGCCTAGCAATAAAAGAGACACAACCTGTACGGATGGCTAGTATAATTTAACTATAAATCAATCGCCCGTTCAATCATTAATCTAAACGACCTAATGCAAATGCAGTCTTCCCCGATTTAAAAGGTTTACGTTTAGCACTAATTTTTTTATTTGAAAACATTGGTAGAAGACACAAAGTTAGACGGCAACGCAATGAAAATTATTTTGTTTAAAGTAAGACATCAGACTAAACACACTCAAACTGCGTGTCTTGTAATCAAGACACGATAGAGAATTTACTCACGAGAAGAATGGATCTTCGTCGAACTCCCTGAGAAGGCTGTTAAACATTGTCCCCCCAGTTTCAGTCGGCGCCGCTGCGACAGACTTCTGCTTACTCCTGCTGTGCCCCTTCCACGCGTGTAGCACAAACCCGCAACGCAAATGTCAGAGCGCAGTCACCTGACCCGCGGCCGGCCTCCCGATTGGCCAGTTATTCGGGGAAAGTCGCTTTTAATTACAGTGTTGTCATTCCGGTGTCATGGTAACGGCAGCATTTAAAGTTCCTGAAAATTCTAGAGAATTAAAAGATGGCTTACAAGTTATTTCTCTGCATTTTAGATTATTACGAGCGCCATTTTTAAACATCGCGGTATCCACATTTTTAAAGATTGCGTTCAAATTTCACAGATCAACAGGGCATTTATTCATAGTATTTGTGCACAAAATTGGACATGGATTTAATGTTTTTGATTAGCTAGTCATGCGGTTACAGAAATGTAGTTATTATATGGAAATTAAATTATCACTTGATTTATCTTGCCTTGGGTCGTCCTCACAGCACATGACAGAAAGAAGCACATTCAATATTTGAAAATTACTGGTCAGCTACAGTAATACACACACACACACACGAATGTAAGCTGTCCAAATAGCCTTACTGTAAATATGTTCATTGCTACTGATGGTAGATCCAGATTACTATTTAGCCAGAGTTTTTTTTATTATTATTTGTTTTTATATTGGATTTCATACTTCATTTTTATTTTCTAGCAAGGTACAAACTATGGATTGCACTGAACCCTTGAGTTACATGTTCATTCTTCCTCAGTTTACAATAACCTTGTAATGACAGTATAATAATGCCAGGTGGTTTACAATGATTTACAATAAAAGTTTCTAAACAGTGATTGAGAATATATAATAAAACATTTACGTAAAATGACGTGGTACACCTTTAATGAGAAAATAAGGCTAAAAAGAAGCCTAAATGCATTGTAATTTATAAACACACACAAAAACAGACACACATACACAAACAGGCACACACAAACACAAACAGACACACATACACAAACAGGCACACACAGACACAGACACACATACACAAACAGACACACATACACAAATAGGCACACACACAAACAGACACAGACACACACATACACAAACAGACACACATATACAAATAGGCACACACACTGTAGGAAAAAAAATTTTTAATTGACAAATGAAAGCAGTTGTTACAGAAGAGAGACTGGTTTGATCCACAGGACAGGATTCTATTCTGTTTTGTTTACTTCTAGTGGAAGAGTGACTGTGCATGTACATATTTACCAGAGCTCCTGTTCCAGGAAGGAGACACACACGCTCACACACACACACATACATACTCACAGTCACACACAGGCTCACACACATGCACACACACACACACACACACACACACATTCACACACACACACACACAGTCACTCACTCACACACACACACACACGCACACTCACTCACTCACTCACACACACTCACACACACTCACTCACACGCACACTCACTCACTCACACACACAAACGCACAGACACACACTAACTCACACACACACACACACGCACTCACACACACGCACAGTCACACTCACTCACATACTCACACACACACACACACTCAAACACTCTCACACACACACACATTGTATTTTTAGTGAGGCACAGGGTGCTTGGTAACCACCAAGCAGCATAGCCCTGAAAAGCACTCTGACGCATGCTGACATTTTAATTGCAGATCTGGGTGAATCTGAGTGAGCCAACCCCCCTCCCCCACACCCTACACCGCCTCCCCCACCCCCCAGACATCTGTCCGGCTGGAAATAGAGCCTGTGACGAGCTGTGATTACTGTGACCCCGCATTTACATCTGTCTGTCTGTCTGTGTGTCTGTCTGTCTGTCTGTCCGTCCGTCCGTCTGTGTGCCTGTCTGTCTGTCTGTGTGTCTGTTAGTCTGCCTGTGTGTCTGTTTGCCCGTCCGTCCGTGTGTCTGTCTGTCCGTGTGTCTGTCTGTCTTTCAGTTGTTTCAGCACAGCTCTGATGCTTCCTCACATCCAGCGCACTCCAGAAATTCAATCTGCACAATCACCACACATTTCTACACATTTATTTGACATGTGCATCTAAAAAAATATGAAACAAAAAACATTACTGAACATAAAAATCAATAAGAAAACACAGAGGCGAGTTTTGAAAGGTTTCACCTCATCAGACCTGTGATGTTAAGCCTGACTAGAAACGGGACAGCAGTACAGACGTACGGACGCTCGGAAGTCAGGCAGCAGTACAGACGTACGGACGCTCACGCCTGGTTGTCCCGCTCAGGTGGCGACACCCTAACACACAAGCTTCAGCTGCAGGTCCGATTTGATCTGATTCAAGCCCCCATTTGATCAGTGCTGCTCGTCTCGTCCAATCAGACGGCCGGTCTGCGGAGCAGATCAGGGTACAGGACTTCCCATGAGCCTCTCCTGGCGCAGGGAGATGAGTCTGTTCAGCCAAAGCTCCTCCGCCTCCTCCTTTTCCATAAAGAGCTGCAGACACACACACACACACACACAGACAGACAGACACACACACACACACACACAGACAGACAGACACACACACGCACGCACAGACAGACAGACAGACACACACACACACACACACACACACAGACAGACAGACAGACAGACACACACACACACACACACACACACAGACAGACAGACAGACAGACAGACACACACACACACACACACACACACACACACACACACAGACAGACAGACAGACAGACACACACACGTACACACAGACACACACACACACACACAGACAGGGAGTTAGCACAGATGGAGAGAGAGATTGAGAAACAGAAGAAGAGATAAAATGGAGGCTGCAGAGGGAAAGACAGAGAGCATTGTTCTTCTTTTCTAACTTAGCTTCAGCCTCCAAACACAGAACAGAGTGAGAGACGTGCAGCGAGCTGCCTCTTTCACTAACCCCTGAATTAAAAATACAGCAAACATTCACTAACCCCTGAATTAAAAATACAGCAAACATTCACTAACCCCTGAATTAAAATACAGCAAACATTCACTAACCCCTGAATTAAAAATACAGCAAACATTGACTAACCCTGAATTTAAAATACAGCAAACATTCACTAACCCCTGAATTAAAATACAGCAAACATTCACTAACCCCTGAATTAAACACACAGCACACATTAGCAGAAAAGGAACCCCCCCCCCCAATCCTGACACAGTCTGTGCTTTAAAATAGCCTTGAAACACCCACCTGTTTAGTGTGGTGCATTTATGTTGTCTAACTGTATTGTAGTGTCTGGATTATATAACATTCCCAGTTTAATTTAGTTTCACGGTGTAGCTAAGGTGTGGTTTGGGACTCATTAAAAGTGTTACTGGAGAAGTGTGCAAAGTCCTTTGGTCATTGCACGCACAATGATCACAGTATACTGGGCAAGTAACTCAGGTTTAGAACAGTGGTTAGAGGACTAGGCTTAACAGTGTGTGTGCGTGCGTATGTATGCATATGTGAGTGGGTGAGCGTGTGTATGTATGCATATGTGAGTGGGTGAGCGTGCGTATGTATGCATATGTCAGTGGGTGAGCGTGCGTATGTATGCATATGTGAGTGTGTGTGCGTGCGTATGTATGCATATGTGAGTGTGTGAGCGTGCGTATGTATGCATATGTGAGTGTGTGAGCGTGCGTATGTATGCATATGTGAGTGGGTGAGCGTGCGTATGTATGCATATGTGAGTGGGTGAGCGTGCGTATGTATGCATATGTGAGTGTGTGAGCGTGCGTATGTATGCATATGTGAGTGTGTGAGCGTGCGTATGTATGCATATGTGAGTGGGTGAGCGTGCGTATGTATGCATATGTGAGTGGGTGAGCGTGCGTATGTATGCATATGTGAGTGTGTGAGCGTGCGTATGTATGCATATGTGAGTGTGTGTGCGTGTGTATATATGCATATGTCAGTGTGTGTGCGTGCGTATGTATGCATATGTGAGTGTGTGTGCGTGCGTATGTATGCATATGTGAGTGGGTGAGCGTGTGTGTGTTGTATATGTGAGTGGGTGAGTGTGTGTGTGTATGCATATGTGAGTGGGTGAGCGTGCGTATGTATGCATATGTGAGTGGGTGAGCGTGTGTGTGTTGTATATGTGAGTGGGTGAGTGTGTGTGTGTATGCATATGTGAGTGGGTGAGCGTGTGTGTGTTGTATATGTGAGTGGGTGAGTGTGTGTGTGTATGCATATGTGAGTGGGTGAGCGTGCGTATGTATGCATATGTGAGTGTGTGTGCGTGCGTATGTATGCATATGTCAGTGTGTGAGCGTGCGTATGTATGCATATGTGAGTGTGTGTGCGTGCGTATGCATGCATATGTGAGTGGGTGAGCGTGCGTATGTATGCATATGTGAGTGTGTGTGCGTGCGTATGTATGCATATGTGAGTGGGTGAGCGTGTGTGTGTTGTATATGTGAGTGGGTGAGTGTGTGTGTGTATGCATATGTGAGTGGGTGAGCGTGCGTATGTATGCATATGTGAGTGGGTGAGCGTGTGTGTGTTGTATATGTGAGTGGGTGAGTGTGTGTGTGTATGCATATGTGAGTGTGTGAGCGTGCGTATGTATGCATATGTCAGTGTGTGTGCGTGCGTATGTATGCATATGTGAGTGTGTGTGCGTGCGTATGTATGCATATGTGAGTGGGTGAGCGTGTGTGTGTTGTATATGTGAGTGGGTGAGTGTGTGTGTGTATGCATATGTGAGTGGGTGAGCGTGCGTATGTATGCATATGTGAGTGGGTGAGCGTGTGTGTGTATGCACATGTGAGTGGGTGAGCGTGTGTGTGTTGTATATGTGAGTGGGTGAGTGTGTGTGTGTATGCATATGTGAGTGGGTGAGCGTGCGTATGTATGCATATGTCAGTGGGTGAGCGTATGTATGCATATGTCAGTGCGTGTGCGTGTGTGTGTTGTATATACAGGAGTGTGAACACGGTACGGTGTGTTAGACACACATGTTCTGGGTGGTGTGTAATCACTGCACACAGATATTAACCCCCCCCAGCGTGCGTATGGGGGGGGGGGGCGCCCGAGCTCCAGAGTCCACAGACCCAGCAGACACACAGTGCCTGTGTTTCTCCAGTCTCTCTCCTACAGCAGGTTCAGGTGCTGTATCACAGTGCAGAACACCAGCGCTGGGCTCAGCCACGCCCCTTAATTATTATTCAGAAGGTCTGATTGGACGGTTTGAGGAGACCGGCAGGCTGGGCCCTGCGGCTGGGCCCTGGCTCCCAGGGTACACTGGGGTTCTGCTGTGTTCCGCTGGCTGTACTTACGCTGGGGTGTGCCAGGGAGTCGCTGTCATGGTAACGAATGGCTGTAGGGAGACACACCTCCTCTTTCTCAGGGGGCGGGTCAACCTGCTCCACTTCCTGCTTTACCTCCACCGTTTCAGACACCTGGAGGAAACCACAGCACCATATGACACGGGCACAAATACACTGAATATATACACATATATACACAAACGTACAGAATATATACACATATATACACAAACATACAGAATATATACACAAATATACAGAATATATACACAAGTATGCAGAATATGTACATAATATATACATATATACACAAACATTCAGAATATAAACACATACATACACTAATATACTGAATATACACATATATATACAGAAATATACTGAATATATACACATACGTATGCCAATATACAGAGTACACATACACTACATGGCCAAAAGTATATGGACACCTGACATCCAACATCCAAAATGATGGGCATTAATGTTATAGCCTTTGTGGTTATAACAACCTCCACTCGTCTGGGAAGGCTTTATACTGGATGTTGGAGCATTGCTGCTGGGATTTGCTTCCATTCAGCCAGAATAGCTTTAGTGAGGTCAGGCACTGATTGGGTGATTAAGCCTGGCTCGCAAAAGATGCCTCTGTACACTTTAGAATTAATTCTGCCGCTGCTATCAGCAGTTTTATCATCAGTGAAGACAAGTGAGCCAGTATCTGAGGCAGTGATACATGCTCAAGCCATAACACCCCCACCACCGTGTTTCAGATGAGGGGGGTGCTTTGGATCTTGGGCAGTTCCTGTTGGCCTCCACACTTTGCTCTTGCCATCACTCTGATACAAGTGAATCTTGGGCTCATCTGTCCACCAGATCTTTATCCAGAACTGCAGGCTCTTTCAGGCACTTCCTGCCCATCCTGGCCACCCTGTTTCTGGCAGCAGCGTAGCCTCAGTCCTTCTGCGTGTAAAGTCTTCAGCGGACAGTAGCCACTGACAAGCCTGCCTCCTGAAGAGGGTTCCTGATCTGCCAGACAGTTTGGAGGTTTTCTTCATTATGGTGAGAATTCTTAGGTCATGAACTGTAGAGGTCTTCTTGGGACTACCAGGCCCTTTGCTATTGCTGAGCTCACCAGTGCTCTCTTTCTTCTTAATGACGTTCCAAACAGCTGATTTTGGTAAACCCAAGGTTTGGCCTGTATCTGTTTTTTTAAAATTATTTCTCAGACTCATATAGCATTCTTGACTTTGATTGGCACAACTCTGGTCCTCATGTTGACAAACACCAATAAAGATTCCTCAGGCAAGGAAGAAGTGTGTTAATCAAGCACAACATCGGTATTATACACACTGCATTATTGTGTGTGTGTGTAGGCACACACGTTTATGTGTGTGAGGGTGTGTGCGTGAGTGTGTGTATGTGGGCACACACATGTATATGTGTGTGTGTGTGTGTGTGTGCGTGAGTGTGGGCACACATGTTTACATGTGTGTGTGTGTGTGTGTGTGTGAGTAAAGGCACATGCACACATACATTTGATGTAGTTGGCGAAAGCAGATGGATTTTGTGCATGACTGTACAGTTCAGTTAAAGTCCACAAGGTGGCAGTATAACCATAAGTATGACTTGTATGTGAACAGAATGTACATGAGGGAAAACCAGGCAGATAACCTGACTCAACCTTAAAATGACCCAAACCGGTCCATTCTGACCCAAACCGGCCCATTCTGACCCAAAAAAGCAGGACTAACCGCCCAGCTGTACAACAGAGGTGTTGCAGTGTTACAGGTATGAGCCAGTCTCTGTAATGCAGGTGTGTTACAGTGTTACAGGTATGAGCCAGTCTCTGTAATGCAGGTGTGTTACAGTGTTACAGGTATGAGCCAGTCTCTGTAATGCAGGTGTGTTACAGTGTTACAGGTATGAGCCAGTCTCTGTAATGCAGGTGTGTTACAGGTATGAGCCAGTCTCTGTAATGCAGGTGTGTTACAGTGTTACAGGTATGAGCCAGTCTCTGTAATGCAGGTGTGTTACAGGTATGATCCAGTCTCTGTAATGCAGGTGTGTTACAGTGTTACAGGTATGAGCCAGTCTCTGTAATGCAGATGTGTTACAGTGTTACAGGTATGAGCCAGTCTCTGTAATGCAGGTGTGTTACAGGTATGAGCCAGTCTCTGTAATGCAGGTGTGTTACAGTGTTACAGGTATGATCCAGTCTCTGTAATGCAGGTGTGTTACAGTGTTACAGGTATGAGCCAGTCTCTGTAATGCAGGTGTGTTACAGTGTTACAGGTATGAGCCAGTCTCTGTAATGCAGGTGTGTTACAGGTATGATCCAGTCTCTGTAATGCAGGTGTGTTACAGGTATGATCCAGTCTCTGTAATGCAGGTGTGTTACAGGTATGAGCCAGTCTCTGTAATGCAGGTGTGTTACAGGTATGATCCAGTCTCTGTAATGCAGATGTGTTACAGTGTTACAGGTATGATCCAGTCTCTGTAATGCAGGTGTGTTACAGGTATGATCCAGTCTCTGTAATGCAGGTGTGTTACAGGTATGAGCCAGTCTCTGTAATGCAGGTGTGTTACAGTGTTACAGGTATGAGCCAGTCTCTGTAATGCAGGTGTGTTACAGTGTTACAGGTATGAGCCAGTCTCTGTAATGCAGGTGTGTTACAGTGTTACAGGTATGAGCCAGTCTCTGTAATGCAGGTGTGTTACAGGTAAGAGCCAGTCTCTGTAATGCAGGTGTGTTACAGTGTTACAGGTATGATCCAGTCTCTGTAATGCAGGTGTGTTACAGATAAGAGCCAGTCTCTGTAATGCAGGTGTGTGTTACAGGTATGATATCTCTGTATGCCAGGTAAGAGTCAGTCTCTGTAATGCAGGTGTGTTACAGTGTTACAGGTATGATCCAGTCTCTGTAATGCTGGTGTGTTACAGGTAAGATCCAGTCTCTGTAATGCAGGTGTGTTACAGGTACAGGTGATCCAGTCTCTGTAATGCAGGTGTGTTACAGGTATAACCCAGTCTCTGTTTTGCAGAGACAGGGACATAGAACAGAGACACAGGCCAAACCTTCGCTTACCAAAATCAGCAGTCTGAAACGTCATTAAGAAGAAAGAGCACTGGTGAGCTCTGCAATCGCAGAGCCTGGTAGGCCACGGAAGAGCTCTACAGCTGATGACCGAAGGCTTGGGCATGTATGGCTTCCACAGGCACCGGCTCACACTGATGATGTAAATGCTGATGGCAGCAGCAGAATGAATTCTGAAACATTCTATCTGCTGAAGTTCAATCAAATGCCTCTCAAACGCATTGGACAGGGCTTCAGCCTACACCAAGGAAATGATCCCAAACATACTGCTAAAGCAAACAAAGGTGTATTTCAAAGCCAAAAGTCAGTGTATAAATATAAAAGTGTATAAATATACCCTTAAAAGCTGAGAACCTGCATATTAAGCACACGTGAATTGTTTTATTACAAATCTAAAATTGTGGAGTACAGAGAAATCAAGAATACATATGTCTTTGTCACAAAGCTCACTGTACATATGCACACACTCTCACAAGCAAGCACGCATACACACACATGCTCTCACAGGCAAGCACGCATACACACAGAAACACACATACACGCACACGCAAACAAACACACAAAAAGAAAGCATTCAAACGGAATGATTCATTTCCGCTGCGGACAGATGGAATAAAGAGGGAAATGAAATGAAAGGGGGATGAGGCGGAGGAGAGCGGCGCACCTTTTTGCTGTCTCTGCTTGATTTGAAAGCCTGGGCAACAAAAGAGTCGCTGTTGATGGCCTCGATGTCCTGTATGCGCCGGACCTGCTCCTCCAGCGAGGCCTCCTCTGCGCACACAAAGAGAGAGCGGCTCAGCTCGCTCGCCCAAACCCCCGCCCCGCCAGCCGCTAACCCCTGCCCCGCCAGCGGGGGGCAATCTGATTTGGGCGCGCGGATTTGGGCACTTATCTCATTTAGGCTATATGTGCTGCAGGTCTGGGAGAGAGAAAACAGGCAAATAAAACACATTCAACCCCCCTGCCCCCCCCCCCCCCCGCTTTCAGCTTCCTCGTTCTCTTATCAGTGGGGGGGGGGGGGGGGGGGGGGGGGGGGGGGGTCTGAATCCTGAGGTCACTGAAGGTCACTCACACTCCTGGGATACTTTTCAGAACCACCTGTCCTAGCACCTTAGGAGAGATGCTGCTACTCCACACACACACACACACACATGAACGGACAGACACACACACACACACACACACACACACACACGAGCGGACACACTCACACTCACATGCACATGCACACGTACACGTACACGCGCACACACACACACACACACACACACACACACACACGAACATCACAGACACTCCTACAGGTCACCCGTGACAGAGCCAGAACGTGTTCTGTTTAATGGCTGACACCTGAACCCAAATCAAACCTGCTGTCCCCGGCTGGGGTTCTGAGGGGTTCTGAGGGGTTCTGAGGGGTTCCGCATCCTGAAAGCGGAGCGTGCCACGTACGCCAACGCCGGGGGGGGGTGGGGGGGGGGGGGGGGGGGGGGGACAGGTAGCACTTCCCCCACAGCGATCACACACCACCGCCCCATCAAGCTGTTCCACTGTCACCCAGCACCGCAACATCCAGCACCCGTCAATCAACCCGTCAGTCAATCAATACCTGGACCGTACTGCCCGCCCACCTGCTTGTCTCTCTGCCCCTCTGAGCTGTCAATCACAGAGTGCTGGAATCGCGCGGAAATGGCGGAGTCCCACAGAGACCGCGGCTTTTTAAGCGTATTCTTATTTCAAATAGTTGCTATTTCAACTTATTGCTCAAGAAAACAAAACAATGGTAGAAATGCACACGGACACGGGAGGCAAAACCACCAATCAGCGCCACCCCCCCCCCCCCCCCCCCCCCCCATGTCTAATGAGAGGAATTAATTTGTGGTTAATGGGAGGGGAGCGGCTGTCGGGCAAGCTTTCCGCGGCTGCGTGTTTAATGAATAAATGAATATTTGTTCCAGTTTCATTCAGTTAGCAGCAGCGATGCACACATTCTCAAACACGCAGCTTTCATTATCCGCCTCGCGACGCAGCGCAATATCAACCCCCCCACATTCTCAAACACGCAGCTTTCCTTATCGCACGGGGGGGGGGGGGGGGGGGGGGGGGGGGGGGGGCGCTCAAAAGTTACTTTCTTTCCTCGGCAGAATTTAACAAGCGGGTGACAGATGGAGTTAGCGCTGGATCGCTGACACGGTGTCGCACAGCGAGAGGGAGAGGAAGTAAACAGGAAGCTGAAGCAGCCTCAGCTGAGCGGGGAAGAGGCCGGCAGGTAAACGCTGGCGGAGCTTCCTGCAGCAGCGCTGGCCTGTCCTCCATACAGCAGCCAGAGAGCTCTGAGCCTAATGCACACGCTACTGCTCTCTGCCAATCATTTACCAGTACTGCACACACACACACGCACACGCACACACACACACTTACACATGCAGGCACACACATGCACACACACGCGTATGCACACACACACACACATACACGTATGCACACAGGCACGCGCACACACACACACACACACACACACATACACATATGCACACACAGGCACACGCACACACACGCACACACACACACACACACACACACTTACACATGCAGGCACACACATGCACACACACGCGTATGCACACACACACTCATACACACACGCACACACTCACACAGACACACACTTACACATGCGTATGCACACACAGGCACGCGCACACACACACAGACACACACACTTACACGCACAAACACACACGCATATGCACACACAGGCACGCGCACACACACACACACACACACACACACACATACACGTATGCACACAGGCACGCGCACACACACACACACACACATATACACTCACACACACTTGCACACACACACACACAAACACACACACAGATGTATCAGTGACTCAGCTGCAGGAGAGCAGTCTGCTCAGGATGATGCTCCATTAAAGTCTCATACCTTTTGACAAACACATTATTGGTAGATAAAATGACTTCCATATGCTGTTTGTCAGATGTCAGTGGAAAGATATGTATTTCATAGGAAAATCAAAAATAATGGAGTTTGAGAGAGGCTGGAGCGAGCTGCAGACAGGGAAAATCAATGCCCGCGCAGAGAGGCAGCTCCACCAGGGCCAAACGCACGCCCAGAGGTCAAAGCGGATATTTAATATTGACACATTATCCGGGAAATTAATTTAGCGGCCCGAGTCAATTGTCACCGTATTACTAAGAGCTGTCTTCTGCAGGGACGAAAGAGGGAGAGAGAGGAAGGGGAGAGAGTGAGAGAGAGGGAGATAAACATGAAGCTGTTTGGGAAGGGAATAAAAAAAGACAGCTGATAGGTATTCTCGGTTAGAGAGCATATAACAGTAATATTCAAAGATAATCACCACTACTGTTACCAATCCCCACTTTTATTACTAATCTCCACTACTGTTACCAATCTCCATTACTATTACTAATCTCCACTACTGTTACCAATCTCCACTACTATTACTAATCACCACTACTGTTACTAATCACCACTATTACTAAACACCCCTACCGTTACTAATCTCCACTACTATTACTAATCACCACTACTGTTACCAATCTCCATTACTATTACTAATCAACACTACTGTTACCAATCTCCATTACTATTACTAATCACCACTATTACTAAACACCCCTACCGTTACTAATCTCCACTACTATTACTAATCACCACTACTGTTACCAATCTCCATTACTATTACTAATCAACACTACTGTTCCTAATCTCCACTACTATTACTAATCACCACTGTTACCAATCTCCATTACTATTACTAATCACTACTATTACTAAACACCCCAACCGTTACTAATCTCCACTACTATTATTAATCACCACTACTGTTACTAATCTCCACTACTATTACTAATCACCATTGTTACCAATCTCCACTACTATTACTAATCACCAATACTGTTACTAATCTCCATTACCATTACTAATCACCACTGTTACCAATCTCCACTCCTATTACTAATCACCACTTTTACCAATCTCCACTACTACTACTAATCACCACTACTGTTCCTAATCTCCACTACTATTACTAATCACCAATACTGTTACTAATCTCCACTACCATTACTAATCACCACTGTGACCAATCTCCACTCCTATTACTAATCACCACTTTTACCAATCTCCACTACTACTACTAATCACCACTACTGTTCCTAATCTCCACTACTATTACTAATCACCACTGTTACCAATCTCCACTCCTATTACTAATCACCACTGTTACCAATCTCCACTCCTATTACTAATCACCACTTTTACCAATCTCCACTACTACTACTAATCACCACTACTGTTCCTAATCTCCACTACTATTACTAATCACCAATACTGTTACTAATCTTCACTACCATTACTAATCACCACTGTGACCTATCTCCACTCCTATTACTAATCACCACTTTTACCAATCTCCACTACTACTACTACTAATCACCACTACTGTTCCTAATCTCCACTACTATTACTAATCACCACTGTTACCAATCTCCACTCCTATTACTAATCACCACTGTTACCAATCTCCACTCCTATTACTAATCACCACTGTTACCAATCTCCACTCCTATTACTAATCACCACTTTTACCAATCTCCACTACTACTACTAATCACCACTACTGTTCCTAATCTCCACTACCATTACTAATCACCACTATGATTACTAATCATCCCTTCTGCATATTGCTCTGGATCGGCAAAATGATTATCATAATAAATAAATAAATAAATAAATAAATAATGACAAAAACTTTGACTTGCATGTAAGCAGAAAATGACACTTTTTCTTCACAGACTTACTTTGGCGAGTTGTGGTCAGACTGTTTGACTTGCGTTTAATTATCAGTCCGAGTGGAGGAGGAATGTTTACGGAACGCCGGCCTCCCATTGGTCCGTCTCCGGCCCCCCGCAGCCCGGGGGCGACGGGTCTGATAAACGAGCCGAGCGGGAAGCCGCCAGCCCGCCGCGGCCCCCCGCCCACCAATCACACACTCATTACCAAAATGAGTCCAGGAACTGTCCAATGAGCAATCTGCAATCAATAACCTACGGCACTTTCTAAATAGCGGTTTGTCCAGGTCATTGATTAAGGGGGGAGGGGGGTAAACTAACAAACAAAAGGCCATTTACTGTAACAGCCCGCCTGAAGGTCTGAGGGCTGTTCGCCAGCAGATGGCGCTATTGAACAACACACGGACGCTTTTCCTGCCGACGCTGTGAACTTGAGTTTGGGAAGGTTTGTCAGTCAGGGAGAGAGCCAACTGAATATACTGCTGCTGTTGATTAATTCCCGTAATTGAATACACTGCTCCCGTAAACAAAATTAAACTGCTGCTTTTCTTACAAAACAGAAACGCGAAACTGTGGTCACTGGGCATGCCAGTCACCAGCACCCTGGAATTCCACAAACCGCGTTTCCTTTAAGGGCCGCAGAAATCGCCATTAATTACATCACTGACTAGAAATG
>CM045894.1:43475570-43495570 GCA_025169545.1 Anguilla japonica
CACCTGAATCTACCCGTGATGCTCTGCTGCTTGGCGCGGTTAACCTTTCAAGCCGAGTGAACGAACCCTCACCCCCGCAGGTACAGCAGTGCGGTCTAAACTCAGCGCTGGACCCCCCCCCCCCCCCCCCCCAGCCCAGTCACGCAGAACCCACGCTCTCACACGCTCTCACACGCTCTCACGCGCTCTCACGCGCTCTCACACGCACTCACACGCTCTCACACGCTCTCACACGCTCTCACACGCTCTCACGCGCTCTCACACGCTCTCACACGCTCTCACACGCTCTCACACGCTCTCACACGCTCTCACACGCACTCACACACGCTCTCACGCGCTCTCACACGCTCTCACGTGCTCTCACACGCTCACGCTCTCACGCTCTCAACGCTCTCACGCGCTCTCACACGCTCTCACGCGCTCTCACGCGCTCACACGCTCTCACGCGCTCTCACACGCTCTCACGCTCTCTCACACGCTCTCACACGCTCTCACACGCTCTCACGCGCTCTCACACGCTCTCACACGCTCTCACGCGCTCTCACACGCTCTCACACGCTCTCACACGCTCTCACGCGCTCTCACGCGCTCTCACGCGCTCTCACGCGCTCTCACACGCTCTCACGCGCTCTCACACGCTCTCACGTGCTCTCACACGCTCTCACACGCTCTCACACGCTCTCACGCGCTCTCACACGCTCTCACGCGCACGCTCTCACGCGCTCTCACACGCTCTCACACGCTCTCACACGCTCTCACACGCTCTCACACGCTCTCACGCGCTCTCACGCGCTCTCACATGCGCTCTCACACGCTCTCACGCGCTCTCACACACACGCTCTCACACGCTCTCACACGCTCTCCCACGCTCTCACACGCTCTCACGCGCTCTCACGCTAAATATAATCACCTGCATTCATATTTCATAACTCAGCTTACAACATGAGTCATCCTAAAGAAAAAAAAATAGACATGATTACCCATACAATATTTATGCAGGAGAGAACGTTTATGAATCAAAAGCGATAAGCCTACGCACTGAAAGCCAGAGCTTTGTACATGATGGCATTAATCTAAAGCCTGAGTCTCTCTGCCACACGCTACACACACACACACACACACACACAGCGCAGTAAATCTACTCAAGTGGCCCTGAAACCTTTAACAAAGTGCGGATATTAAAAAGGTGTGCGCCCATGGTCAGGTAATGCTTTCTGACTGCATCGATTAGAGCGCTGACAGCTTCCCATACAGCAGCTGCGTAATGAGCAGCTATTAGCAGCATCGATTTGCTGATTTCAATTGATAGCTAGCAGGCCAGAGCTCCACGTCAATATCTGCATAACTAATACCCAGAATCCCTCAGCCCTGACAAACAAGCTCTCAATAGAGAGACAGACAGAGAGAGAGACGGAGGGGGGAGATGAAAAAAGAAAATAGGGAAAAAGAAAAAGGGGAGAGGGCAGAGATATTTACACACACACGCACACACAGGTGGCACAAAGCTAATAGTTTACACAGGCAAAGGCAGTGCTGAAGCTGACTCTGCTTTATACTGGCTGTGCAGTGCTGAAGCTTACTCTGCTCTACACAGGCAGTGCGGAAGCTGACTCTGGTTTACACAGGCAGTGCGGAAGCTGACTCTGGTTTACACAGGCAGTGCGGAAGCTGACTGGTTTACACAGACTGCTGACTCTGCTCGATCACACAGGGAGTGGAACAGGATCGCACAGGGAGTGGAACAGGAACACAGAGGAAGTGGAACAGAATCACCCGGAGTGGAACAGGATTACACAGGGCGTAGAACAGCATCACACAGGGAGTGGAACAGGATCACACTGGGAGTAAAACAGGATCACACAGGGAGTGGAACAGGATCGCACAGGGCATGGAACAGGATCACACAGGGAGTGGAACAGGATCGCACAGGGAGTGGAACAGGAACACACAGGGAGTGGAACAGGATCACACAGGGAGTGGAACAGGATCACACAGGGAGTGGAACAGGATCGCATAGGGAGCGGAACATGATCGCACACGGAGTAGAACAGGATCACACAGGGAGTGGAACAGGATCACACAGGGAGTGGAACAGGATCACACAGGTTGTGGAATAGGATCGCAGAGTATGGAACAGGATCACACAGGGGGTGGAACAGGATTATACAGGGAGTAGAACAGGATTACACAGGGAGTAGAACAGGATTGCACAGGGAGTAGAACAGGATCGCACAGGGAGTGGAACAGGATCGCACAGGCGCACATTTGACAGGGTAAATAATAAATCACATCAGCGTGCGGCTGTGAGGGAGTGGCTCTGAATGTTAATGGCTCTGTCTGTCTCGGGGTGCGCGGGGGGTGGCACACAAGGGGGGGGGGGGCAGCAGTCGCAGCCAGATGTCCAGAGAGAGCCCCAGAGGAGCAGCTCGCTGGCACAGCAGGTGGTGGAGCCGGACTAATGATGCAGTAACGCCCCACACCTGCCCCCCAACACCCCCAAACACCCCCCCACATGGCCTCCCACTGCACCCAACAGGTTTCTACACACACACACACACACACACACACTCACGCTCACATACATACATATACACACACTGCACACGCACATACATATACACACACATACATACACACTCTCACACACGCACACAAACACACACACACACACACACACATCCCCTGCAGACAACCTGCAATGAACTTAACAAACATCCCCCAAACTCTACAACTATATCTAAACTCAAAAGAGGAGTCCATATTTTCATACCTGCAGCCTGGATCTAGACTCTGTAGCACAACTGGACTGTACTATAGTATAGTCTGTATATAAACTCTGTAGTGCAACTGGACCAACCTGCAGCCTGTATATAAACTCTGCAGCACAACTGTACCACACTGCAGCCTGTATATAAACTCTGCAGCACAACTGTACCACACTGCAGCCTGTATATAAACTCTGCAGCAGAACTGTACCAAACTGCAGCCTGTATATAAACTCTGCAGCAGGACTGTACCAAACTGCAGCCTGTATATAAACTCTGCAGCACAACTGTACCACAACTGCAGCCTGTATATAAACTCTGCAGCAGAACTGTACCAAACTGCAGCCTGTATATAAACTCTGCAGCAGGAACTGTACCAAACTGCAGCCTGTATATAAACTCTGTAGTGCAACTGGACTGCACCACACTGCAGCTCACTGAACCCCTGCTGGTGCTGTACCATGGTGGAGGAAGAAATGTCATAGCTGCCCTGGTGAATTCTGGGTAGATCTCCGCTCTTCACTCAATAATGAAGCAAATTATGAATTAATTATACAAACATAAGCCCTGACAAAGAGCAGACAAAGCCGCGCATGGCCAAACAGGGCTGCACTTGAATCTTCAATACAATCCCAATTAATTTCTCTCCTTTTTTTCTCTCTCTCTGTCTGTCTCCCTCTCTGTTTCTTTACCTCTCTCTCTCTCTCTCTCTCTCTCTCTCTCTCTCTCCCTCTCTCTGTCTCTCTCTCTCTCTCTGTCACTCTGTATCTCTCTCTGTCTCTTCCCCTCACTGTCCCCCCCCCCCCCTCCGTGGTTCTGATAATGGCAGTGACTCTTCATTATGAAGCTCTTTTTGTTAATGGCTTAATGGTGTATAATGGAGCGATCTGGGAGCTGGATCAACAAGGGACTCAGAAATCCCTGCGGTGGTGGGGTGGGGGGGGGGGGGGGAACAGGTGACATTAAACCACATCTCACTCTGGTCCCGAAAAGCTGCTACCAAGGAGGAGAATGAGGGACCCCTACCCCTCCCCCACCCCACAAATAAAACCCTGTTGTCTGATTTGATGTGGAGAAGACGATCTGTGTGTGATTCTTGGGCGGTAAAACTCTCTGTTCTGAGAAGGCAGCCCTGTTCAGGAATCAAAAGTCTCCAAACAGACATGAGAACAGCGGCGGATGCCCAACAGCGAATCGCCACTGGCACAGCTAGTGGGGACGTCTGGAACAAAAGGGCCCAGAAAACCAGCCTCACACACCCCGCCCCACACCACAGCACAGAGCAGCCCTCACACACCCCTGCCCCACACCACAGCACAGAGCAGCCCTCACACACCCCACCCCACACTACAGCACAGAGCAGCCTCACACACCCTGCCCCACACTACAGCACAGAGCAGCCTCACACACACCCCCAACCCACACTACAGCACAGAGCAGCCTCACACACCCCGCCCCACACTACAGCACAGAGCAGCCCTCACACACCCCGCCCCACACTACAGCACAGAGCAGCCCTCACACACCCCGCCCCACACTACAGCACAGAGCAGCCCTCACACACCCTGCCCCACACTACAGCACAGAGCAGCCCTCACACACCCCCCCACACTACAGCACAGAGCAGCCCTCACACACACCCGACACCACACTACAGCACAGAGCAGCCCTCACAGACACCCAACACCACAGCACACAGAGCAGCACTCACAGACACCCCACACTACACTACAGCACAGAGCAGCACTCACAGACACCCCACTACACTACAGCACAGAGCAGCACTCACAGACACCCAACCTACAGCAGCACAGAGCAGCACTCACAGACACCCAACACTACAGTACAGCACAGAGCAGCACTCACAGACACCCCACACTACAGTACAGCACAGAGCAGCACTCACAGACACCCAACACTACAATACAGCACAGAGCAGCACTCACAGACACCCAACACTACAGTACAGTACAGAGCAGCACTCACAGACACCCAACACTACAGTACAGCACAGAGCAGCACTCACAGACACCCAACACTACAGTACAGCACAGAGCAGCACTCACAGACACCCAACACTACAGTACAGCACAGAGCAGCACTCACAGACACCCAACACTACAGCACAGAGCAGCACTCACAGACACCCCACACTACAGTACAGCACAGAGCAGCACTCACAGACACCCCACACTACAGTACAGCACAGAGCAGCACTCACAGACACCCAACACTACAGTACAGCACAGAGCAGCACTCACAGACACCCCACACTACAGTACAGCACAGAGCAGCACTCACAGACACCCACACTACAGTACAGCACAGAGCAGCACTCACAGACACCCCACACTACAGTACAGCACAGAGCAGCACTCACAGACACCCCAACACTACAGTACAGCACAGAGCAGCACTCACAGACACCCAACACTACAGTACAGCACAGAGCGGCATTCATAGACTCAGAAAGGCATGCTGGGTAATAGTGAGAGGCATGCTGGGTAATCGGGAGAGGCATGCTGGTTAACATGCTGGGTGCTTGCGTGTATGTGTGTGTGTTTCCCCAAGGGCTTGATTTTAAGTCATTACCAAACTACACGCCTGGAGAGTCAATGCTTCTGCTTACTGTAGTAATAAACATCATGTATTATGATCATATGGTGTGTGCGTGTGTGCAGGTGTGTGTATGTGTGTGCGTGCGTGTGTGCAGGTGTGTGTGTGCGTGCGTGTGTGTGTGCATGTGTGTGTGCGTGCGTGTGTGCAGGTGTGTGTATGTGTGTGCGTGCGTGTGTGCAGGTGTGTGTGTGCGTGCGTGTGTGTGTGCATGTGTGCAGGTGTGTGTGCGTGTGTGCAGGTGTGTGTATGTGTGTGCGTGTGTGTGTGCATGTGTGTGTGCGTGCGTGTGTGCAGGTGTGTGTGCGTGCGTGTGTGCAGGTGTGTGTGCGTGCGTGTGTGCAGGTGTGTGTGCGTGCGTGTGTGTGCAGGTGTGTGTGCGTGCGTGTGTGCAGGTGTGTGTATGTGTGTGCGTGTGTGTGTGCATGTGTGTGTGCGTGCGTGTGTGCAGGTGTGTGTATGTGTGTGCGTGTGTGTGTGCAGGTGTGTGTGTGCGTGCGTGTGTGCAGGTGTGTGTGCGTGTGTGTGTGCATGTGTGTGTGCGTGCGTGTGTGCAGGTGTGTGTGCGTGTGTGTGTGCAGGTGTGTGTATGTGTGTGCGTGTGTGTGTGCAGGTGTGTGTGTATGTGTGTGCGTGTGTGTGTGCAGGTGTGTGTATGTGTGTGCGTGTGTGTGTGCAGGTGTGTGTACGAGGTGCTGAAAACACATCCTTACACGTCTCTAAATTCAGCCAGGCCTGTGGAGTGAGCCTGCATATGTTACCATGGTGAAAACAGGCACTTCACAAACGCAGCCGCACCCTCATCCTGCCCCACTCCAGCTGCTGCTCAATACATCGCTCATATGTTCTCTATTATAACTCCACTCCAAACTTGAGAGGAGCTATCTGCTGTCTGATAATCTGCTATCACCACAACTCCAGTGAAACAGCTTAAAAAACAGCAATATTCTAATTACATACATTTAACTACATTACAGTTAACAACATACAAAACAATCAAACATCTGTGTGTGTGTGTGTGTGTGTGTGTGCGTGCGTGTCTGTGTGTATGTTTCAGTGTGTGTGCGTGCGTGTGCATGTGTGTGTGCATGTGTGTGTGTGTGTGCATGTCAGTGTGTATGTTTGTGTGTGCGCGTGCGCGTGCGTGTGTGTGTGTGTGCGTGTCAGTGTGTATGTTTGTGTGTGCGCGAGTGTGTGCATGTGTGTGTATGTGTGTGTGTGTGTGTGCGTGTGTGTGTGTGTGTGTGTGTGTGCGTGTCTGTGTGTATGTTTGTGTGCGTGCATGTATGTGTGCGTGTGTGTGTGTGTCTGTTTGTGTGTGTGTGTGTTGTGCGTGTGTGTGTGTGTGTGTGTGTGTGTCTGTTTGTGTGTGTGTGTGTGTGTGTGTGCGTGTGTGTATGTTTGTGTGTGTGTGTGTGTGTGTGTGTGTGTATGTTTGTGTGTGTGTGTGTGCATTTGTTGGGGCAGTCTAGCACACTGAACAGGTCAGCAGATCTTTTATAAATAACTCAGTAATTAGAGAAATCACCCAGACAACTAATTCCTTAATTGATGGAGGTGATTAAAATAAAGATGATGTAATTGGGAGCAGGACAGATTTACTGATGGGCTGGCTCCCCTCTGACCCTCCCACTCAATGACATCACTCAACTCCGTCTGGATGCTCATTGATTTTGTTGTTTTTACCTTTTAACTTCATCTACCCCCCCCCCCCCCCCAACTCCTCCTCCACTGATAAAGAACCCACACAGTGGCCCCCACCCACACCCCTCAACCCCTGAATGCGCTGAGCTCTCAAAGTAGGGGAACCCCTCACCCCTGAACGCGCTGAGCTTTTGGAGTAGGGGAACCCCTCACCCTGAAAGCGTTGAGCTCTTGGAGCAGGGAAACCCCTCACCCCTGAATGCGCTGAGCTCTTGGAGCAGGGGAACCCCTCACCCCTGAATGCGCTGAGCTCTTGGAGTAGGGGAACCCCTCACCCCTGAAAGTGCTGGAGCAGGGGAAGGGGTGCTGGTGTGAGGCTGGCCTGCAGTGGGGGTCTCTGTGATGAAGCACAGCCCCCCTGACCTCCAATAACCCCCGTGCATTTTAATACACTAAAGCACCAGCCCAGCACTCTACCTTATTGAGGAAGAGGAAGCTGGGAGTGTGACTTCACCGAAATTGAACCGCTGCTCAAGATGGCCGCCGCTAACATCACTCATGAGAGGAGCCCCCAGGATGACATCACTTATCCGCCAGGATCGATACGGACACCACCAGCGCACCTGGAGAAAACCCTGACACCTGAAACACTGCGACACAAAACAGCCTAACACCTGAAACACTGCGACAAGAATCAGCCTAACACCTGAAACACTGCGACAAGAATCAGCCTAACACCTGAAACACTGCGACAAGAATCAGCCTAACACCTGAAACACTGCGACACTCACAGAGAGACAGCACTGCTCTGACTACACCTATACACACAGAAAGCCAGAGAGAGACTTTGCACGGGGGCGATGCTGAGAACCAGACGCAGGCGCACGCTGCTCAGGGAAGAGCTCCTCCTACAGGCCTTCCACAGCCAGCCTGAGAACAGCGCAGGTAAATAATAAACACAGTGTACTAAACTAATCCACAAACTTCCCCACAGCAGCTCAGGAGAGATTCACTCACACTCTTTTATTTTTGACATAAGGCTGAAGGTGCTTCTGATTGGCTGGGAGACACTTCCCTTTAACTGCACTTGAGTTACACCTCATCAGAGTCACATGTGGAGCAGTCCCCACCCTAATACACCCCCCCACCCTAACACACCCCCCCCCACCCCGGGACCACTGGACCAGCCTAATGAGGTGTGACTGAGTCCCTCCCACACAGGAGTCAGCCTCTCTCTCTCTCTCTCTCACACACACACACACACACACACACACACCCACGGCTCCTTTCCCACAGTGAAACCTGACCTAAGATGGACCCCCCAAACATGCACCCCTGCCTTGCATACCCCCTAGCGTACTTATGAACTTTACACATCAATAAAAATCCAGCGCTTGGGGGGCCATACAGATACCACCCAGGTGGGGGCCTGGACCAGCACCCCCCCCCCCCCCCCCCCCCTCCCGGGACACCCAGCTGCTGACTATGACCGTGAGCTTGTCCATCTGCACAGGTCAGCATCACCTCTTTAAACCAGAACAGGCTTATAACCACACTGCACAGGCTCATAACCACACTGCACAGGCTTACATAACCACACTGCACAGGCTTATAACCACACTGCACAGGCTTATAACCACACTGCACAGGCGCATAACCACACCGCACAGGCTCATAATCACACTGCACAGGCGCATAACCACACCGCACAGGCTCATAACCACACTGCACAGGCGCATAACCACACTGGACAGGCGCATAACCACACTGCACAGGCTTATAACCACACTGCACAGGCTCATAACCACACTGCACAGGCTCATAACCACACTGCACAGGCGCATAACCACACTGCACAGGCTCATAACCACACTGCACAGGCTTATAACCACACTGCACAGGTGCATAACCACACTGCACAGGCGCATAACCACACTGCACAGGCTCATAACCACACTGCACAGGTTTATAACCACACTGCACAGGCTTATAACCACACTGCACAGGCGCATAACCACACTGCACAGGCTTATAACCACACTGCACAGGCGCATAACCACACTGCATGAAGACACATAGACAGGAACAAGCTTATAACCACACTGTATTAACAGCCAAGTGCACTGTCTCCCTGACAATACATTACTGCACAAAATATGGAACAAAGGCTATTTTAATTGAGTGAACGGCTAGAAAATCACTTTAGCTGAGCGTCAACTAGAGGATCCCCATTGTTTCCGCAGTGTCAGCAGTTAATTGTTACTCTATTGATTGTTGTAGGGATAGAATTCACAGACTACCAGAGTTAATTAATAACTGCAGTCACACCTGTGCATATTCCAGCTTGTATTTTAATTAGGCTGACAAGTTT
The DNA here is from genome assembly GCA_025169545.1 of Anguilla japonica. Taxonomy (NCBI): domain Eukaryota; kingdom Metazoa; phylum Chordata; class Actinopteri; order Anguilliformes; family Anguillidae; genus Anguilla; species Anguilla japonica. The sequence goes on from CM045894.1 coordinate 43,484,967, forward strand.
GCTGAGGAAAGTCACAGATGTGGCTTAAAGTTTGATTAGCATATGCGAACAGGAAGCTCATTATGAAGCGAAACGTTATAAACACATTTGTGTACGAGGAGAGCAGCAGACGAGCATGCAGAAATAAAACAGGCCTAACAGCTAGCATCCACCCACCCAATCCCCTGCCCACACTCAGCACTAATTCCTGATAATAATAATAATAATAATAACGATTTGTTCTTTTTCATATTGTTGTTGTTGTTAGTATTATTATCACAATAATAATAATAATATCTGTTCTTCGCATTGTTGTTGTTACTATTATTATTATTATTATGAAAAAGAAGAAACAGGATTGTCATTGCATTTCTTAGTGAAGCAGTCCCCCTGTGAGAGAAACGGTCCCAGGGCTGCATGCTGTCACTGGTGTCAGTGTTCCCAGTAAAAGTTAATATTGGGCAAATCATTTTATAAACGTTATTTGAAGACCCACCCCAGCCCCGCCGTGACCTCAGTTTGAGCGGGACAGATAAGCAGCAGGGACACAAGCTGGGGGGGGGGGGGGGGGGGGGTTCCACACGGAAATGGGGTCATGTGACCCGTACACAGGAGTGCCCTCTGTCAGCAGCTCCACCACACACACACACTCACTCACATACACACACACGCACACTCACTCACATACACACACACTCACTCACACACACACACACGCACACTCACTCACATACACACACACGCACACACACACACGCACCCTACACACACACACACACACTCACTCACATACACACACACGCACGCACGCATGCACCAACACACACACGCACGCACCCTACACACACACACCTACACACACACGCACACCTCTCCAGTCATGTCTACACTGTCTGTCGGTCATTGGACAGCGCCCCTCCCGTTGTTATATAATTCAGACGCATCTGAGGGTTTGGGGAAGCACGCGTTTGGGGAAGGACACGTTTGGGGAAGCGCGCGTTTGGGGAAGCACGCATGCAGTATTATTTAAGGGCAGGAGCAGAAAGGGACTGAATGATGGTCTGAGTAACCTGGCTTGTCTCTGTGTCTGACGGGCCTATTAAAACACAGACTGTGGCGCAGCCTGCAGGCCTGCCTGGCTAATAAAGCAGCTTTAGGAAGGTAATTACTGCCTAAATGTGATTGTAAATGTTTACAGCAGGGTAATGGCATTGTCCTAATTGCTCAGATTACTCATTACAGCAAACAACTGTTCTGAATGAAGCATAATGGCTCCTCGGTTTCCAACCGGAGTGGATTTGTCACTTGTCTGGACAAGACACTGTAGGTCTACAATGACACGTGATAGACCAACCTGCAAACGAGCACGTACACGCCCACTTCATCGTGACTGAATAATTAAGCATAATTTTGCGCATGCGCACAGTGATGAAATAATCGGCGCTTTAGTGAAATAAAAAATAGCTTTCTATATTTATTTAGCAGCGCTTGCTTGTTAAAAGTGAGCAGAGTAAACACGGCCGCGGTGAGAATATTCAGTCTCCATCGCTCCCGACACCTGCGCGCGCTCCTCTCTGAGAGATCATGTTCCGCGCGCTGCCGGTTCATATAAAGGAAGCAAATTAAAGTGTCCCGCTGATATCTGTGCTCATTTCGCAGCACCTATCATATCGCTGTTTTTTTTTTTTTTTTAACCAGAGCGGCACGGGTAGGAGAGACAGCACATTATCCACCGACAACAGAGGTCGACCCGGGGTTATTGGATTCTGCCATGCTGCTTCTCTTACTAAACGAGCAGGGAGGAGGGAGGGGGAAGGGGAGGGGGGGGACTTAATCACCCTCCATGCCTTTTCAAGGGAAAAAAATCAACTTTAAATTTGCGGTGATGAAAAATCAATAAAGCAGTAATTGCTTGGCTTATCACTGCGCGGATGAACAAATTGGGAGGAGAAGGCTGGCGTCCGCGCAGATCTGGCTGCAGCGCGCGGAGTTTCCGGATCACTGGGCCAGAGAGAGAAAGGTCTCCGAGTGATAATTAAATCTTCACACACTGATTTTCTGCCAAATTTATTTCCCGGGGGTACATAACTCTGATTCACTGCTTACAAGCTAGGCATAACTAATCATTTCAACGTGGGGTAACCACAGGAGTGGGAGGGGGTGTCAGAAAAAAAGGAGACAACATTTCAATCAACATACAAATGTAACGATAAAAAACCAGCAAATCTATCGGCTTAAATCAAACCTGTAGAAAATGCATGCACCGTGTACATTTTAATAAAGCGCGTGTTTAAGTGGGAAAAGAGGACACGGAGCGCTGCATGGGTAATTTAATTTTCTGACCGGTTTCCCGTCACCTTAAAGCACTTTCCCGCGCCGCGCCGCGCCGGAGCCGCACTCAATTCATAAGTTTTGGGCGCGCGCACATAAACATGTCAGCAGCGCTCCAAATTATGTCAGTGCAATATGCCGTAAAATGTGCATCCATAAACATACTCAATAATACAACAAATCAATAAAAAACATCATCGCTGAGCCCCAACATGTACACGCGTAAGATGTCTCCGCTTTACTGAAACCCTGAAATGGATGCAAACTACATTTCCTTTTGATAAAATCAACCTCGGTTTCTTAGGCAGAATATAATTAAAAAAAAAAAAAAAAAAAACATTTTTCAAGAATATAATCAATTTTTTTTGCCACGCAAATTTACACACACACACACACACACACACACACACACACTATATATATATATATATATATATGTGTGTGTGTGTGTGTGTGTGTGTGAGAGAGAGAGAGAGAGAGAGAGAGAGAGAGAGGAATACGAGATTTTTTGATGAGAAATGTAGAGTCCAACCTTGCATTTCGGAAATGTCAACATACAGTTTAATATATAATGACATTCTATAATATATAATATTATGAAGCATTACAGAAATGTGAACCTACAGTATCAAGATGAGCACGACCATTCAAACGATAAACCGTTAAAACAGCGTCCCACTCCCGCATAGGCTGCTGCTTGTACATTCTCACCGCCCACGCGGACTGTGTTTTAAAACGCTTAACGGTTTAGTTTTTACGTCGCTCTCCCTTCTTGTAGGGAGGCTTAAAATGATAATAAAACATCTGGTACTTTGAGTTAATACCGCTCGATTAGAGAGACAGGACAAGTGATGTTTACCAGGTGCTGAATTTCTGTGCTTGTCCTTCAAGAAGCGCTGGGAACTGCGGTAATTAAAACACTTAAAGCGGCGCGAGCCCCCGCTCCCCGGTCTGGTTCCGGGGTCAGACTCCTGTAGATTCTAATTTGTGCACCATTTGTATTCATGACAGGAGAGTGCTAAATATTTAACAGCAGTCCGGCAGGAGTTTGTATTGTTGAGCTCGGAGGTCAAATAATTTGATTTCTAGGCAGATTACATTTAGCATCAATGTCCAATCCTTTCTCTCTCCTTTCTTCTGATTCCACGCGTTTATTTTCTTTGATAAGCGGTAACTTAAAGAGACGATATACAGGCATACAGTGATAAACTGCTTCTCATAATCGTATGCAAGATATTTTAGACAAAGGAAAATAATATAGAGTACGATGAACATATAAGTAAGACCTCAGCACTGGCGTGCGCGACAGCCGGCCACGCGCAGGAATTTACCCGTTTATTTCATTTAGAAAGTGGCGGCTAATAAGATGGTTTCCAGTTTTTTCCTCGGTAATAATTGATTTATTTTAAATCTAAAGCACATAATTTATGCACAGAATTAACATTAAATTGGAATTTCATCAAAATATCTCATTGCACTTTACGCCGTTATTATAAAATGGTGAATGTAAATGCGGCTAAACGGAAGTAAATGGAAGCAAAGCTAACCGAACCCTAATTACGGACAGAGAAAATGAAACGCTTTGTCCTTTTTACCCGCGCCTAGTCTCTCCAGCTCCGGGAAAATATCATTTCTGTTGGCTTGTACGATATTTTCGCTTCTATCTCTGACGCCTTTCCGTCGCGCTCGCGCACTCTAAACGCGAGGCCAGAAATCTAATCCCGACACGCGCTGTTTAAGGGTTCTGCCGTGATTGACAACAGAGCTAGTTAAACCGTGATGAGGTGCAAATGGATTCGGGAGGAGGGGGCACCCGTCTGAATATTTAATGGTCACATAATTCCAGAACAGACACACAAACAGGTATACACCAAACCTGTGACCTCCCTGACACACAGTAATTAAAATCAAAAAAGAAAAACGACCATCCTGTCTATCTGGGGAAAATTGTGATTATTTAAAATTTCTGCCTCTGGTCTGCAGCAGAGCAGAGGATGAGGTTTATGGGTCCAGGCTGCTGGAACACTGCTAAGGCAAATCAACCTTTCAAAATGATATAAAAAGGTTAAGAGCATTAAAAGCGATTTGAATAAGAGATGTGTGGATATGCACATACACACGGAGCAGCATTTTCCCAGCACAAGCCACAAAAAAGGCACTGAAGACGGGGAACACAGTCGCCCCTGTGCCGGGGTGGGACGAGTGGGGGATGCACAGGGACAGGGTGGGGGACACAGTGACGAGTGGGGGATGAACAGGGACAGGGTGGGGGACACAGTCGCCCCTGTGCCGGGGTGGGACGAGTGGGGGATGCACAGGGACAGGGTGGGGGACACAGTCGCCCCTGTGCCGGGGTGGGTCGAGTGGGGGATGCACAGGGACAGGGTGGGGGACACAGTCGCCCCTGTGCCGGGGTGGGTCGAGTGGGGGATGCACAGGGACAGGGTGGGGGACACAGTCGCCCCTGTGCCGGGGTGGGACGAGTGGGGGATGCACAGGGACAGGGTGGGGGACACAGTGGCCCCTGTGCCGGGGTGGGACGAGTGGGGGATGCACAGGGACAGGGTGGGGGACACAGTCGCCCCTGTGCCGGGGTGGGACGAGTGGGGGATGCACAGGGACAGGGTGGGGGGGACACAGTCGCCCCTGTGCCGGGGTGGGACGAGTGGGGGATGCACAGGGACAGGGTGGGGGACACAGTCGCCCCTGTGCCGGGGTGGGACGAGTGGGGGATGCACAGGGACAGGGTGGGGACACAGTCGCCCCTGTGCCGGGGTGGGACGAGTGGGGGATGCACAGGGACAGGGTGAGGGACACAGTCGCCCCTGTGCCGGGGTGGGACGAGTGGGGGATGCACAGGGACAGGGTGAGGGACACAGTCGCCCCTGTGCTGGGGTGGGACGAGTGGGGGATGCACAGGGACAGGGTGGGGGACACAGTCGCCCCTGTGCTGGGGTGGGACGAGTGGGGGATGCACAGGGACAGGGTGGGGACACAGTCGCCCCTGTGCCGGGGTGGGACGAGTGGGGGATGCACAGGGACAGGGTGGGGGACACAGTGCCCCTGTGCCGGGGTGGGACGAGTGGGGGAGATGCACAGGGACAGGGTGGGGGACACAGTCGCCCCTGTGCCGGGGGTGGGACGAGTGGGGGATGCACAGGGACAGGGGAGGGTTACATGTGGCCCCTGTGCCGGACAGGGTGGGGACAGTGTGGGGGATGGGGGATGCACAGGGACAGGGTGGGGGGACACCAGTCGCCCCTGTGCCGGGGTGGGACGAGTGGGGGATGCACAGGGACAGGGTGGGGGACACAGTCGCCCCTGTGCCGGGGTGGGACAGGGGGGGTTAATGTGTGTTTGACGCTCAGTCTCCACGACTGGCCCCCCTCACACCCTGCCAGCACAAAGAGGGCCAGTGAACAGCCTTAATGAAGCACACTGCTGATCTCTGCACACAAAAGAGCACCTGACCCCCCCCACCTTCTGAAATGATTACCCATGGGGGGTGGGGGTGAGGGGGGGGTCGCCCATGCGGAGTGGGGGGGTGGGGGGGGGGTCACCGTGTGGGGGGCGGAGGGTGTTGATAAGGGGGGGGGCGCTCTGTGCGGGTTGGGGGGGGGTATGGGGGGGCGCTCTGTGGGGGGTGGGGGTGGGGTAAGGGGGGGTGCTCTGTGTGGGGTTGGGGGGGTTGATATAAGGGGGGGCGCTCTGTGCGGGGGGGATATGGGGGGGGGCGCTCTGTGTGGGGGGGGGGTATGGGGGGGCGCTCTGTGTGGGGGGGGTATGGGGGGGCGCTCTGTGCGGGGGGGTATGGGGGGGGCTCTGTGCGCTCTGTGCGGGGGGGATATGGGGGGGCGCTCTGTGGGGGGGGGGTATGGGGGGGCGCTCTGTGTGGGGGGGGTATGGGGGGGGCTCGCTCTGTGTGGGGGGGGGTATGGGGGGGCGCTCTGTGCGGGGCGGCAGGGGGGGGGTATGGGGGGCGCTCTGTGTGGGGGGGGGGTATGGGGGGGCGCTCTGTGTGGGGGGGTATGGGGGGGGGCGCTCTGTGTGGGGCGGGGGGGGGGGGGGGATGGGGGGCACTCTGTGTGGGGTGGGGGGGGGGGGTTGATAAGGGGGGGGGCTGTCTGTGCGGGGGGTATGGGGGGCGCTCTGTGTGGGGGGGCTCTGTGTATGGGGGGGCGCTCTGTGCGGGGGCGGGGTGGGGGGGGGGGATGGGGGGGGGGGGGGGTGGGCGGCTCTGTGCGGGGCAGGGGGGGGATGGGGGGGGGCTCTGTGTGGGGGGGGGGGGCACTCTGTGTGGGGGGGGGTATGGGGGGGGGGCGCTGTGTGGGGGGGGGGGTATGGGGGGGTATGGGGGGGCGCTCTGTGTGGGGGGGGGTATGGGGGGGGTATGGGGGGGGGGGCGCTCTGTGTGGGGGGGGGTTGATGGGGGGGCGCTCTGTGCGGGGCAGGGGGGGGATGGGGGGCGCTCTGTGTGGGGTGGGGGGGGCACTCTGTGCGGGGCGGGGGGGGGGGGGGTATGGGGGGCGCTCTCTTTGTATCTGCCACTCTGAACAGAGAGAAGTGGTGCAGTGTGTACAAGCCTGAGCTCCCTCCTCTCATCTCCTCCTTCTGCCCCCCCCCCCCCCCCAAGAGACCGCCCAGCTCCCACGCAACCCCCCACCCACCCCAACTCCCCCGAGACTGCCCAGCCACCCACAACCCCCACCCATCCCAACTCCCCCGAGACTGCCCAGCCACCCACAACCCCCACCCATCTCAACTCCCCCGAGACTGCCCAGCCACCCACAACCCCCACCCATCTCAACTCCCCCGAGACTGCCTAGCCCCCACACCCCTCTGCCCATATTCTCCCTTTCACTCTCTTCAGCTGCACTGCTCTTGGGACATTGCCTCCACCCTTCCTTGCTCCATCTCTCTCCTTCTCCCTCTCTCTCTCTGTCCCTCCCTCTTCTTTCTCTCTCTCTCAAAATTCCAATTTAAATTTAAGCTACTACACTACATCACTATATTACAGGAAAAACATTTGTAAATATTGCCGAAGCATACAGAAATATTAATATTAATACGGATGAATAATCTGCAGACTGTAATTAAGCAAATAAAATATTGTAATACTGAGATCTCAGCAGACAGGCAGGTGAGAGCAGCAGAAGCTGAACTCTACACTGAAGCTGAGCTCTGTGCTGAAGCTGCCCTGCCTCCCCCCCCCCCCAGTACCACAAACCCAGAGAAACGCTGGGCTCAGGATGTAAGACACAGGGTTAGGGTTAGGGGTGTAACTCTGTTTAAGAAATAACCTTACAGGGGAACTCAACACTGCAGCCTGAAGCCACCAGTATATTCTTTCTCAGAGAGAGGGGGGAGAGAGGGACAGAGAGAGAGAGAGAGAGAGAAAGGGGAAGAGAGAGACAGAGAGAGGGGAAGAGAGAGAGAGGGAGAGAGAAAGACAGTGAGAGAGAGAGAGAGTGGAGGGTGAGAGAGAGAGGGACAGAGACTTAAACAATTTCTTCCGTCGACTGCAAGAATAAAGTGGGTTCGCCAAGCTAATTAAATTTTGCTAGCCTGTCTTTTATCTCAGAAAAGGTCACTCAACTTTAAAGGTCAAGTAGTTTTCAGAAATCCAAAATGCCTGATTCCTTACTAATGGAGAAATGCTAATTAAGCATGCGTGTTCAGTGTGTGTTCAGAGTGTGTTCAGAGTGTGTTCAGAGCGTGTTCAGTGTGTGTTCAGTGTGTGTTCAGAGCGTGTTCAGTGTGTGTTCAGTGTGTGTTCAGTGCGTGTTCAGAGCGTGTTCAGTGTGTGTTCAGTGTGTGTTCAGTGCGTGTTCAGTGTGTGTTCAGAGTGTGTTCAGAGCGTGTTCAGTGTGTGTTCAGTGCGTGTTCAGAGTGTGTTCAGAGCGTGTTCAGAGCGTGTTCAGAGCGTGTTCAGTGTGTGTTCAGTGTGTGTTCAGAGCGTGTTCAGAGCGTGTTCAGTGTGTGTTCAGTGTGTGTTCAGAGCGTGTTCAGAGCGTGTTCAGTGTGTGTTCAGAGCGTGTTCAGAGTGTGTTCAGAGCGTGTTCAGTGTGTGTTCAGTGTGTGTTCAGAGCGTGTTCAGTGTGTGTTCAGTGTGTGTTCAGTGTGTGTTCAGAGCGTGTTCAGTGTGTGTTCAGAGCGTGTTCAGTGTGTGTTCAGTGTGTGTTCAGAGCGTGTTCAGTGTGTGTTCAGAACGTGTTCAGAGTGTGTTCAGAGCGTGTTCAGTGTGTGTTCAGTGTGTGTTCAGAGCGTGTTCAGTGTGTGTTCAGTGTGTGTTCAGAGCGTGTTCAGTGTGTGTTCAGTGTGTGTTCAGTGCGTGTTCAGAGCGTGTTCAGTGTGTGTTCAGAGCGTGTTCAGTGTGTGTTCAGTGTGTGTTCAGTGCGTGTTCAGTGTGTGTTCAGAGCGTGTTCAGAGCGTGTTCAGTGTGTGTTCAGAGCGTGTTCAGTGTGTGTTCAGTGCATGTTCAGAGTGTGTTCAGTGTGTGTTCAGAGCGTGTTCAGAGCGTGTTCAGTGTGTGTTCAGAGTGTGTTCAGAGCGTGTTCAGTGTGTGTTCAGAGCGTGTTCAGTGTGTGTTCAGTGCGTGTTCAGTGCATGTTCAGAGCGTGTTCAGAGTGTGTTCAGAGCGTGTTCAGTGTGTGTTCAGAGCGTGTTCAGAGCATGTTCAGTGTGTGTTCAGAGCGTGTTCAGAGCGTGTTCAGTGTGTGTTCAGAGCGTGTTCAGAGCATGTTCAGTGTGTGTTCAGAGCGTGTTCAGTGTGTGTTCAGAGCGTGTTCAGAGTGTGTTCAGAGCGTGTTCAGTGTGTGTTCAGTGTGTGTTCAGAGCGTGTTCAGAGTGTGTTCAGAGCGTGTTCAGTGTGTGTTCAGTGCGTGTTCAGAGCGTGTTCAGAGCGTGTTCAGTGTGTTCAGCTCGTTCACACACTCTCACTTGTTCACACACTCTCACTCGTTCACACACTCTCACTTGTTCACACACTCACACTCGTTCACACACTTACACTCATTCACACACTCTGAATCATTCACACACTCACCTTCCTCCTTCTTTCTCCGAGCTTCCTCCTCCTTCTTTTCCTTGGCTTTCAGCACCTCATCCGTTTTGGCTGAAAAAGAGAGAGGGATGGAGGGAGAGAGAGAAAGGGATTTTTTACTTTTTTACTTCCCTTTATTAACACTATAAGGAAAAATGTAACCAGACAAACAGACCCAGCCTCTAACCTCTTCCCCTCAGTCGCTTGCTTCTGTGATGTCATTTCATTTGTTTCTCTGTCCTATTGGAATTTCTGTTTTGTTCTGTTTAAGTTGGCTGTTTTGCACATGCTCACTCGCATGCTGTAAAGTGCTTTGAGTGTGAGAAAAGCGCTATATAAATAAAACTAATTATGAATATTATTATATAACTGTTCCATTAACGGCCTAGCATCGTGCACCCAGCATTTCACACCGGAATGAGTGCCTGGAAGGGTGCATTAATATGTGTGAGTGAGTGAGTGTGTGTGTGTGTGTGTGTGTGTGTGTGTGCGCATGTGTGTGCGAGAGCTTGAGTGTGTGTGTGTGTGTGTGTGCGTGTGTGTGTGTGCATGTGTGTGTGTGCGTATGTGTGCGTGTGTGTGTGTGCGTATGTGTGTGTGTGTGTGTGTGCGTGCGCGTGTGAGCTTGAGTGTGTGTGTGTGTGTGTGTGTGCGTGTGTGTGCATGTGTGTGTGTGCGTATGTGTGCGTGTGTGTGTGTGTGCGTATGTGTGTGTGTGTGTGTGTGTGCGTGCGCGTGTGAGCTTGAGTGAGTGTGTGTGTGTGTGTGTGTGTGTGTGTATGAGCTTGAGTGTGTGTGTGCACATGTAACGCAGCTACACTGTTCTCTGCTATGGCAGATTCCTCTTCAGAATGCAGTTATCGTTAGCATAATTAAATGCTTAAAGAAATGCACACAGAAACCTCTAAGCGCACACACCTTTCGGCAACAGTGTTGATTCAGTTCTGTTTCTCTTTCCTGCTTTTCTCCAAATAATGAAGACATTAAACCAAGATTAAAAAATGCAGCGCAAAGTATGGAGGGACTATCAATATACCCTGTAAATTAATTAAATCTCTGTTCTAGCACATCATTTATTCTAAAGCATTAATGTCTCCAAGGAGCCATTTTGCTTTATTGCTCTTCTCCTAACAGATGAGTGAGTGGAACTGAGCCTGTAATAATGTTATATTTAACGAGCCTAAACTTTCAAATGAGACCGAGAAACCTACTGCATCCATCTCCACATGCAAACAGGAAGTGTGTGTATCTG
>CM045894.1:43500570-43508070 GCA_025169545.1 Anguilla japonica
ATACACTGCCTACAGTATAAGACACGGACCAGGGTTACGGGAAATGTAAAAAAAAATAGACGCCGGAGTTCGAACGAAACTGTAGGAACAGTAGCTTCAGCTCTAAAAAGGACAATTACTGCACTCTTCTAGTTTTTAATGAGATTTTACCAAACACTGTCAGAAGCAAGTAGGACTTAAATGATATTTATAAAATATTAACAAACAAAACAATTAGAGGAGATATCTTACAAATTCAATAAATTATTCATAAAAAATCGTCTCACTGGATGTTATTTCCTGCTCTCTGTTCCGAAGATTCCTCGCGGAGAAGATCAATTACAGAGTACACTGTACTTTTACGCCACTATGATGATCAATTACATACCGCGAGCGGCCTCTTGTCCTCGCGGTGCGGTTTAAGCGTCAAGAGGAGGCTAAATAATAATCAGAAACAGAAATGATATTAATTTCAATTAGAAGAATCAAGGCCTGATGCGCGCGAGACTATAAATATGCAGATTCCACGCAGGAAAGAACTCAAATTAATTAAAACAATTTCTGAAACAGGCCGCTCGCTTTTCATTCAGGATTTTTGGCTGAGGGCAGTAACGCCAGGGGAAACGCCAACGCCCCCCCCCCCCCCCTTTCCCTCCCCCATGCACAGTCCGACTATCTACGTTTTGATAAAATATTAAACTTTTTGCTATAGGTGCTTTTCATATACAGAAAGCAAAGACGTGTCTCGTTTATGAGACTGATTAAAGATGATTTATTTAATTATCAGATACAATATTGAAGGCAGCAGTTCAGATCTGCAGGAGACATCACAAGTTCTCAGCTGTTTTATTCATGATTCCTTTTCTCATGTCCAAAGTGAAAAAAAACCTCAAGGATTTATTCACCAGCGTCATTAAGATCCTGTGCTTTATATTTCAGTGCCATTAAGATCCTGTGCTTTATATTTTAGTGCCATTAAGACCCTGTGCTTTATATTTCAGTGCCATTAAGACCCTGTGCTTTATATTTCAGTGCCATTAAGACCCTGTGCTTTATATTTCAGTGCCATTAAGACCCTGTGCTTCATATTTCAGCTGAAGAGCCCAGCTGGGCTGCAAAGGGGTTTCACACAGCACAGTCAGTACTGCAGGGTGCAGGTCAGTGTCAGTGCTGCAGGGTGCAGGTCAGTTTCAGTGCTACAGGGTGCTGGTTAGTGTCAGTGCTGCAGGGTGCAGGTCAGTGTCAGTGCTGCAGGGTGCAGGTCAGTTTCAGTGCTACAGGGTGCTGGTTAGTGTCAGTACTGCAGGTCAGTTTCAGTGCTGCAGGGTGCAGGTCAGGGTCAGTGCTGCAGGGTGCAGGTCAGTGTCAGTGTCAGTGCTGCAGGTCAGTGTTAGTGTCAGTACTGCAGGGTGCAGGTCAGTGTCAGTACTGCAGGGTCCAGGTCAGTGTCAGTGCTGCAGGGTGCAGGTCAGTGTCAGTGTCAGTACTGCAGGGTGCAGGTCAGTGTCAGTGCTGCAGGTCAGTGTCAGTAGTGAAGGGTGCAGGTCAGTGTCAGTACTGAAGGGTGCAGGTCAGTGCCAGTGTCAGTACTGCAGGGTGCAGGTCAGTGTCAGTGCTGCAGGTCAGTGTCAGTACTGCAGGGTCCAGGTCAGTGTCAGTACTGCAAGGTGCAGGTCAGGACAATCCCTCACTAATATTAAGTTGCCTTCCAGATCACCTACAGCTGGAGAAGGGATTCTGGGACAGCAGGGGAGGACTGGAGGAGCAGGAAGTGGTAAACGTAAGTCTCCAGGTTGGAACTGGCCAGCTTCTTATCATCTGCGCTTGTTATTTACAAACACACACATCCACAAATTAATATGAATAACACTGGCCTGGAAAATGCTTCTCCATTCCTCAACCTGACCTGTGTCTCTCTCTCTCTCTCTCTCTCTCTCTCTCTCTCTCTCTCTCTATTTCTCTCTGTGTTTCTCTCTTTTTATCTACGCACCCCTTTCTTCCGCTGCGGCATCCATCTGCCCCCCCCGCCCCCCCCCCCCCACCCCCCGCCCCCCGTACCCCCGCTCCAGCGCCCCGCTGCGGCAGGGACCGGGCCCTTTCAGGCGCTACACATGGGCAGTAATGTGATTTGGGACTTTGAGTGGGAGCTCCGCCCGGGACAAAGGGACGGGGGCCAGGCTGAAAGGCCGAGCTGGCAGCCATTGTGCGCCAGGACGGGGGGGCTCTGTCGCGACCCCCCCAAATGAAACACAAACTCAGGGGCTAATCACCCCCACAGACGCAGCCCGGCCACTTACAAGAGAAAGGAGGGCGCCCCGAACCCCCCCCCCCCCCCCAGCGGGGCACAGTGGGGTTCTGGGTATCAGTTAACAAACCAGAAATAACAACAGAAGAAGCTTGGTGGTCCGGATTGTGCTCAGTGAAGCGGCCTCCTTAACACCGCGAGGGCGCTGCGCGCCTCCAACGCGGACCCCAGGTCCGCGGGACGGCCCGTGTTTCATCTCCCACACAAAACCCCGGAGAGAAAGGGCAGCGCAGGAACGCTATCGCCCCCTGTGCCCAAACCAGCCCGCACCGAAAACAGGGCTATTCACAGCACAAACCACAACATTCCAGGAGTACCTTCCGTAACGGAGGGAGAGAGAGAGGGCGAGGGAGGGAGGGAGGGAGAGAAGACAGAAGGAGGGGTGAAAAAAGACGAAGAGAGGAAAGAGAATAAAAAGGAGGGAACACAAAAGAGGAGGTAAGTGAGAGAAGCGGAGGGAGGGAGAGAGGGATGGAGGGAGGGAGAGAGGGATGGCAGCAGGAAGGCGGTGCTGAAATAAAGATGGCGCATGGGGGCTTGGCCAAGGCGCCGCAGCGTACCCCCAACTCTCCTTCCCGCCACTTACCGCTCATCTTCATCACTTTGCTTAAAATATTGATAATCAATTAGCGCTACGTCTGTTTTGCTACAGAATGTGTGTCACGGTCCATCACGCTGTCGGAGCCAATTCAGCGCTCATTCAAAGTTAATTTCTGCAGGGCTGCTCAGCCTTTGGAGAAGTCATTAAGCGGGAAACACAGCCTCGGGCGCCATCACCTATTCTCTTTCATTAGGGCGCGCCGGAGAAGGTGAGAGAGATTATTAGAACTTTGGAATGATCACAAAGCTCGGTGCGGCCTGTCAGATCCCCCCTGCGTGTAATTCATCTGCGCGTCCCCACAAAGCGGCGCCAGGGGTTGGAGACGGACATTATTCATGAACATCTGCGGCTCGCCCGATATTCCACACACACCCCGGCCGCGATGAAAAGGAGCTGCCCCTTTGACTTCAAAATTAACATGCCAGGGAAAAAATTAGGCCCAACTTACATTTAAATTATTTTGCGTTTGGCTGGGACTCGAGTGAGTGTGTGTGTGCGTGCGTGTGTGTGTGTTTGTGTGTGAGTGTGTGCGTGCATGTGTGTGTGTGTGTTTGTGTGTGTCTGTGCATGCATGCGTGCGTGCGTGCATGTGTGTGTTTGTTGCGTGCATGTGTGTGTGTGTGTGTGTGTGCATGCGTGCATGTGTGTGTTTGTGTGGGTGTGTGTGTGAGTGTTAGTGCAGTAGATGGATTTGGCAGTTCCATTCTGGTATTTAGTACAGAAGAAAAACACCCTTTAATTACCAGGACTTTTAAGAGTAATACAAAAAAAAGAGAGCCAGAGGAGAGAGGGGAGGGGTAAAAAGCAGGGAAGGAGAGATGAAAAAGGAGAGAAGGAGAGATAAAGAAGGGCCCCAGGTTTGGGCAGGCTCCTGCTCACCTGGTCCCAGGTAAACAGGTCAGAGGTCTGATGGGTGTTTGTGTGCATGAGCTAGTGAGCCTGGAACTATTCTCTTACTCAGCAAACCCAAGAGCAGCCTCTTCACAGATCAACTGCCGCCAGAGATAAGACTAACAAACCAACAAACCAGACAAACCATCAAACTAACCAACCAACAAACCAGCAAACCAAAAAACCGACAAATTAAAAAAAACCAACAAACCAACAAACCAAAAAGCCTCAGCCTCAGAGTGACTAAGGAGACGCAGTCAGCCTCAGAGTGACTAAGGAGACACAGTCAGCCTCAGAGTGACTAAGGAGACGCAGTCAGCCTCAGAGTGGCCGAGGAGATGCAGTCAGCCTCAGAGTGACTAAGGAGACGCAGTCAGCCTCAGAGTGACTAAGGAGACACAGTCAGCCTCAGAGTGACTAAGGAGACGCAGTCAGCCTCAGAGTGGCCGAGGAGACAGTCAGCCTCAGAGTGACTAAGGAGACGCAGTCAGCCTCAGAGCTGCCGAGGAGACGCAGTCAGCCTCAGAGTGACTAAGGAGATGCAGTCAGCCTCAGAGTGGCCGAGGAGACGCAGTCAGCCTCAGAGTGTCTAAGGAGACACAGTCAGCCTCAGAGTGACTAAGGAGACACAGTCAGCCTCAGAGTGACTAAGGAGATGCAGTCAGCCTCAGAGCGACTAAGAAGACGCAGCCAGCCTCAGAGTGACTAAGGAGATGCAGTCAGCCTCAGAGTGACTAAGGAGACACAGTCAGCCTCAGAGCGGCCGAGGAGACGCAGTCAGCCTCAGAGAGACTAAGGAGACGCAGTCAGCCTCAGAGCGGCCGAGGAGACGCAGTCAGCCTCAGAGTGACTAAGGAGACGCAGTCAGCCTCAGAGTGACTAAGGAGATGCAGTCAGCCTCAGAGTGACTAAGGAGATGCAGTCAGCCTCAGAGTGACTAAGGAGATGCAGTCAGCCTCAGAGTGACTAAGGAGACGCAGTCAGCCTCAGAGTGACTAAGGAGACACAGTCAGCCTCAGAGTGACTGACTGATGAGGAAAGAAATGATTCATCCTGGGTGCCCCAGGCCTGTAATACACACGGTAAGGGCTGTTATCGCCGGGTGACTGGGAGACAGCTGCCACACGGACACATTCAGCTGCCCCTGCACAACACCAGAGCATCTAATGCAGCACAAAAACACACCACAGTTCAGCACGCGAGGAATTAGCTGGCTGAGCCTGAACAGCACTCATAATCCAGCGTGGAGAGGTCACTGGCCGAGAGCACAGAAGAGAATCCGTCTGACTACACGAGCATTTCTTCCTGGAGAGCAGCACTGAGCGGATGGCTTTTTAAAGGTTTCCTTTAAACAGCATGGAAGGAAAATCAGTGCTTTTGACAGGATCAGAAGCAGGAGCTGGGCAGAGAGGGTTTATTGCGAATGGCAGCGCAGGCTTATCCTCCCAGTTCCTGCTAAACTGGAGCTGACAGCTTTGTCAGGGAATCTGAACGGCTGCGCGGCGGGGCGGAGAGTCCGGACTCTTCGGCTTTCATCTCGGACTGCACGCGCTCCAAAGCCCTGCCGGAACTCCGTGCTCCACCCCGTCAAAACCCAGGAGCCGAACCTCCACTGCCTGGCCAGGCCGCAAACGCACCAGGACCGGCGTGTCCCGCCCCTCTTTCAGAGAGCACCACAGCAGTGAGCGCACGTTCTCACAGACTATTTCAGGAGGGAGGGGCACGTCCAGCACGGGGGTTTGGGGTTTGGGTGATCGGTACAGACCTGGGACGGGGGGGGTCTCTCCTCAGTATACTGCGGGACGTGCGCAGGGGAACACGCTTTCCCAAAATTCTGTCATGTGACGGATTTGCTTCCCTCTCTTCACACAGAAGGCCTGCTGTTCCTGCCGCTGAACGCCGCTGAACGCCGCTGAACATCGCTGAACACTGCTGAACATCACTGAACAGCGCTGAATGCCACCCACTCCGCAGCGCCCAGATCACACCCACACAGGGCGCCTGAATCGCATGGCGCTGTAAAACCCCATCACTAAGCCCCGCTGTTCTGTACAACACAATTAGACACCCCTTCATCCTGGAGCCAGGGCGGGGCGGGGCGGGGCGGGGCATCAGCTGACTAAATCTCACCGCTGCTTGGATACGGGCTCAGTGTGTATTCACTCTGAAGTGCTCAGAGATCAGCCCTGTCGCACCGCTAATACAGATTAGCCACTAGCTTCAAATAACAACCAATCAAGTGAAATGCACCGCAGATAACATCCCAATAACAGCACCCTGGGGCTGACTGGCCCAATAACAGCACACTGGGGCTGACTGGCCCAATAACATCACCCTGGGGCTGACTGGCCCAATAACAGCACACTGGGGCTGACTGGCCCAGTAACAGCACACTGGGGCTGACTGTCCCAGTAACAGCACCCTGGGGATGACTGGCCCAGTAACAGCACACTGGGGCTGACTGGCCCAGTAACAGCACCCTAGGGCTGACTGTCCCAGTAACAGCACACTGGTGCTGACTGTCCCAGTAACAGCACACTGGGGCTGACTGGCCCAATAACAGAACATTGGGGTTGACTGTCCCAGTAACAGCACACTGGGACTGACTGTCCCAGTAACAGCACACTGGGGCTGACTGGCCCAATAACAGCACACTGGGGCTGACTGGCCCAATAACAGAACATTGGGGCTGACTGTCCCAGTAACAGCACACTGGAGCTGACTGTCCCAGTAACAGCACACTGGGGCTGACTGGCCCAATAACAGCACACTGGGGCTGACTGGCCCAATAACAGCACACTGGGGCTGACTGTCCCAGTAACAGCACCCTGGGGCAGACTGGCCCAATAACAGAACATTGGGGCTGACTGTCCCAGTAACAGCACACTGGGGCTGACTGTCCCAGTAACAGCACACTGGGGCTGACTGTCCCAGTAACAGCACACTGGGGCTGACTGGCCCAATAACAGCACACTGGGGATGACTGGCCCAATAACAGAACATTGGGGCTGACTGTCCCAGTAACAGCACACTGGGGCTGACTGTCCCAGTAACAGCACCCTGGGGCTGACTGGCCCAATAACAGCACACTGGGGCTGACTGGCCCAATAACAGCACACTGGGGCTGACTGTCCCAGTAACAGCACCCTGGGGATGACTGTCCCAATAACAGCACACTGGGGCTGACTGTCCCAGTAACAGCACACTGGAGCTGACTGGCCCAGTAACAGCACACTGGGGCTGACTGGCCCAATAACAGCACACTGGGGCTGACTGTCCCAGTAACAGCACCCTGGGGCTGATTGTCCCAGTAACAGCATACTGGGGCTGACTGGCCCAATAACAGCACACTGGGGCTGACTGGCCCAATAACAGCACACTGGGGCTGACTGTCCCAGTAACAGCACCCTGGGGCTGACTGTCCCAGTAACAGCACCCTGGGGCTGACTGGCCCAATAACAGCACCCTGGGGCTGACTGGCCCAATAACAGAACATTGGGGCTGACTGTCCCAGTAACAGCACACTGGGGCTGACTGGCCCAATAACAGCACCCTGGGGCTGACTGGCCCAGTAACAGCACACTGGGGCTGACTGGCCCAGTAACAGCACACTGGGGCTGACTGGCCCAATAACAGCACACTGGGGATGACTGTCCCAGTAACAGCACCCTGGGGCTGACTGTCCCAGTAACAGCACACTGGGGCTGACTGGCCCAATAACAGC
>CM045894.1:43513070-43515570 GCA_025169545.1 Anguilla japonica
TTTGGTTCTGCCGTGTGATCCCCGCTCTGAGTTTGGTTCTGCCGTGTGATCCCCGCTCTGAGTTTGGTTCTGCCGTGTGATCCCTGCTCTGAGTTTGGTTCTGCCGTGTGATCCCTGCTCTGAGTTTGGTGCTGCCGTGTGATCAATCTCACAGACAGAACATCGATAGCGGTGTCATGCTTGTGCGGAGCGATTTGTGATTTTGATTGTGTACAGCAGATTCACCACCAAATAAAGAGCAGGGACTGAAAGAGAGACCTTTCTCTCAAGGGCTTCAGAGAATGGAGCCCAGCCAACCCTATATATAAACAACCAATCACACCACCCCCCGTTTATAACCAACCAATCACACCAACCCCCGTATATAAACAACCAATCACACCACCCCCTGTTTATAACCAACCAATCACACCAACCCCCGTATATAACCAACCAATCACACTGAAATTAAGAGTGTGTGTGTGAAATCAAGAGTGTGTGAAATTGAGTGTGTGTGTGTGTGTGTGTGTGAAATATGCGTATGTATAAAATTAAGAGGGTATGAAATTAACAGTGTGCTTGAAATTGCATGTGAAATTAAGAAATTAAGAGTGTAAAGAGTGCGTGAAATTTAATGTGTGAATTTTATTGTGTGTGAAATTTAGTGTGTGAAATTTAGTGTGTGTGAAATTTTGTGTGTGAAATTTAGCATGGGTGAAATTTAGTGTGTGAAATTTAAAGTGTGTGAAATATAGCATGTGTGAAATTTAGTATGTGAAATTTAGGGAGCAATTTAGAGTGTGAAATTTAATGTGTGTGAAATTAGTGTGTGAAATTTAGAGTGTGAAATTTAGATGGGTCTGAAAGCCGATATCAGAAATGACAGGTGTCTAAATATTGTCTGCATATGCCTGCATGTGTGCGTATGTGCATGTCTTTGCATGCATGCATGCACACGCATGTCCTAGCGTAAGTATGTCCTATTGTATGTGTGTGTGTGTGTGTGTAGGTGTGCGTGTGAGTGTGTGTGTGTGTGTGTGTGTGTGTAGGTGTGCGTGTGAGTGTGTGTGTGTGTGTGTGTGTGTGTGTAGGTGTGTGTGTGTGTGTGTGTGTGTGTGTGTGTGTGTGTAGGTGTGCGTGTGAGTGTGTGTGTGTGTGTGTGTGTGTGTGTGTAGGTGTGCATGTGAGTGTGTGTGTGTGTGTGTGTGTGTAGGTGTGTGTGTGTGTGTGTGTGGGTGTGTGGTTGTGTGTGTGTGTAGGTGTGTGTGTGTGTGTGTGGTTGTGTATGTGTGTGTGTGTGAGTGTGTGTGTGTGTAGGTGTGTGTGTGTGTGTGGGTGTGTGGTTGTGTATGTGTGTGTGTGTGGGTGTGTGGTTGTGTATGTGTGTGTGTGTGTGTGTGTAGGTGTGCGTGTGAGTGTGTGTGTGTGTGTGTGTGTGTGTGTGTAGGTGTGCATGTGAGTGTGTGTGTGTGTAGGTGTGTGTGTGTGTGTGTGGTTGTGTATGTGTGTGTGTGTGAGTGTGTGTGTGTGTAGGTGTGTGTGTGTGTGTGGGTGTGTGTGGTTGTGTATGTGTGTGTGTGTGGGTGTGTGGTTGTGTATGTGTGTGTGTGTGAGTGTGCATGCATGTCTCAGTGTAAATTTGTATGAAAATAACTCACGTGGCCAGAGTGGCAAGGCGAAGCAGAAAGGCGAAGCTGTGAGGTCCAGAGTAATACTCTGCACACGCTCAGTTAGCATGAGAGACAGACGGGGAGGAGCTTATCGTGCGAGACAGAAGGGGAGGAGCTTATCGTGCAAGACAGAAGGGGAGGAGCTTAATGTTTATTGTGAGGGACAAAAGGGGAGGAGCTTAAAGTTCATCGTGAGATACAAAAAGGGGGGTGGAGCAAGCGAACAAGCACACAAGTGCAACCAGCCAATCAGCACAGCCCGTTCAGCGGCTCTGCTGTCTGCACTGCTGTCTGTCTGACTGTTGGTCCCGCCCCCCCAGTGCTGAGTTTGGCGGTGCACTAATTTGCTGCTGTTCAGCGTTTAAAAAATTCATTAAACATCAACATGAAATACTGCAGAGGAGCGAGGGAGACTCATGGCACGGGGCGGGGCAGGGCGGGGTGTAGCGGGGAGCGGAGTAGCAGGGCGGGGCGTAGCAAGGAGCGAGGAGCGGCGTAGCAGGGCGGGGCGGGGCTGGGGGTGTAGCAGGGCAGGGCGTAGCAGGGCGGGGTGTAGCGGGGAGCGGAGTAGCAGGGCGGGGTAGGGGTTGGTGTAGCAGGGCGGGGTTGTAGCGGGGAGCGGTGTAGCAGGGTGGGGGGCGTAGCAGGGCGGGGCGTAGCAGGGCGGGGTGTAGCGGGGAGCGGAGTAGCAGGGCGGGGCGTAGCAGGGCGGGGCGTAGCAGGGCGGGGTGTAGCAGGGCGGGGTGTAGCAGGGCGGGGCGTAGCGGGGAGCGGAGTAGCAGGGCGGGGTGTAGCAGGGCGAGGTGTAGCAGGGCGGGGCGTAGCGGGGCGGGGCGTAGCGGGGCGGGGTG
>CM045894.1:43520570-43528070 GCA_025169545.1 Anguilla japonica
CTGTGTCTGTGTGTCTGTGTGTGTGAGAGAGAGTGTGTGTGTGAGAGACATGAAAAAGGACACAAGGCCAGTTTCTGACATCTGACCTCTAAAACTGAAGGGTTACCATAGTGACAGCTCTTTTTTCTGAAAATCTCAGGTAGAGCAGCACAAACAGGCAGCAGGTCAGCGTCACTCCCACAGACTGCCACCTTTAACACAAAGTTACTCCAGACACACAGACTGCCACCTTTAACACACAGTTACTCCAGACACACAGACCAGAGGGAGGGAGGGGGAGAGAGAGAGGGGGAGAGGGAGGGAGGGAGGGGGAGAGAGAGAGGGGGAGAGGGAGGGGGGGAGAGAGAGAGAGAGAGGGGGAGAGAGAGGAACACAGGGAGGGGGGGTGGCGTATCTCCCTTAACCTTGTGAAGCGGGGTGCAGGACCCTAAACGCACGCGTTCCCCCCATTAGCTGTGTGGGGTAAAGTGATACCCCTCCCTGTATGTGGTCTCCACAGCCCACATCTGTTCTGCGGAATGGGACCCCTGCTGGGCCTGGGACACTTAAAGCGGCCATTTACCGCTAAGAATTAGTCAAATCAGCCCCCCCCACACACCCCCACCCCCCCACGGTCCCAGTGGGCTGCTGGAGACCTCTGAGGTTTCTCCCCCTCAAACGACAAACCAACCCCCCCCCTTCCCCCCAGCTCAAAGTGTCACATGTGCATGTATGTATGCATGTATGCATTATCATAAGTGCGCTACATTTCCAAAAGTATGTGGACACCCCTTCTAATTAGCCAAACCCATTGCTAACAGGAGCATACATTCAGCATACAGCCACGCAATCTGCACAGGAAACCAGTGCCGGGAGAATGGGGCGTACTGAAGAGCTCAGTGGCTCCCAACATGCCACTGTCATACAATGCCACCTTTCCGACAAGTCAGTTGGTCAGATTTCTGGCCTGGTAGAGCTGCCCCAGTGACCTGTATGTGCTGTTACTGTGAAGTGGGAACGTCTAGGAGCACAGAACATAGAACACAGGCTCACAGAACAGAACGCAGGCTCACAGAACACAGGCTCACAGAACAGAACACAGGCTCACAGAACACAGAACAGAACACAGGCTCACAGAACAGAACGCAGGCTCACAGAACACAGGCTCACAGAACAGAACACAGGCTCACAAAACACAGAACAGAACACAGGCTCACAGAACAGAATGCAGGCTCACAGAACACAGGCTCACAGAACAGAACACAGGCTCACAGAACACAGAACAGAACACAGGCTCACAGAACGGGTCACCAAGAGCTGAAGCAAGTTGTGTGTAAACATCATCTGTCCTAGGTTGCAACTAGGTTCCAAACTACAACTGGAAACAACATCAGCACAAGAACCGTCTGTTCCTGAAAGCATTATGAAATGGGTTTTCAAGGCCGAGCAGCTGTACACAAGCCCAAGATCACCGTGCACAATGCCAAGGGTCGGGGTGTAAAGCACACCGCCATTGGACTCTGGAGCCGTGGAAACGCGTTCTCTGGAGTGAGGAATCATGCTTCACTATCTGGCAGTCTGACGGACGAATCTGGGTTTGGCAGAATGCTTAGTGTCAACTGTAGAGTTTGGTGGCGGAGGAAGGTTTTTCATGGTTTGGGCTAGGCCCCTTAGTTCCAGGGAAGGGATATCTTAATGCTGTGTGCATGTGTGTGTGTGTGAGAGTGTGTGTGTGAGTGTGAGTGAGTGTGTGTGTGAGTGTGTGTGTGAGTGAGTGTGTGTGTGTGTGTGTGGGGGGGGGGGTGCAGGACATGGCCCAAAGACACATGGCTACGGTGCTTTCATATAAAGCCAGTGTGCCTCCCAGAAGCCCCTGCAGCCGTACCGCCAGGCTGAAGGCTCTCATTACAGAGCGCGCGGACAAAAGCAGCAGCAGATTTAGCAGGCTGATCAGCTTTATACTGACTTGAGAGAGTCCATATAGTGACAAAAAGAGAGAAAGAGAAGGGGAGAGGGGGGAGGGGGGAGGGGGCTGGCAGCTTTCGGGATCTCAGGAGACCCAAAAATAGGGGGAAGAAAAGGGAGGGTGGGGAGTACTGGGGGGGGGGACAGGAGCTTAAGCAAGGCTCAGGCAGGACATTAACATTCACAAACCTCCATAACATCTGCTCACTTTGGACAAAAAGAGAGAGAGAGAGAGAGAGAGAGAGAGAGTGAGCGAGAGAGACAGAAAGAGAGGAAGACAGAATATGGCAGGCAGTCCTTGTTTTTGTAATAGTGCTCTGGTGTATTGTAATTGCTCCATTTGTTTATAATACAAATGTTTTGGCAACAGAAATACAATACTTGGACATTTCAATAAACTAAATTAAACTGAAAGAGAGATACAGAGAGAGAGAGAGAGATGGTTAGGACAGAACAGTGGTTTCTCTTCATCAGTCAGAATTTTACTGCGCATAAACACACACACACACACACACACACACACATCCTAATGGGTAAGGACAGGACATGCTCATTAGAGCGACAGCACAATTACAAGCCCTCAATTCTGAAAATCAATCAGCCACTTCAGACAAACTCATTCATCAAACCTGACCCTCCACTGTCCTTACAGGACCCATGGTCCTCACAAGACTGTAGATGTTACACACTCTACAGGGGCCCTACAGAATGCACGGTCCTCATAAACCTGTAGAGACGTTACACACACTACAGGGGCCCTACAGAATCCACGGTCCTCATTACAAAAGTAATGTAAGGGGGACATCAGTTCAGGGCACTTAAAAAATATTTAAAAAGTCAAGAGAGTGCAGAGCCAGGTCCAAAATTGTATTAAAACGCATTGCATCCAGTATACAATAAAGTTGATCAAACAAAACAAAAACACAATATGCACAACAACTAACAAATCAAATGGAAAACACAGCTGATGTTATATTTTGGTAGAGAGAGAGAGAGAAAGAGAGAGAGAGTTTTTATATTGGCAATATGGTGTGGCAAGGTGTGTTCTATTACTTAAGGCACAGTGGTGGCTGCTGAGCTGAAAATCAAGGAGGCAGAAAACTTCCCCTGATTATTAGTCTTGAATTTCAATCATTTTCCTTGATTAACAAGGGTGCCCACGATCTGAATAATTAAATTGTAGATAAAGTTTCCTTCGTCACGCAATGCTATGAAGATCAAATAAATTCAAAATAAATTATGAACTCAAAAATGCCATCTAACCTGTGCTAGTTCAAATGAAAAAATCTGCGTATTCCAGATCTTTGCCACGAACATTTTTGGAGTGTGTACGTTTATCCAGTTTTTAATATGCGATTGCAATGTGACGCAAATAGAATCTTTTTCTCGTCTAAACTAATTGAGGAGAACTGTCTCTATCCTATTTAGTAATATGTCATTTCTAATCAAGCACAATAATTAAAAACAAGTTGACACCAATAATAACGTTAATCAGTTTAAGGGATGTTCTGCCTGTTCATTTTTCAGCTCAGCACCCGTCACTAGGGCACCCAGTGGTTTTCTTTCACTTTAAAAACAAGACCAGGTCAAAACCTAGTAGGTTTTGAGGACTGCTCCGCTATTACGGTCCAGCCAAAAATCACTAGCACTTTGCTGTAAGCGATGGGTACAGACAACTTGACAATTAGGACGTTGGCTCTTCTCCATTGCTCTTAATGGTCTACAAGAATACAAATAATTTGAAATCCACGCCTGCAAATCCATTACTACAATACTTGGTAGATTTGTTAATCACCGCTGATGGCATTAATTTCTACTTGTTTAACGTGACTTTCGAAAGGTGAGCTAGCGTTGTCGTAAAATTTACTACGGTTGCGGGTCAGGCACTCTTCACGTTAAAAAGAAATTTTAGGAAAGTGCTGCGACGGAAACAGCGATAGATTTACCCACGAGCCACATCTGTCCAAAATGTAAACAAGTAAGGCAGTCGGTCTTCATGGTTTGGGAAAATTTTATGACAGCGCCACCCAGCGAGTGAACACCACAAACAGCGGTGGTGTAAGAGTTATTGGCTCATTACTAGTAACTGATTGTGGCGAAAACCTTCGGTGGCGAACCCCCCCCCCCCCCCCCCCCCCCCCCCCAACGAATTTCGCTGAAAAGCGACTAGTATGCAGGTCTGCATTACACACTCTACAGGGGCCCTACAGAATCCACGGTCCTCATAAACCCGTAGAGACATTACACACTCTACAGGGGCTGAGAAAATTCCACAGCCCCACCAGCAACAGCTTGCCAGTACAGACAGGAACAGCGACCTCCTCTACTGCGGCAAATATGCTGAGTCAAGACTAACACAGCGCTACACACGGCACACACATTTCAACAGAGTGCAATATTTAAACTGTCAAAGTCACCGACGTATGAGAACGAACTCCAGTAAATCCACACAGTGCAACGGACAACCTGCTAGCATGCTTATATCTACCAAGAGACACGTGTTGCATGAGTTGTGATTTTGTGTACGCAGCAGAATGTGATTGCGTTTATAGTGTGGTGCACAAATATACTGCTAGAGAGGAAGGAAGAATGAATGTCTGAAAAGCACAAGCGAATTTCACATGGTGGTACAGACGTGCAATGTTTCTAATCCTTGCTAATTGATTGGCTCCATCCAAATGAATATCGACCAGGACTTCCAGTAAGAGTTCCTTCTTCACGACAGCTTCAGTGCTGACTAGCCAAACAGACACTGCGTGCCAATTCACCCCGAGGTCACAGTGGCGGGTTCTTCTGTGGGCGGGGCATAAGCACCGTGTTTGGCTGTAGTGTGATTAGAGGATGTGAGCTGGCAGCTCCGTCAGAGCCACGCTTTGGGTGGCTCTAAGCCATCACATCTGGTTTATACATCACAGTACAGAAATATACACACTGCAAATGACCTGGCTCTCCTGCCTTTCCATTTCATCCCTGCACTTCTTTCTGAAGTTTTATTAAGAATATGAGCTAAACATCATACACAGCCAAGCTATGAGCATGTGTGTGTGCGCATGTGTGTGTATGTGTGTGTGTGTGTGTGTGTGAACGCGTGTGTTTGCGTGCATGTGTGTGTGTGTGTGTGTGTGTGTGTGTGAACGCGTGTGTCTGTCCCCCCTTTTCTCATGAATCGAACCCTGAGCAGTAAACCAGCACGTGTGTGCTCTCTCCCCCCCCCCTCTCAGGAATCCCCTGTTTATTCTGCATTTCTCTCGGTCCTCTATCACGTTTCCATGTCTCTGATCTACAAACACACACACGGCACTAATGACTGCTCCTCTGCTCAGGCACTCACTGCTCTCAGCGCCTTTTTAAAGGGCCGGAATATTAATCGCAGCACTACTTAGGAATGCACCTTTTATTTAGTTATTTTTCAATAAAATTTTGTTTTGCCCATGTTTTCTTTTGATACAATAATGACTTTTGCAAGTGCAGCTTGGTGTAAGAGTTTTGTCCTTAGTGATGCTAATTTCAATGACACTGAGGGTTCAGGAAAAGATCCGCAATCACAATGCAGTCACCATCCAGGACCATGACCTGGAGTTCAGCAGCAATGTGTCAGGTGGGCATAAATATCATTACAGGCATTTAGCAGATGCTCTTATCCAGAGCGACTTTCACAAGCTCACATATCATTTACATCATATCCATTTATACAGCTGGATATACACTGAAACAATGCAGACCAAGACCACTGTGGGGAATAACCCAGCACTGAAACCCTGTGGCCCATCCCACCATAGCCCAACACC
This sequence comes from Anguilla japonica, assembly GCA_025169545.1. Taxonomy (NCBI): domain Eukaryota; kingdom Metazoa; phylum Chordata; class Actinopteri; order Anguilliformes; family Anguillidae; genus Anguilla; species Anguilla japonica. The sequence goes on from CM045894.1 coordinate 43,526,303, forward strand.
GCCGTGGGGAATAACCCAGCACTGAAACCCTGCCGCCCATCCCACCACAGCCCAACACCGCCGTGGGGAATAACCCAGCACTGAAACCCTGCCGCCCATCCCACCACAGCCCAACACCGCCATGGGGAATAACCCAGCACTGAAACCCTGTGGCCAGTCCACCACAGCCCAACACCGCCATGGGGAATCACCCAGCACTGAAACCCTGTGGCCCAGTCCACCACAGCCCAACACCGCAGTGGGGAATCACCCAGCACTGAAACCCTGTGGCCAGTCCACCACAGCCCAACACCGCCATGTTGGACAGCGAAAAGAGAGACGCTAAATGCTGTTGCTTTTTAATGGTAATTTTAATGTGTTTATTCGCCTGTTAAAAACATCCACCTACCTGCAGCCTGGAGCACCAGCTGGAGTGTGGCTTTAGTCTGCTCTGCAGGGGTCTGGGGGAGAGAGCACAGCTCTGTAAAAACCGCAATCATCCACTCTACAGTATGAGCGTTCATACAGACACAGAGTATGAGCGTTCATACAGACACAGAGTATGAGCGTTCATACAGACACAGAGTATGAGCGTTCATACAGACAGAGTATGAGCGTTCATACAGACACAGAGTATGAGCGTTCATACAGACAGAGTATGACACAGAGTATGAGCGTTCATACAGACAGAGTATGAGCGTTCATACAGACACAGAGTATGACACAGAGTATGAGCGTTCACACAGACACAGAGCACTGCCTGAGAATTTGGGTGTGATGACTGCACAGGTAAACTGGATGTGATGACTGTACAGGTAAACTGGATGTGATGACTGCACAGGTAATGTGGATGTGATGACTGTACAGGTAAACTGGATGTGATGACTGCACAGGTAATGTGGATGTGATGACTGCACAGGTAATGTGGATGTGATGACTGCACAGGTAATGTAGATGTGATGACTGCACAGGTAAACTGGATGTGATGACTGCACAGGTAATGTGGATGTGATGACTGCACAGGTAATGTGGATGTGATGACTGCACAGGTAATGTGGATGTGATGACTGCAGGTAATCGGGTCACCAGCTCATGCAGAGCTGAACACAGACATAAAACCCATAACTGTCAGTTACATTCCATCCAAACCCTCGACCCAGCCCCAAATCAACCAAAAAAAACACTCTTTGTCCCAAATATTATGATGATCATCGTATTCAATTAAAAACTACATATATACCGACCCTTATATCGAATAAAACAACTACATATATCTGACATGTACAGTATATATTACATACATATACTATTTATAAATTTAACCAGATACATGCTGAACAGAGGAACTCCAGCAGCATTGAATAATACACAAAACCGAAGACACTTCGGCCTCAGGTATGGTAAAAGTGAGATAAGAGAAAGCAAGAGAGAGGGGGAGAGAGAATGATGGGGAGGGAGGGAGAGAAGACTAGTAAAGAGAAAAAGAGAGAAGGAAAGAGGAAGAGAGAGAATGGGAGAGAAAGAGAGAGAAAGAGAAGGTGGGAGAGAGCGAGAAAAAGAAAAGGGGGGAGAGAGAGAGAAAGAAAAGGGGGGAGAGAGAAGATGGGGGTGGAGGGGACAGGGCTGTTGACAGCTCCAAGTGAGGAAGGCACGTCTCTTTTTGACACGCCTCAAAAGGGTTTGCTGTAATTCCAATATCCCGCTATTAGATTTGAGGGTATTAATTGTCAAGAAAGAAGGATTGCCGTGTAAAGAAGTTATAAAGCCTGGCGTGCTGTAGATTGCTCTG
>CM045894.1:43530570-43560570 GCA_025169545.1 Anguilla japonica
ATGAAAGAATCTATCACTTCCATACACCTCTTTTTCTGCCCTTGTTCCCTTTCTGAGCTCTTTCTACACTCTGGGTCAGAACAGCAGCTGCACATGGAGCCGATCGGAAGCACACAGCCAGTCCCTCTACAGCTGAACTGGAAACAAGCAGACTCACATAATTAAGATCTGGTCTCCTCTTTTAAATTGATTTCCTCAAGTTTTTTTTTGTCCTGCAGGCTACTCCTATAATCTCCTCTCATAATCTATTACAACGAATTTTACCACTTCTGTAATCTGTCAGAAATAATCTGACTACTGCTCTAAATAGCCCAAAAAACTTTTCAGTATTCTGATGTCACAATCTGTTCAAGAGCCTCAGACTAATGATAATCCAGTCCAAAATAATCTCAAACTAATGATAATCCTGTCCAAAATAATCTAAGACTAATATGATAATCCATTCCAAAATAATCTCAGACTAATATGCTAATCCAATGCAGTCCAAAATAATCTCATACTTATGTGATAATCCAATCCAGCCCAAAATAATTTCAGACTAATATAATAATCCAGGCCAAAAGACTGTCCTGTGGGACACTTCAGTAGCATGAATTAAACCGTGGGGCACCAGGACATTCATCCAGCTGGACCTGAGGGTCTACAGAGCTCCATACGTCCAGCTGGACCTCAGATGAACAGAATCAGGCCCCGCCCCCTCAGGCGGAGATGGACAGAATCAGGCCCCGCCCCCTAGGGGGGAGATGGACAGAATCAGGCCCTGCCCCCTAAGGGGGAGATGGACAGAATCAGGCCACGCCCCCTGAGGCGGAGATGGACAGAATCAGACCCCGCCCTCTAGGGGGGAGATGGACAGAATCAGGCCCTGCCCCCTAAGGGGGAGATGGACATAATCAGGCCACGCCCCCTGAGGTGGAGATGGACAGAATCAGGCCCCGCCCCCACAGGCTGAGATGGACAGAATCAGGCCACGCCCCCTGAGGCGGAGATGGACAGAATCAGGCCCCGCCCCCCACAGAATGGACAGAATCAGGCCACGCCCCCTACAGGCGGAGATGGACAGAATCAGGCCCCGCCCCCTTGGGGGGAGATGGACAGGGGGCCACACAGGGGCCAATCAAAGCTCCAGACTCAAGTGCTTCCTTTGTCTTTTCTTTTATTTCATTTTTATGAAACTATTCAGCTTAAAGTGTTCTCTGCTTGGGGAGATTAAAAAGAGAGGGAGTGATGGAGGTCTCTCTCTCTTCTTCTTGATTAGTCGACTGTGAAAGTCAGCAGAAGCCCCCACCCCCAAACCCCCCCCCCCCCCCACCCATAACCTATCACCCCTCTGTCTGACAGGTTGCACCGCACAGACCAGTTCATCAAAACACTGCAGCTACTTCCTGTCCAAATCCACCGGCAGCACTTAATAACCCGCCCACCCAGAGAGAGAGAGAGGGAGGGAGAGAAAGAGAGGGAGAGGGAGAGGGAGAGAGTGCAGAAGAGAGAGAAAGATAAAGGGAGAGAGAGAGGCTTCCCAATGTCCTCACAGAAGGACAATAAAAATAAAAACAGTAAAGAGAGTAGATAACCTGAGCAGGAGCAGAGCCAAGCGATCGGGCCCATCACCTCTGCACACTTCCGTCTAATTTATTCACTTTATGTGACTTTTTACAGCTCAGAGAGATTTTTTCATTTTTAAAAAAAAGAATACTCCTCCCTGACAATAACCCCCCAAAATATGAATAAATATAAAAAAACAGGAAAACATACCCCCCAGAAATGCAATATTCCTGTTTTTAATATCCAAGTCTACAAGATCAGGGCAAGGATGGGCTCCACCGCAATATGTTTATTTATATATTTATAAAAATCCCACCTATCAGGGACCGAGTCTCTGTATCGCTCATCTTATATAAAAAATAATGTTGTATATGGATATACTTTTATATATAATCGCAATATGGAATCAGGCCTCTTTTACAATGTGCCATACTCCAGGACGCTAACAGCATTTTAGCGCCCAGCAGCAGTTCATCTTCATGTCTACGAGGCACAAGCCCTGCATAATAACCCCCTTTTCTGCCCCTAAATGTTATTTCAGAGCCCTGCGCTCATTTCTCAAACTTCACCACTTTCACAATTTCACAAACTTTTATTCCCATCATTACTGCCCACGGATTTCATTCTGCATTTAGAATGAAAACAAGCAGGAGTAATGAGGTCCATCTCACACACACACACACACACACACACACACACACACACACAGCATAGACACACACACACGCACTCACACACACACACACAGACACACACACACACGCACTCACACACACACACACACACACACACACACACACACACACACACACACACACACATATACACACACACACACGCACTCTCACACACACACACACACACACACACACACAGACATATACACACACACACACGCACTCACACACACACACACACACACACACACACACACACACAGACATATACACACACACACACGCACTCTCACGCACACACACCCACAGACATATACACACACACAGACATACACACACACACACACTCTCACGCACACACACACACACACACACACACGCACACCCACAGACACACACACACACACACACACACACACACACTCACGCACACACACTCTCACGCACGCACACACACACACACACACTCTCACACACACACACACACACACTCTCACACACACACTCTCTCACACACACAGACACACACGCACACACACACACACATGCACACATACACACACACACACTCACGCACACACTCTCACGCACGAACACACACACACACACACTCTCACACACACATACACACACTCTCACACACACAGACACACACACACACTCTCTCACACACACACACGCACACACACACACACACATGCATACATACACACACTCACACACACACACACACTTGAATAAACACACACACACATACACATACAAACACACACATACATACACATACACATACAAACACAAACACACGCACACACACACTCTCACACACACACATGTACATGCACACACACTCACACACACATACTCACACACATACACAAACGAACAGAAACACACGCACAAACATTCACACACACACAGGGCAAAGATGAAAGCAATGCCATTCATTCAGCACTTGTCCCCAATAACTGTGTGTGTGTGTGTGTATGAGTGTGTGTGTATGTGTATGAGTGCGGGTGTGAGTGTGGGTGTGCGTGTATGTGTGTGTGTGTATGCATGCAAACCCGTTAGAAAAAAAAAAAAAGTTTTATACTCAACTCACATAAATCATGTGGAAGAAAAATGAGAAAATGTGCTGGCTAACTCATCTTCTCCCATCCAGAGAAAATGAAATTCACTGAAATACCTATCAAAACCGCAATCATCAAGAGATAATATCTGCTTTGGTCTATCTGCACTTTCCGATTTAATTTCCTCCGTGCCCTTGACATCCAGCGATACCATTAAGATTAAGCACATGCAGGAGGGGAGGACTGCTCCGCGTCTGATATATGAGGCCTGCACGCTAAATGTAATATCATCATTTGAAAATTAATGCAATATTTCTTTTGTTAGAATTTTTTTGTATACTCAAGCAGGAAGCCCAAGCAGTGAGAGAGAGAGAGGGAGGGAGGGAGGGAGCGAGAGAAAGAACGATGGAGAAGATGAATCCATTGGCTTCTCTGCAGTCATTTTCCTGTCAGAATGACATGCAATTACAGGCAGGCCGACACCCGGTCAGGGGTCAGCCAAATTACTACATCATTTAAGGGCGGAGGGAGGGAGGGAGGGAGGGAGATGAGAGAGGGATGGAGGGAGAGAGAGAGGGGGGAGAGAGAGAGAGAGGACGGAGGGAGAGAGAGGGAGATGAGAGAGGGACGGAGGGAGAGAGGGAGGGAGAGGGAGGGAGAGAGGGAGAGGGACGGAGGAGAGAGAGAGGGAGGGAGATGAGAGAGGGAGAGAGGACGGACGGAGAGAGGGAGGGAGATGAGAGAGGGACGGAGAGGGAGGAGAGAGGGAGGGAGATGAGAGAGGGAGAGGACGGAGGGAGAGAGGGAGGGAGATGAGAGAGGGAGAGGACGGAGGGAGAGAGGGAGGGAGATGAGAGAGGGAGAGGACGGAGGGAGAGAGGGAGGGAGATGAGAGGGGCGCAGTCAGGCTGCCAGGGGTCCCCCCGGCCCCACCACATCAGATATGATGACATCATTAGTGTAATAAGCACAGAAATCTGTTAGCAGATTACCTCCCCCCACAGCCACCTTTCATCCAACACACTGCTCCCCTGCTTCTGTACCTCTATACCCATCGCAATCACATTATTCAGAGAGAGGGAGGGAGAGAGGGGGGGAGGGAGGGAGAGGGAGAGAGGAGAGAGAGAAGAGGGGGAGAGAGAGAGCTTCGAGAAGGAGGGAGAGAGAGGGAGAGGAGGGAGGAAGAGAGAGAGGAGGGAGAGAGAGTGATGAGAGAGAGAGGGAGGGAGGGGGGAGGGGGAGAGAGGGAGATTGAGGGAGGGAATCAGAGAGGGAGAGAGGGACAGAGGGAGGGAATGAGAGGGACAGGAGTGGTAAGAGAGAGGGGCGAGTGAGGGAGGGAGAGAGGGAGGGAATGAGAGAGGGACAGGAGGGAGAGAAGGAGGGAAAGAGAAAGGGAGAGAGATGGAGAAGTGGGGAAGGGAAAGGAAACTGTTAAACTCATTTAACAGGGTGGAAGGGGCCTCGATCCCTTCCTCTCTGTCTGTCAACGCTTTCTTTTTCTTTTCTCATCCCTCGCTTTGCTTCGACACCCCGGCGGGTGGGGGTCGGGGGGGTAGGGGGTCGGGGGGCTGATGGCAGACCCTCAGCAGGATCAGACCAATCCTGAGCACCCACAAATTTCCAATGATGTTGTCATGAGGAATAAATAATTAGGGTGCGATAGGCAGGGCTACACTCACACTCACACTCACACACACTCAGACTCAGACTCACACACACACACACTCAGACTCACACACACACACTCACACTCACACACACACACACACACACACACACACACACAAACACACACTCACACACACACACACACACACACACACACACACACACACACTCACACACCCACACACACACACACACACACACACACACACACACACACACTCACTCACACACCCACACACACACTCACCCACACACACACTCGGGTCTCCGGTGGCTGTGGAAGGGAGCACGCGGCTCTGACTGTGGTGGGTGTGGCTGTGACTGTGGTGGGCGTGGCTTTGGTGCAGGTGTGTGCAGGTGAGCAGTTTAGCGCAGTGATAAATGAGTGTTGGAAAGCACACCTGTGGGTCCGAGGCCCCCGGGTGTCTGTCAGCGCGGCCCCCATGTGGCCCCCCCCCCCCCCCCCCCACGCCCCCCCCCCATGCCCCCCCGAGCCCGCTCCCCTCCGCGCGTCACATCATCACGCTGGAGCTCAGTGCATAATTCACCCCGACTGCTCCTTCTGCATGAGCCATTAAACCTGCCCCCCTGCCCCCCCCCCCCCCGCACCCCTGCCCCCCCCCCCCCCCCCCCGCACCCCCCACCCCCATGAACTCCTCACCCCGTCATGCCCCGGCCGAGCGCAGTGCTGCGCTGGAACAGCTGCCTGTGGCCCCCACTCCACAGGACCCCCCCCCGTCCCGCTCAGCCAGCCCGGTCATTATCTCCGCCCTAATTACCCTCCGCCCTAATTACCCTCCGCCCGCTCCTCAGTCTAACGGGCGGCTCTCCTTCAGCTCCGCCCGTGCAGCCCCTGCCCGAGAGGGAATGTTCTCGGGTTCCACAGCGGCACAGCCACCTGGGATTTGAACCCGTGACACCATTCCACCGTACCACCCTCAGCATGAGGGGTGCGTTGAGATAGACAAAGGACACACACACACACAGCACCCTCTCACTGGCACTGTGGTATCAGCATTGGGAACTAATAACAGGAGGCTGTGGGTTTGAATCCAGACGAGGCAAAGCCTTTTACACCAAGTGCTTCCGTAAATGCAGACGATCACAGTGTGTAAAAGGAATAGCCCGTCCAATCAAAGCAGACGGACGGAGCCTCTGACGCTGCCTGAACGCGACGGACTGATTCCTGGAACACCTGGAATGCGCACGGAAAAGAGGAGAGAAGACCGGATTCCCGGAGCGGAGAGCTAAATCCGCTCCACGTTTAATTCCCCAGATCACCTTCACTTTCAAAACTAAACACATACAAGCAGTCAGGTTTACTCACAAACCTCGCTACTGTAACAAGCCAGAACTCATTAAACACACAATTAACTGAGCAGCAGAGTCCCCCAGTCACAGTCACCAGAATACACACATCCTCACACTGATATCACAGTCACCAGAATACACACATCCTCACACTGATATCACAGTCACCAGAATACACACATCCTCACACTGATATCACAGTCACCAGAATACACACATCCTCACACTGATATCACAGTCACCAGAATACACACATCCTCACACTGATATCACAGTCACCAGAATACACACATCCTCACTCACTGATATCACAGTCACCAGAATACACACATCCTCACACTGATATCACAGTCACCAGAATACACACATCCTCACACTGATATCACAGTCACCAGAATACACACATCCTCACACTGATATCACAGTCACCAGAATACACACATCCTCACACTGATATCACAGTCACCAGAATACACACATCCTCACACTGATATCACAGTCACCAGAATACACACATCCTCACACTGATATCACAGTCACCAGAATACACACATCCTCACACTGATATCACCAGTCACCAGAATACACACAATCCTCACACTGATATCACAGTCACAGAATACACACAACACCTCACACTGATATCACAGTCACCAGAATACACACATCCTCACACTGATATCAGTCACCAGAATACACACATCCTCACACTGATCACAGTCACAAGCAAACACCTCAGTCTGGGGTAGGGGTTAGGGAGCAGAGATGTGTGTGAGGGGTTAGGGGGTAGGGGTTAGGGAGCAGTGATGTGTGTGAGGGGTTAGGGGGTAGGGGTTAGGGAGCAGTGATGTGTGTGAGGGGTTAGGGGGTAGGGGTTAGGGTGCAGGGATGTGTGTGAGGAGTTAGGGGGTAGGGGTTAGGGAGCAGTGATGTGTGTGAGGGGGGTTAGGGGGTAGGGGTTAGGGAGCAGTTGATGTGTGTGAGGGTTAGGGGGTAGGGGTTAGGGTGCAGTGATGTGTGTGAGGGGTTAGGGGGTAGGGGTTAGGGTGCAGTGATGTGTGTGAGGAGTTAGGGGGTAGGGGTTAGGGAGCAGAGATGTGTGTGAGGAGTTAGGGGGTAGGGGTTAGGGTGCAGTGATGTGTGTGAGGAGTTAGGGGGTAGGGGTTAGGGTGCAGTGATGTGGGTTGGGATGTATCTGTGGTGGGTGTGAAAGTTTATGGGAGTGCTGGGGGGGGGGGGGGGGGGGGGCAGCAGGGGGGATTTATTTACAGCGCCCCCTCCCCAATCTTAATCGATTCTCCTGCACCCCAGAATCCTGGCAGCCTGCTGGCAATATACAGCTGTGAGCATAAACCCCATAAATCCAGCTGCTCCATATTCACACATTCAAACACATTCAAACACTTCCATAAATACACATACCGTACGGATCAGCACATCCATTACACACACACAGATACACATACACACACACACGCACGAGCACACCCCCCCCCCCACACACACACACTCACACAAGCACGCGCACCCCCCCCCACACACACACACACACGATGTCACGAGCACACCCCGACCCCCCCCACACACACACACACGCACGAGCACACCCCCCCCCCACACACCACACAATCACACACCACACACACACGCACGCGCACCCCCACACACGCACCCCCCACACACACACACACGCACGCGCACCCCCCCCCCACACACACTCACACACGCACGAGCGCACCCCCCCCACACACACACACTCACGCGCACCCCCCCACACACACACGCATGCGCACATCCCCCCCACACACATGCACACGCACCCCCCCACACACACACGCACGCGCACCCCCCCCCCCCCCCCACACACACACCGCACTCCGCACAACTCCCCCCCCACGCACCCCCCCCCCCCCCCACACACACACGCCCACACACACCACACACACACGCATGCACACACACCCCCCCCCCCCCACACACACACACACACGCTCACGCACACCCCCCCCCCCCCCCCCCCCCCCCCCCCCCCCCCCCCCCCCCCCCCCCCCACCCCCCCCCCCCCCCCCCCCCCCCCCCCCCACACACACACACACTGGGCAGAGCACTGCATCTCTAGGGCCCACTCGACCATGGGTCACCCACTGTGACCTGTGACCTTTGACCTGTGCGGTAGCCCACTTAAAGAGTTCGCTTTAAGCTCTTTAAGTAGAGACGGGGGAGAGGGATGAGTCAGATTTCAAATCTTACTGGCCAATACAAATATGACTGATATCATTGTGCATCTAACGCTGTTTTACCCACTGATTGGGTGGTTAGGCCTGGCTCTACCTTGGCTTTCCAAGTGATCCCAAAGGCGTTGGGTGGGGTTGAGCTCAGGGCTCTGTGCGGGCCAGTCAACTTCTTCCACACCATTTTCAAAAAAACCATTCTTTACAGCATATGTCTTTGTCCCAAACAAGGCACTGTAAGTAATATTTTAAACGATTCCGCCCCTTTCACACGCACACAGCTCATTGGCTCTCGCTGCACCATCAGGAACAGCAGCACAAACTCCAAACCAGTCAGTCTCCCAACAAAAAGAAGAGATTCAAATGTCTCCAAAAAACAGACACACCAGCACCAAACCACACACACACCACACACCAGCACCAAACCACACACACACCACACACCAGCACCAAACCACACCACACACGAGCACCAAACCACACACACACCACACACCAGCACCAAACCACACACACACCACACGCCAGCACCAAACCACACACACACCACACACCAGCACCAAACCACACACACACCACACACCAGCATCAAACCACACACACACCACACACCAGCACCAAACCACACACACCACACACCAGCACCAAACCACACACACATCACACACCAGCACCAAACCACACGCACACCACAAACCAGCACCAAACCACACACACACCACACACCAGCACCAAACCACACACACCACACACCAGCACCAAACCACACACACACACCACACACCAGCACCAAACCACACACACCACACACCAGCATCAAACCACACACACACCACACACCAGCATCAAACAACACACACACCACACACCAGCACCAAACCACACACACACCACACACCAGCACCAAACCACACACACATCACACACCAGCACCAAACCACACACACACCACACGCCAGCATCAAACCACACACACACCACACACCAGCATCAAACCACACACACACCACACACCAGCATCAAACCACGCACACATCACACATCAGCATCAAACCACACACACACCACACACCAGCATCAAACCACACACACACCACACACCAGCACCAAACCACACAAACACATCACACACCAGCACCAAACCACACACACCACAACACACACACCACACACACACCAGCACCAAACCACACACACCACACACACACACACCACACACCAGCACCAAACCACACACCACACACACACCACACAGCACCAAACCACACACACACCACACACCAGCACCAAACCACACACACCAGCATCAAACCACACACATTTCACACACCAGCACCAAACCACACACACATCACACACCAGCACCAAACCACACACACACCACACACCAGCACCAAACCACACACACACCAGCATCAAACCACACACACACCACACACCAGCACCAAACCACACACACACCACACACCAGCATCAAACCACACACACACCACACACACACTACCGCTCACCCAGCCCCCCTTCCCCCATAAAGCACAGAAGGCAAAAGCAGTTAAGGAGGAAGAGGAGGACAAAGCCCATCCTCTTCCTCACAGGTGTGCACATGCCTGGGACTCAATTAGGGCCGTCTGCATAAGACTGGCAAGAGGGGGGGGGGGGTGTGGGGGGGGGGGCGAGCGAGGGGGGGCTCTACATCCAGAGAGTCATGACCCCACCATGACCTTCCTCCATAATTCATCCCGGGAAAAAGGCTCCTGGAATTTGAGTTTCCTCTTCCAAAAAAAAACTTTGCTGCCCTGTGACCGGCATTAAAGAGCCGGAGGACGCAGAAAATGTCCCACATTAAAGATTAACAGAGTCCCCGCGGCTCTGCGGCTCTGCACTGTGAGCTGAGCAAGTGAACCCCACTTTCACCTGCCCTACAGGGCACAGAGCACCCCTCACTCACCACTCACACACACACTCACACAGAGCACCCCTTACTCACCACTCACACACTCACACAGAGCACCCCTTACTCACCACTCACACACACGCACACAGAGCACCCCTTACTCACCACACACACACACTCACACAGAGCACCCCTTACTCACCACACACACACACACACAGAGCACCCCTTACTCACCACTCACACACACTCACACACACACACACACACACACAGAGCACCCCTTACTCACCACACACTCACACACTCACACAGAGCACCCCTTACTCACCACACACACACACACACTCACACAGAGCACCCCTCACTCACCACACACACACTCACACAGAGCACCCCTTACTCACCACTCACCCCACACACACACTCACACAGAGCACCCCTTACTCACCACACACACACACTCACACAGAGCACCCCTTACTCACCACACACACACACACACACAGAGCACCCCTTACTCACCACACACACACACACACACACAGAGCACCCTTACTCACCACACACACACACTCACACAGAGCACCCCTTACTCACCACTCACACTCACACACTCACACAGAGCACCCCTTACTCACCACACACACACACACACACACACAGAGCACCCCTTACTCACCACACACACACACACACACTCACACAGAGCACCCCTTACTCACCACACACACACACACACTCACACAGAGCACCCCTTACTCACCACACACACACTCACACAGAGCACCCCTTACTCACCACACACACACTCACACACAGAGCACCCCTTACTCACCACTCACATACACACACTCACACAGAGCACCCCTTACTCACACACACACACACTCACACAGAGCACCCCTCACTCACCACTCACACACACTCACACAGAGCACCCCTCACTCACCACACACACACACGCACACAGAGCACCCCTTACTCACACACACACACACACACAGAGCACCCCTTACTCACCACACACACACTCACACAGAGCACCCCTTACTCACACACACACTCACACACACTCACACAGAGCACCCCTTACTCACCACTCACACACACTCACACACACACACTCACACAGAGCACCCCTTACTCACCACACACACACACTCACACAGAGCACCCCTTACTCACCCCACACACACTCACACAGAGCACCCCTTACTCACCACACACACACACACACACACACTCACACAGAGCACCCCTCACTCACCACACACACACTCACACAGAGCACCCCTTACTCACCACTCACACACTCACACACACTCACACAGAGCACCCCTTACTCACACACACACTCACACACACTCACACAGAGCACCCCTTACTCACCACACACACACTCACACAGAGCACCCCTTACTCACCACACATACACACTCACACACACACACACACAGAGCACCCCTTACTCACCACACACACACACACACACACACTCACACAGAGCACCCCTCACTCACCACACACACACTCACACACAGAGCACCCCTTACTCACCACTCACACACTCACACACACTCACACAGAGCACCCCTTACTCACACACACACTCACACACACTCACACAGAGCACCCCTTACTCACCACACACACACTCACACAGAGCACCCCTTACTCACCACTCACACACACTCACACACACACACTCACACAGAGCACCCCTTACTCACACACACACTCACACAGAGCACCCCTTACTCACCACACATACACACTCACACACACACACACACAGAGCACCCCTTACTCACACACACACTCACACAGAGCACCCCTTACTCACCACACACACACACACACAGAGCACCCCTTACTCACCACACACACACACACACACACACACAGAGCACCCCTTACTCACACACACACACACTCACACAGAGCACCCCTTACTCACCACACACACACACACACACTCACACAGAGCACCCCTTACTCACCACTCACACACACACACACACACACACAGAGCACCCCTTACTCACACACACACACACTCACACAGAGCACCCCTTACTCACCACACACACACACTCACACACAGAGCACCCCTCACTCACCACACACACACACACACACACACAGAGCACCCCTTACTCACCACTCACACACACACTCACACAGAGCACCCCTTACTCACCACACACACACACACACACACACACAGAGCACCCCTTACTCACCACACACACACACACACAGAGCACCCCTTACTCACCACACACACACTCACACAGAGCACCCCTTACTCACCACACACACACACACACAGAGCACCCCTTACTCACCACTCACACACACACACACTCACACAGAGCACCCCTTACTCACCACACACACACACACTCACACAGAGCACCCCTTACTCACCACACACACACGCACACAGAGCACCCCTTACTCACCACTCACACACACACACACTCACACAGAGCACCCCTTACTCACCACACACACACACACACTCACACAGAGCACCCCTTACTCACCACACACACACGCACACAGAGCACCCCTTACTCACCACACACACACACACACTCACACAGAGCACCCCTTACTCACACACACACACACACACTCACACAGAGCACCCCTTACTCACCCCACACACACACTCACACAGAGCACCCCTTACTCACCACACACACTCACACAGAGCACCCCTTACTCACCACACACACACGCACACAGAGCACCCCTTACTCACCACACATACACACACACACACACTCACACAGAGCACCCCTTACTCACCACTCACACTCACACAGAGCACCCCTTACTCACCACACACACACACTCACACAGAGCACCCCTTACTCACCACACACACACACGCACACAGAGCACCCCTTACTCACCACACCACACACACACACACAGAGCACCCCTTACTCACCACACACACACTCACACAGAGCACCCCTTACTCACACACACACACACTCACACAGAGCACCCCTTACTCACCACACACACACACACACACAGAGCACCCCTTACTCACCACACACACACACACACAGAGCACCCCTTACTCCTCACCACACACACACACTCACACAGAGCACCCCTTACTCACCACACACACACACACTCACACAGAGCACCCCTTACTCACCACTCACACACACACACACCCACTCACACAGAGCACCCCTTACTCACCACTCACACACACACTCACACAGAGCACCCCTTACTCACCACTCACACACACACCACACACAGAGCACCCCTTACTCACCACACACACACACACACTCACACAGAGCACCCCTTACTCACCACACACACACACACACACACAGAGCACCCCTTACTCACCACACACACACACACACAGAGCACTCACCACACACACCACACACAGACACACACACACACAGAGCACCCCTTACTCACCACACACACACACACACAGAGCACCCCTTACTCACCACACACCACACACACACAGAGCACCCCTTACTCACCACACACACACACACACAGAGCACCCCTTACTCACCACACACACACACACACACACACAGAGCACCCCTTACTCACCACACACACACACTCACACACAGCACCCCTTACTCACCACACATCACACACACACAGAGCACCCCTTACTCACCACACACACACACACACACACAGAGCACCCCTTACTCACCACACACACACACACACACACAGAGCACCCCTTACTCACCACACACACACACACACAGAGCACCCCTTACTCACCACACACACACACACACACAGAGCACCCCTTACTCACCACTCACACACACACACACACAGAGCACCCCTTACTCACCACACACACACACACACACTCACACACACACACACACAGAGCACCCCTTACTCACACACACACACACACACACACTCACACAGAGCACCCCTTACTCACCACACACACACACACACACACTCACACAGAGCACCCCTTACTCACCACACACACACACACACACACAGAGCACCCCTTACTCACCACTCACACACACTCACACAGAGCACCCCTTACTCACCACACACACACACTCACACACACTCACACACACTCACACAGAGCACCCCTTACTCACCACACACACACACTCACACAGAGCACCCCTCACTCACCACACACACACACACACACAGAGCACCCCTTACTCACCACACACACTCACACACTCACACAGAGCACCCCTTACTCACCACTCACACACTCACACAGAGCACCCCTTACTCACACACACACACTCACACAGAGCACCCCTTACTCACCCCACACACACTCACACAGAGCACCCCTTACTCACACACACACTCACACAGAGCACCCCTTACTCACCCCACACACACTCACACAGAGCACCCCTTACTCACCACACACACACTCACACAGAGCACCCCTTACTCACCACACACACACACACTCACACAGAGCACCCCTTACTCACCATACACACACACACACAGAGCACCCCTCACTCACCCCACACACACACACAGAGCACCCCTTACTCACCACTCACACACACACACACAGAGCACCCCTTACTCACCACTCACATACACACACACAGAGCACCCCTTACTCACCACACACACACACACACACACAGAGCACCCCTCACTCACCCCACACACACACTCACACAGAGCACCCCTTACTCACCACACACACACACTCACACAGAGCACCCCTCACTCACCCCACACACACACTCACACAGAGCACCCCTTACTCACCACACACACACACACACACAGAGCACCCCTTACTCACCACACACACACACACACACAGAGCACCCCTTACTCACCACACATACACACACACACACACACACACACACACAGAGCACTCCTCACTCACCACTCACATACACACACACTCATACTGCCACAACCAGCCTGTGCACACACCATACTGCTGTGACCAGCCTGTGCGCACACCATACTGCCACAACCAGCCTGTGCACACACCATACAGCTGTGACCAGCCTGTGCACACACCATACTACTCTGACCAGCCTGTGCGCACACCATACTGCTACAACCAGCCTGTGCGCACACCATACTGCCACGACCAGCCTGTGCGCACACCATACTGCTGTGACCAGCCTGTGCACACACCATACTGCCACAACCAGCCTGTGCACACACCATACTGCCACAACCAGCCTGTGTGCACACCATACTGCTATGACTAGCCTGTGCACACGCCATACTGCCACAACCAGCCTGTGCGCACACCATACTGCCACGACCAGCCTGTGCGCACACCATACTGCCACAACCAGCCTGTGCGCACACCATACTGCCACGACCAGCCTGTGCGCACACCATACTGCTGTGACCAGCCTGTGCACACACCATACTGCTGTGACCAGCCTGTGCACACACCATACTGCCACAACCAGCCTGTGCGCACACCAGTCCTATGAAAGGAGGAGGGCCTTCTAGAACAGGACTTTCCGGTCAAAACGGAGGAGAAATTAAAGCCATACTATGCAGGATTTTTTATTTGAAAATATTATAAAATAACTATGCTTAAAGCATATCTATGATGCACTAGCAATCTCAAGTCTTTACACACTTTAGCCGAATTTGTGCACCTTTTACCTGTATTTGCTGTTCTAAAATGTGTTTGGGGCATTTCTGGACGTTTCTGGGCATGGTGCTGTTTTGTGTGTGGGGAGGGGTGGGCGTGGCTACAGAGCTTCAGGTTTCTGATCAGATTTCAGTGAAGTGTTTGTTGCTTGTTAGCTGCTGCGATGGCAGATGTTAAGGAGCCTAGATACAGCAAAGCAAAAAGACAAGCTGCCAGGGCTTGTTCCAAAACTGGAGTCTACCGTGGAATTACTTTTCTTCAGTGGTGTCAGTTGAAGTTCTTGCAGATGTATTTAGGTTACTACCTGCAAGGTCTCATTTTGTACGTCTTTTATTTTTATTTTTTAAGTAGCTACTTGCATGCCGTAGCCTACAGGAAGCTGATGACACGAGTCCCCTCTGATTCTCAAAATGACTGATACCGGAAGGGAACTGATCAGATGTCAAACTTCTCAGGCTGTCATTTTCATTACCAGCGACCCCGCGCGGCGAAATGCTTTGGGTGGACATCCGGCATCAGAAGGATGTTAGGGATAACACCACACTGCCGTTAGGAATCCAGCAGAGTCTGAATATTAGCTCCAGGGAGCGCTGGAACACGGCACAGCGTGTGTGGAAAATGGATTCCAAGAAAACCCACCTAGTCATCCTACCCACTTTGTCACAGGCCAGCCCAAAAACGTATTTCTGCCTGAGCAACCCACTCCAAGGGTTTATTTATGGCAAATAATCATTTTGATCGGAATGCTAAAACATTAGCCTATTTCATCCCACTTCTGTTGCTAGTGTCATAATTAAACTGTGAAGACATTTATTAAGCCATCATTGTGAGTTTCAATATTACGACAAAAATAGTTATTTTTATCAAAACACAAGAATATTCGTGCAAAACACAGATTTTGTAAATGTCCTGCGTGCAGTTTATTGATGACATAAACGCACCAAATCAATCCGAGCCAATCAGAATCCCAGAGGTGCTTTTTGTGAGGTTAATATGTGCGTTTGTAACATGCGTGTCTGTTTGCACAGACGTGTGTGTGTGCGTGCGTGCGTGTGTGCGCGAACGTGTGTGTGCGTGCGTGCGTGCGTGCGAGTGTGCGCAAATGTGTGTGTGTGTGTTTAGAATATTAGTTAACGTGGCTCCAAATCAACACCAGAGAAAAAATCTGCAGTCTCTGTTCCCCATTTCATCTTCACATCAAAAAGTCATTTAGAACAAAAGACAAAAAGAGAGAAAGAAAGAGAAAAAGAGAAAGGGAGAGAGAAAGGAGAGAGAGAGTAAAAGGGAGAGAATGAGAGAAAGGCAGAGAAAGAGAGAATGAAATGGAAAGGGAGAGAGAGTGAAAGTGAGAGAGAGAGAGAGACAGAGTGACAGGGAATGGGATAGAGAGAAAGGAAGAGAGAGGGAGAATTCCCAGGGAAAGGGGGATGGGGCGAATGAAAGAGAGAGCCAGTGCGATATGAAAGCCAGGTGGCCCGATGGGAGACACGGGGACAGGGGACAGAGCAATCAAAGCCCACTCTGCAGCCGCGTTTGGGATGCAAATGCAGAGAGAACATGAGAACTTACCAGATGTTCCAATCCGGCTTTGATGTTTCCGCCATCCCTGAAACAGAAGAACAAATTTCCTAAACTGTAAATAAAACCCCGCTGGTTAATTGTCTCTAAATAAAAAGCATTTGCAACCTGCTGAACCTTTTCTCCCTGTCTCTCCCTGTCTCTCCCTGTCTCTGGCTCCTGTATAGCTGATAATTGCAGTTTATTCGGCTTTTTTTAGGGACTGTTACGCTGTTCAAAGGGCCCTTTCTTCTCTGTCCAATTAATACAGTGTTAGAAGCCAACAAACAATCGCTCTTAGCAATGAAGAGGGCTCAACCCCTCTCTGCGTCCATTACAATAACGATAATGACTGTGTGTGTGTGTGTGTGTGTGTGTGTGTGACAGTGTTCATGTCCATGTGAGTGTGTGTGCATGCATGTGTTACACACAGAGTACTCTACTCTCTCCTCACACACAGAGTACTCTACTCTCTGCTTACACACAGAGTACTCTGCTCTCTCCTTACACACAGAGTACTCTACTCTCTGCTTACACACAGAGTACTCTGCTCTCTCCTAACACACAGAGTACTCTGCTTACACACAGAGTACTCTACTCTCTGCTTACACACACAGTACTCTACTCTCTCCTTACACAAAGAGTACTCTACTCTCTGCTTACACACAGAGTACTCTACTCTCTGCTTACACACAGAGTACTCTGCTCTCTCCTAACACACAGAGTACTCTGCTTACACACAGAGTACTCTACTCTCTGCTTACACACACAGTACTCTACTCTCTCCTTACACAAAGAGTACTCTACTCTCTGCTTACACACAGAGTACTCTACTCTCTGCTTACACACAGAGTACTCTACTCTCTCCTCACACACAGAGTACTCTACTCTCTGCTTACACACAGAGTACTCTACTCTCTGCTTACACACACAGTACTCTACTCTCTCCTTACACAAAGAGTACTCTACACTCTCCTTACACACGGAGTACTCTACTCTCTCCTTACTCACAGAGTACTCTACTCTCTCCTTACACAGAGTACAGTACTCTGCTTACACACATAGTACTCTACTCTCTCCTTACACACACAGTACTCTATTCTCTGCTTACACACAGACTACTCTACTCTCTCCATAAACACAAAGTACTCTACTCTCTGCTTACACACAGAGTACTCTATTCTCTCCTTACACAGAGTACTCTACACTCTCCTTACTCACAGAGTACTCTACTCTCTCCTTACTCAGAGTACTCTACTCTCTGCTTACACACAGAGTACTCTACTAAAGCAGACATAAAAAAGAAGCCAGAGGGCAACACACACCCTCACACACTCTCCTCATGCGCCTCTTTCAAAACGAACTGCTGGCTGACAAAAGTTCATAGTTAAATTATGCATCCGCCCAAATAAGCGTGACCAATGACCCGTGTGATTGGCTCAGAAGGGGACCCGTGTGATTGGCTCATAAGAGGACCTGTGTAATTGGCTCAGAATGGGACCCGTGTGATTGGCTCAGAAGGGGAACCGTGTGATTGGCTCAGAAGGGGAACCGTGTGATTGGCTCAGAAGGGGACCCGTGTGATTGGCTCAGAAGGGGACCCGTGTGATTGGCTCAGAAGGGGACCCGTGTGATTGGCTCAGAAGGGGAACCGTGTGATTGGCTCAGAAGGGGACCCATGTGATTGGCTCAGAAGGGGACAGGGTTAATTAGTGAGGGAAACATTCACACAAAACTAGAATGAAATGAATGGGCAAACACACAGATGCAGACGAGCTAATTACAGCGATGCTGTGTGCTGCTCAAACCGCACAATGCAAATGATATAAAACTCCATGCATGCATTACAGCTCATTTCCACAACAGCAGGGACAGCCCAGAAGAGCAAAGGCAGTCTGATTAAAAGAGCAAATTGGCAGTAAATAATAGATGCATTTTTGGCACATTTCAGAATTATTACAGAGCATATCAAAAGAGCAACCAACATCACCCCCTAACACACACACACACATACATATACACACACACACACACACACACACATATAGACACACACACACACGCACATATACTCACACACACACGCACACACACACACACGCGCACATACACACACACACACTCACACACACACACACACACACACACACACACACACACTCACACAAACATACTCACACACACGCACACTACACACACACACACACACACACACACACACACACACACACTCACACACACACACACACACACACACACGCACACACACACACACACACACACGCACGCACGCACGCACTCACACACATACTCACACACACGCGCACACACACACACACACGCACGCACACACACATACACTCGCACGCACACTCATGTTAATATTCCTACTCTGGTTGTGGCAGGTCCCTTAATCAGAGAGACAGAAAAAAGAGAGAACGAACCAGTGAAAGAGAGAGAGAGAGAGAGAGAGAGAGGGGTGTATTGATGCGAGATCTCCTAATGGCCCAGTAGCATCACAATGAAAGCCTACACCATCTCTAAAATTACTCTACCAATCCCCACATCCCCATCAGCAGTACCCAGCTTCCTGCAAATTACAGCCCCCCTCCAGGGCGCCACGATCAATCCCCTCCCCAGAAACACAGCGCTGATGATAAAGGTTCCCGGTGTGAGGATTCAAGACTCCAGTACATCAGGGAGGGGCCTGTCGGCACCCCAGGACACCAACCTCATTTTCATTTTTCATTTACAACCCAGAAACAAAAAGGGGGGGGGGGGGGGGGGGCGAGCTGTTAATTCCCTGCTCAGCCGTCCGTTCAGCTGGCTGCATGTGACCACTTAAGAAAAACTTCATCTAGTTTTAATTACATCACAATCTGAGTAACAAACCGGCACATTTATTATACATGACGGCTCAAGACAAATTGAAGAGGCAGACATTGGTTACCGTAGTGACAGTGTGGTGTAATCCCCTAATGAAACTATTTCACAGGACACGCACTGGGAAGAGGCGGGGCAAGGGGGCGGGGTGAGGTGTGCAGGTGAGAAGGCGGGGCCTATCCTCAAACAACTGCCTGAGAAAGGAGCTCGCACTCCTCCAGCTAACCTCTCTCTCTCTCCCCCTCTGTCCATCTCTCCATCCCCTCTCTCTCCCACTGTCTTCCTCCCTGCCCTTTCCGTGTCGCTCTCTCTCTCTCTCTGTCCATCTCTCCATCCGCCTCTCTCTCTCTCTCCACCTCTCTTCCTCCCTGCCCTCTCCCTGTGTCCCTCTCTCTCTCTGTCCATCTCTCCATCCCGCTCTCTCTCCCACTCTCCCTGCCCTCTCCCTGTGAACCTCTCTCTCTCCCCCTTCTTCCTCCCTCCCTCTCCCTAACCCTGTCTATCCCCGTCTCTCTCTCTTCCTCTCTCTCCCCAGTTACCATGGCCATCCCTGTCATGACTTCATCAATATTAGCACAGCCCCCCCCCCCCCCCCCTGCAGACAGGAGTCCTAATTCAATTATAAGGCTGAAACCTGATAAAATGGCACTGGAGTGGAAAATAGGCGGATTATTGGCAAATGAATAAAGATCTGTATCGAGCAGAAACACCCGAGTACACAGCTTCTTTTCATTTCTTCCCCTGTTTGTCATTTTCTTTTTTTCAAAATAAAAGCACCATCCTTTGCCTGCAGGTCACTAGGGAACACAGTCCTAAACACCCCAACCCCCCGCCACCCCCCCAACGCACACGCACACCAGCCTCCATGCAGCTACATTGATTTCTGAATTAGTCTGTAATATTAAATAATTAATATACTTGCCATGATTGATGTTTTGCATTAGCCCAATATTAGGTTATCAATCAAAATCCACTTGGTTTAATGTAATAATATTGAAGAAGTGTCAGGGGCTGTTCATCCAATTTGTAGCTGAAGCCGCACAGATAGAACTGCTGCTGGAGACAGGGCAGGACACAGATAGCCCCCCCTGGGGGTGGGGGGGCACTGCTCCTACAACCATGATGGGGGGGGGTTACTGCCTCTACACACACACACACACACACACAGACACACACACAGGCAATGATAAGAGCTTGCAGTGTCATACACACACACACACAAACAGGCACACATGCGCGCACACACACACACACACAGTCGGACACACACACACACGGCTGATAAATGGGTCTGCTCTCTTGTCTCCTGCTCAGATGATGGACTTCAGTGCCGTGCAGCAGCTCAGTTGTCATAGAGATGATGGTTACCACACTGCCACAGTCAGGCTGATTCCTGCTGACCTTGAGGTCGGGGGGGAGGGGGGGGGGGGCACATGACCCCAGCTGCAGGAGACTGGCAGCGAGTTTACACTGGGAGTCCACAGACCTGCAGCTACATTGATCTACCCCTTCCAGACCTGTCGCCACAGCCAGCTAGACACCCTGGTCACATGACTCCATCACATCACCACCTCTTCCAGACCTGTCGCCACAGCCAGCTAGACACCCTGGTCACATGACTCTGTGACATCACCACCACTGCCAAACCTGTCGCCACAGCCAGCTAGACACCCTGGTCACATGACTCCGTGACATCACCACCACTGCCAGACCTGTCGCCACAGCCAGCTAGACACCCTGGTCACATGACTCTGTGACATCACCACCACTGCCAAACCTGTCGCCACAGCCAGCTAGACACCCTGGTCACATGACTCCGTGACATCACCACCACTGCCAGACCTGTCGCCACAGCCAGCTAGACACCCTGGTCACATGACACCGTGACATCACCGTCACTGCCAGACCTGTCGCCACAGCCAGGAAGCCACCCAAACAAGGGTTTATATATAAAATAGACTAAATAATAAAAAAACAGGACAGGAGGAGAGAGAGTGAGAGAGTGAGAGAAACAGAGAGAGAGGGAGGGAGAGAGAGAAAAAGACAGAAAGAACCATGAGTTTAAAAAAATCGTTTATTTCTTTAATGTTCCGGTAAAAAGGCCTCATTATTTATTCCCACTTAATTAAGTAAAAGAGGACAAACAAGTCAAAGTGTTAAAGAGCTCAGTGTAATGGCAGGCTCCTGCAGCACTCAATACTGGAGGACTGCAGACGTCTGGATATCCGTCATGTCCGGGGGGGCTGGCGGGGGCCGGCGGGGGGGCCGGCGGGGGGGCCGGCAGGGGGGGCCGGCAGGGGGGGCCGGGGGGGGGCCGGCGCGGCTCCAGGCCCACAGTCGCGTGCCTGGTCTCCCGGCCCTCATCCTCATCATTATCCTCCCCCTCCGAAGGCCACCATTATGTTCATCACCCCCTCGCCCCCCCCGCCCCCCCCTCGCTCCTTTCATCTCCACCCTGGTAGCAGGTAGCACACAATTAATTACAGACAGAGCTCCAGACACCAACTGTCATTTGTGGTCAAGTTTGGAATAATTGCATTAGGGTTTTAGCTTCTTTTGTTTTTTTCTCTCTCTCTCTCTCTCCTCTCTTCTTCGTTCTCATGCCCGTACTTGACATGGCGGAGATGAATATCTTTAGTCAGTGGATGGAGGAGTGGAGGATTTTAAAATGCAAAGCCAGTCATTTGATTTCCAGCTAACAGAGAGCCCCATTAGCACAGCGCTCATCAGCCATACATTAGCATTAGCGCTGGGTGCTAACGAGCCCGAGCCCGAACCCCGAACCCCGAGCCCCGAACCCCGAGCCCCGAGCCCCGAACCCCGAACCCCGAGCCCCGAGCCGCCAGACCGCCAGACGCGCGCGTGTGCGCAGGCCTGACGCCGCCTGCAGCCGCCCTGCAGCCGCTCTGCAGCCGACGCGCTTTTTACATCGATTTATCTCTGGCCCCGCTGACCCGACGTGTGTAAATATGATAAGAGAATTGTGTTATCAATAATAATGCCATGTAATCCCTCTTTCATATCGATGGATGAAGATAAACCAGGAAAAGCAGGACTGCTGACTGTTAATGAATTTATGTATGAATTCCCCAGAGTTCACATATCCACCCCCCCCCCCAACATCATCCAGCCCGCCAAAATACAGCGCTCCTCAAATTAACCCTTTAACCTCACACACACCCACACCACAGCGTAGAAACAGGGTCTTCTGTCCACACTTTACAAACACAAACTGGATATTTTGTTTTTGAAGATTCACATCAATTTCATTTTTCACACTCATTAGCTTCATATTAAGAGTCCCACTAAAAGAGGGGGGAGTGTGTGGTTCAGTAAAGGGGGAGTGTGTGGTTCAGTAAAGGGGAGGTGTGTGGTTCAGTAAAGGGGGAGTGTCTGGTTCAGTAAAGGGGAGGTGTTTGGTTCAGTAAAGGGGGAGTGTGTGGTTCAGTAAAGGGGGAGTGTGTGGTTCAGTAAAGGATTGAGGACTGACCCGGCAACAGCCTGGCAACGACCCGGCAACAGCCCGGAAACACCCCGGCAACGACCTGGAAACAGCCCGGCAACGACCCGGCAACAGCCTGGCAAGAACCCGGAAACAGCCCGGCAACGACCCGGCAACAGCCCAGAAACAGCCCGGCAACTATCCGGAAACAGCCCGGCAACGACCCGGCAACAGCCCAGAAACAGCCCGGCAACGACCCGGCAACAGCCCGGCAACGACCCGGCAACGACCCGGCAACAGCCCGGCAACGACCCGGAAACGGCCCGGAAACAACCCGGCAACAACTGGAAACAGCCCGGCAACGACCCGGAAACAGCCCAGAAACAGCCCGGCAACGACCCGGAAATAGCCCGGCAACGACCCGGAAACTAGCCCGGCAACGACCCGGAAATAGCCCGGCAACGACCCGGAAACAGCCCGGCAACGACCCGGAAACAGCTCGGCAACAACCCGGAAACAGCCCGGCAACGACCCGGAAACAGCCCGGCAATGACCTGGACACAGCCCATCAACAGTATGGCAATGGCCTGATACAGGGAACCCAGGCCTGTCATGCACGTGACAGCCAGTCCGAGCCAAAGTGACATCCCTGTCAAAACAGGGAACAGCTGCGCTTTCCGAATAAATAAAATAACACTGGCCCTGGGGGGGGCTGTTATATACGAGCTGTCTGTCAGTCTCAGAGAGGAAGGAGCAGCGGCCACAGTGGCAGTATGAAGAAGACATCAGTCAGGCTACTTCACGCCTCATCAGGCGTGTGATTGAGCATTCACACGTCGCTACGCACCCGATAAACTCCGGGAAAAAACTTATTAAAAAATGTGATGTGATGGAGTGACTTATCGGACTGATCCGCCACGTCTGACAATAAACTCCCTCTTTTCAAAACTTTGCCGTCAGTCCGTTATCAAATAAGAGGAGAAGAAAAACAGAGAGAAATGAGAGGCAGCCGCTCATCCCCCCTGCTTTAGACCTGCTCTGATTGGCCCTCTGCTCTGGACCTGCCCTGATTGGCCCTCTGCTCTAGACCTGCTCTGACTGGCCCTCTGATCTGGACCTGCTCTGATTGGCCCTCTGACCAGGACCTGCTCTGATTGGCCCTCTGATCTGGACCTGCTCTGATTGGCCAGCAGCTATACCACCACACACTCTGCTCCTGCCGACTGGCTGAAGCTAAGCAAGTGGGGGCTTGGTAAGTACTTGGATGGGAGACCACCAGGGAATACTGAGTTGTTGCTGGAAGTGGTGTTGGTGGGTCAGCAGGGGGCAATCTTCCCTCTGGTCAAATAAACCCCAATGCCCCAGTGCAGTGATGGGGACACTGTGCTGTAGGAGACGCCGTCTCTCGGATGAGACGTTAAACCGAGGTCCGGACTCACTGTGGTCATTAAAGATCCCATGACACTTATCACAAACAGTAGGGGGTTCCCCGGTGTTCTGGCTAAAATTCCCAGATCTGGCTCTCGTAAAAACTTGCCACCTAGTCATCCCCTGATTTAATTAGCTAAAAAATGTTCTCTCCCTCCAGTGGAGCTGCTCAATGGCCAACAATAGAGGATGGTGGTTGTACTGGGCAGCTCCCAGGTGTGAATGTGTATGAGTGTGAAGCAGGGCGTTCCTGCAAAAAGCATCCATGCTCAGAGAACCTACCCTGGGTAAATAAAGGTTAAATAAAATAAAAGAAATAATCTCTGCTCTGGACCCGCCCTGATTGGCCCTCTGCTCTGGACCTGCTCTGATTGGCCCTCTGCTCTGGACCTGCTCTGATTGGCCCTCTGCTCTGGGCCTGCTCTGATTGGCATCCTGGCAGCACTGAGCTAACGGGCGGGGAGGTGAAATTGAAAATGTATTCCTGAGTGTAATGCTGCCATCGCTTTTCATTGTCCTGTTAAGCTGCTATCGGCGAGGGGGGGGGCAGATAAATGAACATTGGTCGAGCTTCGGCTGGAGCGCTTGGCACAAAAGACCTCACACAAAAGTGAAGCGTGAGCAGGATGTCTTTAATGAGATCAGGATCCATCCCCCACCCCAGCTCTGCCCCCCATTTCAGCCTCAGGACCCGACAGGACGGTGCTACCCCAGGAAAAGCCCAAAGTGCTGTTTTCGCTTCAGCAGAGTGGAGAGGCGTCAGAGAGGAAAAAGCAGGATTTAAGATTTCCCCACGCTCCCCCCATGTCTGCCTTCACCTCTGCTATACCAGGCTTTCTGGAGTGCAGAGACTGCGTTTGATATTTTATAGCCCATAAATAGTTCAGTCAGACAAACGGAGTTGTGTTTAATAATGAAGGAGGATCAGGACACTGCTGAGGCCTGATCTGGGGTCAGTGCTCCCCACATGCCCCCATTCCGCTAGCTGCCGTCCAATCAGAGCACAGCACACCACGCTTCCCTAGGTACTGCCCAATCAGAGCACAGCACACCACGCTTCCCTAGGTACTGCCCAATCAGAGCACAGCACACCACGCTTCCCTAGGTACTGCCCAATCAGAGCACAGCACACCACGCTTCCCTAGGTACTACCCAATCAGAGCACAGCACGCCACGCTTCCCTAGGTACTGCCCAATCAGAGCACAATATACCACGGTTCCCTAGCTACTGCCCAAGCAGATCACAGCACACCATGCTTCCCTAGGTACTGCCCAATCAGAGCACAGCATGCCACGCTTCTCTAGGTACTGCCCAATCAGAGAACAATATACCACGGTTCCCTAGCTACAGCCCAATCAGAGCACAGCACACCACGCTTCCCTCGCTCCTGCCCAATTAGAGCACAGCATACCATACCTCCCTCGCTACCACCCAATCAGCATGCAACCAAGCGATGATGGGTGAGGGACCGAGAGACCAGACGTAGCAACAAAGCAGCAATAAACTAGTAGTATACTGGTAACTAGTAGGAGTAAAGCAGGAGTACAAGCAGCAGTACTATGACAGTAGCAGTACTAAAGCAGTACTACAGCAGTAGTAAACCAGTACTAGTAGTAGTACAGAGCCTGCGTCAGGGCCACACCGCGTAAGAGCCGGGCCAAAGCCTTTACACCCCCCCCCCCCCCCCCCCCCCCCCCCCACACCCCCCACACCCCCCCCCCCCCCCCCCCCACACCCCCCCCCCACCCCCCCCCCCCCCCCCCCCCAACCCCACAGCGGGGCATAAAGAGCATTCAGACTGCGATTGAGTGCCTTCACACAGTCTCAGCGGTGAGGCACATTTCATTTGAGAGATACATTTTAAAGAAAATGGACTTTTTTTGGGGGCGGGGAGGGGACAGTAACAAAGCTCTTAAAGACAGAGAAAGCGACGGCAATCAATTTCTCCGCTCCTTCAATAGCCCGGGTCCTTTTCATCTCCCTCCAATTATAACTTCCACTAATCAAAAAACCTCCATTATCGGACCCGAACAATATCACTCCCAAACAATTTTTTCAAACTCTGTAGATTGAAACACGTGTACACAAAGAGCGAGCGAGGAGCAGGGGGATGCTGGGATTGCAGCGGCCGCCGGAATCTCCCCGCTTCCACGGCGACGGCGGGAGGCGCGCGGAGACAATGGCGCGGAGCGCGGCAGCTGTCAGCGGCGCAGAAAGAGATGATCTGGCACCGAATGAAAAGGAGGAGGAGGGGGAGAAAAACGCCTCATTCATTTGCAAATCAAGTCGACCGTTGGTTTCTATTTCAAGCCGCTGGTAACGGTGAGGAGTTAACAAGGTAATCACTTTCAATCCAGCGGCTCGGCTGCGCCGCGCACCCCGGGCCTGCAAAGAGCCCCCGCTCCACCGGGGGCAAAAGAGCCAGAGCGCTTCATTCTCTCTCTCTCTCTCTCTCTCTCTCTCTCTCTCTCTCTCTCTCTCTCTCTCTCTCTCTCTCTCTCTCTCTCTCTCTCTCTCTCCTCTCTCTCTCTCTCTCTCTCTCTCCCTCTCTCTCTCCTCTCTCTCTCTCTCCTCCCTCCTCTCTCTCTCTCTCTCTCTCTCTCCTCTCTCTCTCTCTCTCTCTCTCTCTCTCTCTCTCTCTCTCTCTCTCTCTCTCTCTCTCCCTCTCTCTCTCTCTCTCACATGTACACAGGAAAAAAGAAAAAAGTTACAGCAGAGAGGAGAGAGAAAGATGCTCAGGGCGGAATGAGGGGATGAGGGGAAGATGATACGGAGAGCAGTCGGTCCGTTTACGCCACTTATTTGCCTGTTCGTTGAGCTCGTTAGTTGAGCTCGTTAGCTGAGCCTGTTTGTTGAGCTCGTTAGTTGAGCCTGTTCGTTGAGCCCGTTTGTTGAGCTTGTTCGTTGAGCTCGTTAGTTGAGCCTGTTCGTTGAGCTCGTTAGTTGAGCCTGTTCGTTGAGCTCGTTAGTTGAGCCTGTTCGTTGAGCTCGTTAGTTGAGCCTGTTCGTTGAGCTCGTTAGTTGAGCCTGTTCGTTGAGCTTGTTAGTTGAGCCTGTTCGTTGAGCTCGTTAGTTGAGCCTGTTCGTTGAGCTTGTTCGTTGAGCCCGTTGCTCTGGTAATGGGTAATCACAGCCTGCTGCACGACTGTGCGAACAGCAGCAATCAGTGTCTCTTTCAACCCACAGGCCCCACCCAATCACCTACACCCAAATACCCCAACACTCACTCTTCACCCAAACACCTCAACACCCACCCTGTACCCAAACACCCCTACACTTGCCCTGTACCCAATCACTCCTACACCCACCCTTCACCCAAACACCACTATACCCACCCAGTACTCAAACACCCCTAGAGCCACCCTCTACACAAACACCCCAACACCCACCCTTCACCCAAACACCCCAACACTCACCCTGTACCAAAACACCCCTACACCCAGCCAGTACCCAAACACCTCAACACTCACTTGCCCTGTATCCAAACACCTCAACACTCATCCTGCACTGTCTGCTTGTTTGCTGCTATTTGTGAACCTCTGTTAGATGGGCAATGTCTCTCCAGCCAGAACTGTTCAAGTGTGATTTCAAGTTCAGAACAGCTCTCCTGGTCTAAGAGCAGAGAAGATTGGAGGGTTCACATCCTGCAGCTAAAGTGTGAATATACGGCGCAAAGCAGATTCTATCATGGTAGGTCTTCTAAAATAAATCTGCAAAAACCTAATTCTTCAATATGATTTAGCAGTTTACGATGCAGCATTTCATTGGCCGAGGTGATAATCTCAAAGCTGAAGCTGTTTTTTCTGTTTGAAAAGTACCCAGAACTTCTTTTTTCAAGACACAGAACATTCAGAGCATTCTCAGGCAGAACAGTAAGCTTCAGAACATTCTCAGATAGAACACTAAGCTTCAGAACATTCTCATGTGGAACACTAAGCTGCAGAACATTCTCAGATAGAACACTAAGCCACAGAACGTTATCAGATAGAACACTAAGCTGCAGAACATTATCAGATAGAACACTAAGCTGCAGAACATTCTCAAAAAGAACACTAACCTGCAGAACATTCTCAGATAGAACGCAGAGCTTCAGAACATTCTCAAATAGAACGCTAAGGGGTGCAGTGTGGTAGCATTCTGGCTATGTGCTAACAACAACATGAAACGGCACAAATACTGCAGTGCTGGACACAGTGGCCCAGTGCATTTACTTTCTAACAGAGAACACAAGCCTCTTGGCTAATGACAGGCTTCACCCAAACAGGGATAATTAAGTCTAGTGTTTAACATATTAAGGCTAATTGTGTAATAGTGTGTAAAGATTTGACACGGGGTTGGCTTGGTGGTCCTGAAAAGGGAGAGAGGGGGTATCCCTTTCGTTTAGTAAGCTGTGTTTGGGGAGGGTGACTGCGTCTATTCAACACAAAATGAAGAGAAAGAAAAAGAGACGGTTAATGAAGCTTTTATCAGAAATAAAAGCAACACGTGCCACTCCAGCACTTTATCTCCCCGCAGCCGGGCGGCTCGCACTAATCTCCGTGACCAGATTAAAAAACGCAGACTCTGCCCCCTCCCTTTCCCTCCAATCACTCTCTCCATGTCCAGACAACCGCTGC
>CM045894.1:43565570-43570570 GCA_025169545.1 Anguilla japonica
CATGAAATGAAGTTTGAAAGAAGAACAATAAGATCAAAGTCCACTGTGAAACTACAGGTGAGCCAGGGCAATCAATGATAGCAGCAGATCAGAAACAATACCACTACTCTTCTGTCTACTAATGGAGAAACTGCAGCTGTGTGTGCGTGTGTGTCTGTGCGTGTGTTTGCATGTGTGGTCACGTGTGTTTGTGTGCATGAGCATAAATGCATGCACTTGTTTGCTTATATTTCCTAGCTGTGAGTACATCTGAGTGTGAATCTTCCCCTGGCATGTGCAGGCATATGGTGTGTGTGCCAGGAGCTGCACCCCCCCCACACACACACACACACACACACACACAGCTCGCTCATAACTGAGGGTTCATCAGCTGGACTAATCCCACTGAGCTTGACTAATCCCACCCCCCCAACCCCGCACGCCAGGAGCTGCCCCCCCCCCCCCCCCCCCCCCCCCCCCCCCCGACACAGCTCGCTCATGAACTTCAGACAGGATCAGTGTGAGCAAACAGCCAGAACATGTGCAGTACAGAGACAGGACAGAGAGATCAGCACCCAGCCCACCCCAAAGGTTAAACACACACGCACACACACACTCACACGCTGACATTCATCCTCATGAATGGGTCTGTTTACACATCTTCTACCAGCATTCCAGTAAACACCCCCCCCCCCCCCCAAAACAGCATCCTTACACACCCCGACCCCCAACCCCGAAACAGGCATCCTCACACACCCCTCCCACACCCCGACCCCCAACCCCGAAACAGGCATCCTCACACACCCCTCCCACACCCTGACCCCCAACCCCGAAACAGCATCTTTACACACCCCAACCCCCACCTCCAAAACAGCATCCTTACACACCACGCCCCCCCCCCCCCCCCCCCCAACCCCAAAACAGTGCGTGTGGAGTTCCCAGCGCCCCGGCATCGGCAGCCCCCCTCCGGGGGCCGGGCTCACCCCAC
This sequence comes from Anguilla japonica, assembly GCA_025169545.1. NCBI lineage: Eukaryota > Metazoa > Chordata > Actinopteri > Anguilliformes > Anguillidae > Anguilla > Anguilla japonica. The sequence goes on from CM045894.1 coordinate 43,566,538, forward strand.
AGTGACACGTTTAGCCTTTTCCGCAGGTGAGAGGCACAACATGGCCTCCGCGCAGCGTCAGGGTCTTTTCCCATAAATCTTGCATGAGCGAGCGCAGCGTCCTGCTGTCACAGGAAGTCTGATAAATGTTTAATGAAAACAACACAGCGCGCGACTCGCTATCAGGCCCCGCCAAACGCCGCCATCATCCAAACACACACCCTAAAGGCCCCCGCCAACACCGCCATCATCCAAACACACACCCTAAAGGCCCCCGCCAACACCGCCAACACCGCCATCATCCAAACACACACCCTAAAGGCCCCCGCCAACACCGCCAACACCGCCTTACATCCAAACACACACCCTAAAGGCCCCCGCCAACACCGCCAACACCGCCATCATCCAAACACACACCCTAAAGGCCCCCACCAACACCGCCAACACCGCCATCATCCAAACACACACCCTAAAGGCCCCCGCCAACACCGCCAACACCGCCATCATCCAAACACACGCCCTAAAGGCCCCCGCCAACACCGCCAACACCACCAACACCGCCAACACCGCAACACCGCCAACACCGCCATCATCCAAACACACGCCCTACAGGCCCCCGCCAACACCGCCAACACCACCAACACCGCCAACACCGCCATCATCCAAACACACACCCTAAAGGCCCCCGCCAACACCGCCAACACCGCCATCATCCAAACACACACCCTAAAGGCCCCCGCCAACACCGCCATCATCCAAACACACACCCTAAAGGCCCCCGCCAACACCGCCAACACCGCCATCATCCAAACACACACCCTAAAGGCCCCCGCCAACACAATCCAAACACACACCCTAAAGGCCCCCGCCAACACCATCCAAACACACACCCTAAAGGCCCCCGCCAACACCGCCATCACCAAACACACACCCTAAAGGCCCCCACCAACACCGCCAACACCGCCATCATCCAAACACACACCCTAAAGGCCCCCGCCAACACCGCCAACACCGCCATCATCCAAACACACACCCTAAAGGCCCCTGCCAACACCGCCATCATCCAAACACACACCCTAAAGGCCCCTGCCAACACCGCCATCATCCAAACACACACCCCTAAAGGCCCCCGCCAACACCGCCAACACCGCCAACACCGCCTTCACCGCCATCATCCAAACACACACCCTAAAGGCCCCCGCCAACACCGCCATCCCCGCCTGTCATCCAAACACACACCCTAAAGGCCCCCACTAACACCGCCAACACCGCCATCATCCAAACACACACCCTAAAGGGCCCCACCCAGCTCCACAGCCTGTATGCAAATGAGGGAAGGGGGGGGAGGAGGAGCCCAAAACTGGGCACCATCACCGTCAGCCTCCAGAAGAAAGGCCGGGAGTTTTGTTTTATTTTTGCGGCACACGGAAGATGTATGTAAAGGTGAATGGCGGTAAGTGTGTACAGGTGAATGGTGGTATGTGTACAGGTGAATGGCGGTATGTGTACAGGTGAATGGCGGTATGTGTACAGGTGAATGGCGGTATGTGTACAGGTGAATGGCGGTATGCGTACAGGTGAATGGCGGTAAGCGTACAGGTGAATGGTGGTATGTGTACAGGTGAATGGTGGTATGTGTACAGGTGAATGGCGGTATGTGTACAGGTGAATGGCGGTAAGTGTACAGGTGAATGGTGGTATGTGTACAGGTGAATGGTGGTATGTGTACAGGTGAATGGCGGTAGGTGTACAGGTGAATGGTGGTAAGCGTACAGGTGAATGGCGGTATGCGTACAGGTGAATGGCGGTATGTGTACAGGTGAATGGCGGTAAGTGTACAGGTGAATGGCGGTATGTGTACAGGCGAATGGTGGTATGCGTACAGGTGAATGGCGGTATGCGTAATGGGTTAAAAAACGCCTAAATGACAGCGGCTCAGGAGGGGCAGAGGTGTGTGACAGCTCAGAGAGAGAGAGAGAGAGAGAGAGAGAGAGAGAGAGAGAGAGAGAGAGAGAGAGAGAGAGAGAGAGCGAAGCTGCTCTGGGCCGGAGGGAAGCATTAACGATTCGGACCCTGACCCGGTGACAGCCGCAGCACGATTGCCGTGGTTACAGGGCGCACTGTGATTGCCGTGGTTACGGGGCATGCTGGGCCTGTGGACACACTGTAATGATCTCCCAGCAGAACCCCGCAGTCAACACACACACACACACTCACACAAACACACACACACACACACACACACACACTCACACACACACACACACACACACACACACTCACACACACACACACATACACACACACACTCACACTCACACACACACACACACACACACTCACACACACACACACACACTCACACTCACACTCACACTCACACTCACACTCACACACATACTCACACACACACACACACTCTCTCAGAACACAGCTAGCCTCAACAGGCACTGAACATGGCCAGCCTCAACATTTGTCTTTCACACCTGGCCTGCAGGTACAGAGGTCAGGCAGTGACACATACCTCCTGGCTGCGGGGTGGGGGGTGGGGGGGGAGGTGGGGGTTGATGCCGCGTCTCTGATCATGAGCTCAGTCAAACGCCACACCTGTTATTAACGGCCTCATTGGTCAGAAAAACGTCCAACAGCTCTCTCTGTCAGTCTGGGGGGGTCTCTCTGTCAGTCTGGGGGGGTCTCAGTCAGTCTGGGGGGGTCTCTCAGTCAGTCTGGGGGGGTCTCTCAGTCAGTCTGGGGGGGTCTCTCTGTCAGTCTGGGGGGGTCTCTCAGTCAGTTTGGGGGGGTCTCTCAGTCAGTCTGGGGGGGTCTCTCTGTCAGACTGGGGGGGGTCTCTCAGTCAGTCTGGGGAGGTCTCTCAGTCAGTCTGGGGGTCTGTCAGTCTGGGGGGGTCTCTCTGTCAGTCTGGGGGGGTCTCAGTCAGTCTGGGGGGGTCTCTCTGTCAGTCTGGGGGGGTCTCTCAGTCAGTCTGACCCGTCCTCTGCTCAGGCCTCAGATCCTTATCATTGCTTTAAGGATATTAAAGACTTAAGAAAATAACGCAGAAAGATATTCCTTTATAGGCGCTTTCATCGGACGCACGCGCGTTGCCAAGGATATGCTCTTGGCCCTAAGCTAACTTCCGGTCTGTGTTTGTTTATTATTGGGTTTGTGTTTACTGGCTAATATGGCACCGATTACAAACGGAGTTAAAGTTAAACTGATGAGCAGACTGACGTTGGGCTCAGGTTGTTGTGCTGTGGGGTGCAACTTGGAACAAATGCCATTTCGAAAATTTGTAAAAATACATTATTTAACTTTGTAACCCCACTAGGGAATTGTGAAACGAATTGCTTGAATCCCTGCGAATATTATAGCTGGTGCTTGCCCGTTGTTACTTCGTATTTTTGAGAAATAACTTCACATCGTTACCTATTAAAATGTAAGTCCTGTAAAAATACACATAATAAACTGTATGTAATAAATACTAATACAGCCTTATTTACTATATCAACTTTAAGACAAGCAACACGCTCGTAATTATCTCATCGTGACCCATTAAAGCCAATGGCGCAGACGTTGCTTCATACTTTCAAACTGCTTTCCCAACGGCTATTTTGCATCCTGAGACTTGAGTTAGAACAGTGAATATGTACGGATTCCTGGACGTGCTGATAGGGACCACCCTTTCTCATATTAACCTCAAATACGCAAGACAGGACACTTACACAGTATGCTAGCAAATTTATGTTAAGTTCCATTCATTTATATAGGATTGTGGATACACGTCCCCTTAGCAACCAAAAGCTAGCGCTGGACCACCTCTGACTTATTTGCCGGCACAGAAAAAAAATCTTGAAAGTGTTGAAAAAATAACCACGGGAGGATAACAAGGACATTTTTTCCTACTTAACTAGGTACAGGCTGTTACCGATATTTCACCTATTTCATATATAGTTGCAAATCAGTTTACGTTTTCCTGTCTGTCGAACAAAGGTGGTCGAATAGGTGCTCTCACTCTAGCACTGACTTTGTTTCAGGTAACAAACTCATGATAAGC
>CM045894.1:43575570-43585570 GCA_025169545.1 Anguilla japonica
ACGCTAATACACCTGACACGGGTTCCAATTAGCCCGCTACGCTAATACACCTGACACGGGTACCGATTAGCCCACTATGCTAATAAACCTGACACGGGTTCCGATTAGCCCGCTACGCTAATACACCTGACACGGGTTCCAATTAGCCCGCTACGCTAATACACCTGACACGGGTTCCAATTAGCCCGCTACGCTAATACACCTGACACGGGTTCCGATTAGCCCGCCACGCCCTCCGGCTACGCTAATACACCTGACACAGGTTCTGATTAGCCTGCTACGCGCTCCAGCTATGCTAATACACCTGACACGGGTTCCGATTAGCCTGCCATGCTACTATACCTGACACACGTTCCGATTAGCCTGCCATGCTACTATACCTGACACACGTTCCGATTAGCCTGCCATGCTACTATACCTGACACACGTTCCGATTAGCGTGCCATGCTACTATACCTGAGAAGCGTCCCGATTAGCCTGCCATGCTACTATACCTGACAGGCGTCCCGATTAGCCTGCCATGCTACTATACCTGACGCACGTTCCAATTAGCCTGCCATACTACTATACCTGACAGGCGTCCCGATTAGCCTGCCATGCTACTATACCTGACACACGTTCCGATTAGCCTGCCATGCTACTATACCTGACAGGCGTCCCGATTAGCCTGCCATGCTACTATACCTGACAGGCGTCCCGATTAGCCTGCCATGCTACTATACCTGACACAAGTTCCAATTAGCCTGCCATGCTACTATACCTGACAGGCGTCCCGATTAGCCTGCCATGATACTATACCTGACAGGCGTTCCGATTAGCCTGCCATGCTACTATACCTGACAGGCGTCCCGATTAGCCTGCCATGCTACTATACCTGACAGCCGTTCCGATTAGCGTGCTACACGCTCCCGCTACGCGGTGTTCTGCAAGAGCTGCGTTCTCCCCAAAGACTCCTCCTCCCTGACAACACCCAAAAGAAAATAACAATTAGCAAGCAAATTAAATCAAACTGCCGCGTCGTGACTCCTGTTCCAGCAGACACATAAAAACAAGCCCAGCACACACAGCCCACACTGTACACTAACCCTGATATATCAACAGCTCAAACCTCTGCAGCACACACACACACGCACTCACTCACACATACGCACTCACTCACACATACACAGACGTACTCTCACACACTCACTCACACACACACACACTCTCACACACATACGCACTCACTCACACATACACAGACGTACTCTCACACACTCACACACACACACACACACTCACACACACGCATTCACTCACACATGCACAGACGTACTCTCACACACTCACACATACACACGCACTCACACACTCACACACACACAATCTCACACACTCATGCAGACATACTCACTTGCACACATACTCACTCACACAAACACACACACACACACATCCACACACTCGTGCACACACACACACACTTACGCTCTCACACACTCACACACACGCAAATACACACACACTCTGTGTGTGTGTGAGTATGAGCGTGTGTGTGAGTGTGTGTGTGTGCAGTGTGTGTGTGTGAGTGTGTGTGTGTGTGTGTGTGAGTATGAGCGTGTGTGTGAGTGTGTGTGTGTGTGTGTGTGTGCAGTGTGTGTGTGTGAGTGTGTGAGTGTGTGTGTGTGAGTATGTGAGTGTGTGTGTGTGAGTATGAGCGTGTGTGTGTGTGAGTATGAGCGTGTGTGTGAGTGTGTGTGTGTGAGAGTGTGTGTGTGCAGTGTGCGTGTGTGTGAGTGTGTGTGTGTGAGTATGAGCGTGTGTGTGTGTGTGTGTGTGTAGTGGTTAATATACACACAAGAGAAGAGGCTCATTTCAGAGGCTGTAACACTAGTGGGAAACAGGCCTAATAAACAGTAGAGCAGCACAAAATTAAATTTACTGTAGGTAATAGAGTGAGCCAATGCTGCTAAATGTCAATTTCATTTCCAAGCCCTTCCCCTTGGAGAATTATGAGCTAATTTAAGGCCAGGGTAAATGTGTTAATGCGAAATGCAAAGATAAACGCCGCCCCCCCACCAGCGCCCCCCCCCCCCCATCCCCCAACCCCCACCTCCCTGCATTCTCCATTTTACATTTTGTTTTGTTATTATCTCTAGAGGAAATGTTCCCCCGATGGCCCAAACATTCTCATTTCTATTACACCCGCTGCATCCCCAGCCCGCCCAGCCCATCGGCCGCTGCTATTGGCTGAGCCAATTTTCTCAGGGAATTATCAATAAAGTAATTACGGGCGTGTGCGAGGGGGGCGGGGGCTTATCGGCCTGACCCCCGGCGTGCGGCGGCATGTGATCCAAACCGCAGCCCATTTGGGTAATTACCGCCAGCACGGGGGCTGGGGGGGCCGGGGGGCAGGGGGGCTGGGGGGGCCCTTATCTCTCTATATTATATTTCTGCTAAACGGCTTTTTCACTGGAAATTGGACATTAATGGCAGCCACATGATACCACTAGTACTGGTAACAGGCAAAGGTCCCTACTGGAATTCAGCCTGCTCATATCAATACACACACACGCGCGTGCTCACGCTCACGCTCACTCATACACTCATATACACGTGCACACACACACACACACACACACACACACACACTCACACACACGCGCGCGCTCACGCTCACTCATACACTCATATACATGCGCGCACACACACACACACACACACACACACACACTCACTCACTCACTCACTCACTTACACACACGCGCGCGCTCACGCTCACTCATACACTCATATACACACGCACACACACACACAAACACACACACACACACACTCACACACACGCGCGCGCTCACGCTCACTCATACACTCATATACACGCCGTGCACACACACACACACACACACACCCACCTACCCACCCAGACACACACTCACACTCATATACACACACGTGCACATGCACACACTCATATACACGTACACATACACATGCACATACACATACTCTCACAAACACACTCACCCTTATGTGCACGCACACACACACACACACTGCAGCGTCATTTTCACCGGACTGAGCTGCTGGGTCATTTTCACTGGACTGAACTGCTGGGTCATTTTCATCAGACTGAGCTGCTGGGTCATTTTCACTGGACTGAGCTGCTGGGTCATTTTCACCGGACTCAGCTGCTGGGTCATTTCCACCGACTCAGCTGCTGCTCTCTCTCTCTTTCTCTCCCCCCCTCTCTCTCCCTCTCTCCATCTCTCTCTCTCTCTCTCTCCCTCTCTCTCCCTCTCTCACCCCCCACACTGTCATTAGGCCTGCGAGCAACATTCAGAGACGGAAGGAGAAATGAAAAAGTCGACTGAAGAGAGTTGTGTGTTCCTGCAGAGCCCCAGCACAGAGGCGTCTTCACAAACAGTTAAAAGCGCTTTTCAGAAAAGCCTTTGCAGCACCTTGAGTCAGTAACGCGCGCGTCCCGCTGCCAGGCGCACAGCCCGCCGCAGCGCGCAGCTGTTCCCTCCCCGCTGCACCCACTGCAATGCAAATATGCAAATATGCAAATATGCTCACCATCCACCATTTATTACTTCTGAGTGCTCTTCAAACGTAACGGCGCACACAAGCTTCATTTATCACATTCCTCTAATTACCACGGCTGCAGAAACCGCCTTCCATACACTCTCACACACACACATGCACACACACACACTCTCTCTCTCTCTCACACACACACACACACATACACTCTCTCTCTCTCTCACACACACACACACACACACTCTCTCTCTCTCTCACACACACACACGCACACACACACACACACACACTCTCTCTCTCTCACACACACACACACACACACACACACACACACACACACACACGCTGCAGTAGAGGTGCTGATGGAGAGGTAGGGGCTGCAGACAGGCCTGTCAGTCCTGCCCTGGCTCTTCTCCTTCCTCTCCTGCATGGTAACAAGGACACGCTGCCATTAAGGTTCCAGTGAATTAATACATTAACTAACGTCCACGCAGCTCCCACAGCTACAGACACACAGCACTCAGCTCGCCCACCCACAGGTCAAAGGTCAAGTCATTTAGTCAAGTTCAAAAGCCTTCAAAGGCTCCTCAGATCCACATAAAGCCATATGCTATATGCTAACGAACTTCTGAGAGAAGAGAGAAAGAAAATCACCATTTCTGCTCCCATCTGATACACAGTGACCTCCACTGCCTGGGCTAACACTAACACACAGTAACCATGCCCCCCCCCCCACTGCCCAGGCTAATGCTAACACACAGTAACCCTCCTAATGCCCAGGCTAACACTAACACTAACACACAGTAACCATGCCCCCCCCCACTGCCCAGGCTAATGCTAACACACAGTAATCCTCCTAATGCCCTGGCTAACGCTAATGCTAACACACAGTAACCATGCCCCCCCCCACTGGCCAGGCTAATGTTAACACACAGTAATCCTCCTAATACCCAGGCTAATGCTAATGCTAACACACAGTAACCCCTGCCACTACCCAGGCTAATACTAACACACAGAGTAAGGCACCCTGCAACCTGGGCCAACACCAACACACAATAACACCCCCACTGCCCAGGCTAATGCTAACCCCCCACTGCCCCAACTAACGCTGCTGCAGACGCCCACTGTCACTCAGCGAGTCCATTGCAATCCTAAACTGGGCCCACCTCAGGGCAGCCCTGGCTGTGCGGACAGAAGCTCCAGACCCCATTAACCCCTCGGGCAGTAATGGGAGAGCGCGGGTCCAGGACACACAGGGGTCAGCGGCAGGGCACCGAGCCAAAGCCTGATCACATGACCATGACCTCACAGGGAATCATGTGCCAGTCAAGCTCTTCCTGCTTCTTTACATGTCAAAGGAACAATTCGCTCTCCAGCATAATTCTGCAGAATCATATGTTTCATGGTCAACAGAATGAGTAAAAGCACACAAGCATTCTTCAGACTAGTTCTGCTTCAGACAGACTGATTCAGACAGACTGATTCTGACTGGCTGCTTCAGACTGACTCTGGTAGAATGTGCTTCAGACTGACTGGTAGAATGTGCTTCGGACTGAGTCTGGTAGAATGTGCTTCGGAGTGAATGTGTTTCTAATCAGCATGTGCACTCAAAGGGCAGTACTGTACAGTGCCGTCTTATTGTTCTGCTTTTTGTGAAAGTATATTTATGATGTGGAGGGAGATCTGAGGATGTTTCCTTCACTGCGTTTGATTGTTTAAATGTGAACCGTTGTGCCTCGACCTCACCACATAGAAACTACCTCATCACAAACATGCAAACATCTGCAGTATCACACTCATAAAACCAGCAAATATTAACTCCCACCCATCCAAGGAAATTAAGCCAGGGCTTTTTCGACAAGCAGCGAGCTCCAGCAAAGAAACACATCTCTCATTCCATTTTCTCTCTTCACACCCGAGGTGCAGAAGGTGCAGAAAAAAGGTTTTATTTTTCTCAATAAAGTAGCTTTGCCTGATTAAAGGAAAAAGAGATGAACCTGTATTAAATTTAGCTCCTGATCAGCTTCAGTGTCTCAGTTTCCTCTTAACCAGGCCCCAAAACCCCGGGAAGAACTCTGAGCAGAACTCAGCTACAGGAAGCTGCTGCTCTGAGCAGAACTCAGCTACAGGAAGCTGCTGCTCTGAGCAGAACTCAGCTACAGGAAGCTGCTGCTCTGAGCAGAACTCAGCTACAGGAAGCTGCTGCTCTGAGCAGAACTCAGCTACAGGAAGCTGCTGCTCATTCCTGCTGAAGCACAACTGCTGCCACTTCTATGGAGAAGAGGAAGAGTAGGCACTGAAGACATTTTCTGGTGATGAGGCATAAGGTGCGTTTCCTGTGACCGTGTGGAGCTTTGTTTCATACAGCACTGTCACCCCACCCCCCCGGCCCCCCTGCATGACCCTGCAAAGCCATGTGTGGAAACACAAAGCTGAGGAACTCAAGTGTTTCATTTCCTTCAGCGCGCGAAGTGCACCAGGCCCACTATCTGTCTTTTTTCTGCCAGGTGTTCCGTTTGGTAACATGTAATAATGTAATATTACATAAATAATCAGAACCATTCTCCTGACGGTGCACAGAAAGCGGACAGGACTGACCGTCTGCTCCAGAGCCGCTCCCTCCCAGAGACGGACAGCTGTGCCATGGCAGGGCCCCAAACATATCTCCTCTTAGGGCCCCACACGGCTCCTCTACGGGCCCCACAAGACTCCACTTAGGGCCACACATGACTCTTCTACAGGCCCCACAAGACTGCACTACGGGCCCCACATGACTCCTCTACGGGCCCCACACGACTCTACAGGCCCCACAAGACTGCACTACGGGCCCCACATGACTCCTCTACGGGCCCCACACACGTCTCCTCTATGGGCCCCACACACGACTCCTCTATGGGCCCCACATGACTCCTCTATGGGCCCCACACACGACTCCTCTATGGGCCCACATGACTCCACTACGGGCCCCACACGTCTCCTCTACGGGTCCCACACACGACTCCTCTACGGGTCCCACACACGTCTCCTCTATGGGCCCCACACACGACTCCTCTATGGGCCCCACATGACTCCACTACGGGCCCCACACGACTCCTCTACGGGCCCCACACACGTCTCCTCTACAGGCCCCACACACGTTTCCTCCACGGGTCCCACACACGACTCCTCTATGGGTCCCACGGGTCCTCTACGGGTCCACACATGACTCCTCTACAGGCCCCACACATGACTCCTCTACAGGCCCCACACACGTCTCCTCTACGGGTCCCACACACGACTCCTCTATGGGTCCCACACACGTTTCCTCCACGGGTCCCACACACGTCTCCTCTACGGGTCCCACACACGACTCCTCTATGGGTCCCACACACGTCTCCTCTACGGGCCCCACACACGTCTCCTCTACAGGCCCCACACGAGTCCTCTATGGGCCCCACACACGTCTCCTCTACAGGCCCCACACACGTCTCCTCTATGGGCCCCACACACGTCTCCTCTACGGGCCCCACACGACTCCTTTTAGCCCAAGATGGCGGGCAGAGAGGGGCCTGAAGTTTGTAAGTGGAGCAGTGGCCGCCATTCGCAGGAATTTGGCGGGGGGGCTTCTGATTGCAGGAAGATGGCGGGGGGGGGGGGCACATTCACAGGAAGATGGCGGGGGGGCTCATGTGGATAATAAATGTAAAAATGAAGAAGCTGATAAAGGTAGAGACCAGCGCCCCCCAGGCACTGACCTGCGAGAGGCGGGGGGCGGCCTGGCGGCGGCCTGGCGGCGGGGTGTGACCGCGCGGACCCTTCGGCGTCCTCCTCTCCCTCGCCCCGCCCCCAGCATCGTTAAATCAACGCTCCGTCGGCTACAAACAGCTCAATGACAACACACAGGCCTGCCAATTAGAAATAATTAGGCGGTGGTTTTGGCGGCAGGCCGTTTTAAGCGCATACATAACCATGCACTGATGGCTATTAGCGGCTCGCACACGCCGTGCTCAAACGCACACAAAATAATGATGCCGCTGATCACAAAGCTCCGGCTCCTCTCTGTACTTCACCTTAATGCGCTCAGAAAAAACCACTTCATTACCTCCAGTAATTAATCCTCCATTAATTGCAGGAAAAGCCCAGTTTACCACGCTTCGTTTCTAATTATCATCTTATAAATAGTTATGGTTCTAATTAATGTGTTCATTAGGCGAGAGATGTCTCTCAAAGCGTGGCTGGGAGCAGGGTTCAGCGCCGGCTCTGAAGAGTCCCCGGCCAGAAGAGGAGGCCATTTTGGTTGCATGTGCTTTTATTTCCTCACATTCAACCCCCTAATTGGCATTTAAAACCCAATTTGGAACAACTTCAAGAAGCTTAAATAGGGAGAAAGAAAGAAGGAGAGACTCATTTTGTATTCATTTTCCAATGCCCGGGCAAAAAAAATAAAATAAAAATCCTGTTCCCCCGACCAAATGCAACTTTCAATCTGACAAAATAAAAATGCCTTTTTACAGTAATATCAGGAGCGCCCCCACCCCCCACAACCCCCCCCCCCCCCAAGAGTGTGAATGTCCTGTTCCTGCTGCCTTGGAGACACCCAACACTTAAAAAACCGAAAAGCTAGAAAACCGTTTTTAAAAATCGAACGGGACGCCTCCATTTAAATTGCGACGTGGGAGTTTGTTTTGGTGCTGGCGTCTGACTGGCTGAGAGGCGGAGGCGGGACACGCAGAGGTCAGGGGTCAGACCCGGCCCGATATTCACACTGCACCCGGGGCTGGAGTATAATGATGCATGATGGGAGCTAGCCCTGCGCTGCGTGAAACGTTGCCTCTGACCAGTCAAACTGCACCCCTACAAAGAGAGGCCACTTCCTGTCTGACCAGCCAAACTGCACCTCTACAAAGAGAGGCCACTTCCTGGCTGATCCTCAAACTGCACCCTACAAAGAGAGGCCACTTCCTGGCTGATCCTCAAACTGCACCCCTACAAAGAGAGGCCACTTCCTGGCTGATCCTCAAACTGCACCCCTACAAAGAGAGGCCACTTCCTGGCTGATCCTCAAACTGCACCCCCACAAAGAGAGGCCACTTCCTGGCTGATCCTCAAACTGCACCCCTACAAAGAGAGGCCACTTCCTGGCTGATCCTCAAACTGCACCCCCACAAAGAGAGGCCACTTCCTGGCTGGTCCTCAGCATGACTCTAAAACTGCTCACCTCACACTGTCCTCACACAAACACGGCGTCTTCCGCACACATTTAAACTGCTCACCTCACACTGTCCTCACACAAACACTGCATCTTCCGCACGCATTTAAACTGCTCACCTCACACTGTCCTCACACAAACACCGCGTCTTCCGCATGCGTTTAAAATGCTTACCTCACACTGTCCTCACACAAACACGGCATCTTCCGAACACGTGTAAACTGCTCACCTCACACTGTCCTCACACAAACACGGCATCTTCCGCACACATTTAAACTGCTCACCTCACACTGTCCTCACACAAACACTGCATCTTCCGCACGCATTTAAACTGCTCACCTCACACTGTCCTCACACAAACACCGCGTCTTCCGCACACGTGTAAACTGCTCACCTCACACTGTCCTCACACAAACACGGCATCTTCCGCACACGTGTAAACTGCTCACCTCACACTGTCCTCACACAAACACGGCGTCTTCCGCATGCGTTTAAAATGCTTACCTCACACTGTCCTCACACAAACACCGCATCTTCCGCATGCGTTTAAAATGCTGACCTCACACTGTCCTCATACAAACACGGCATCTTCCGCACGCATTTAAACTGCTCACCTCACACTGTCCTCACACAAACACGGCATCTTCCGCACACGTTTAAACTGCTGACCTTACACTGTCCTCACACAAACACGGCATCTTCCGCACACATTTAAACTGCTCACCTCACACTGTCCTCACACAAACACGGCATCTTCCGCACGCATTTAAACTGCTCACCTCACACTGTCCTCACACAAACACCACGTCTTCCGCACGCATTTAAACTGCTCACCTCACACTGTCCTCACATAAACACGGCGTCTTCCGCACGCATTTAAATGGCAGGACAGGACGGGGTACACGGCTACAACAGCCTCCCATTGGCTGGGCTGGAGCTCATATCCATAACAAGGCCAAACAGCCACAAATCAAGTGCCGCCATTTTAATCCCAAAGCCTCTCAAAGCAGCAAAGGTGCTTTACAAGCTCAGAAAATAAAATACATGCATAAATCCAAAATAAAAGTAACATCAGTGAGGGGAAGCAAATTCAATTAAAATGAAAAAACGTGGCTCCCATCACACACAGCCAAGGCCGCTTACGTGCTCTCAGATCACACAACCACACCACTCACGCGCCATCTCAGCGCTAAATAAAAATATTAGCCAACAGACAGGAATGCGTTTCACAGGATGAAAGAGCCATTATGCTGCCGCTGAACAGTTGTGATTTATTTATTTATATGT
>CM045894.1:43595570-43613070 GCA_025169545.1 Anguilla japonica
CTAATAGGCACATACAGGCCAGGGGGCGGGGTTACAGGCACATACAGACCAGGGGGCGGGGTTACAGGCACATACAGACCAGGGGGCGGGGTTAACAGGCACATACCGCCCAGGGGGCGGGGCTAATAGGCACATACAGACCAGGGGGTGGGGTTACAGGCACATACAGACCAGAGGGTGGGGTTACAGGGACATACAGACCAGAGGGCGGGGCTACAGGGACATACAGACCAGGGGGTGGGGTTACAGGCACATACAGACCAGGGGGCGGGGTTACAGGCACATACAGACCAGGGGGCGGGGTTAACAGGCACATACCGCCCAGGGGCGGGGCTAATAGGCACATACAGACCAGGGGGTGGGTTACAGGCACATACAGACCAGAGGGTGGGGTTACAGGGACATACAGACCAGAGGGCGGGGCTACAGGGACATACAGACCAGGGGGTGGGGTTACAGGCACATACAGACCAGGGGGTGGGGTTACAGGGACATACAGACCAGGGGGTGGGGTTACAGGCACATACAGACCAGGGGGTGGGGTTACAGGGACATACAGACCAGGGGGTGGGGTTACAGGCACATACAGACCAGGGGGTGGGTTACAGGCACATACAGACCAGGGGGCGGGGTTAACAGGCACATACCGCCCCAGGGGCGGGGCTAATAGGCACATACAGACCAGGGGGGGTGGGGTTACAGGCACATACAGACCAGGGGTGGGGTTACAGGGACATACAGACCAGGGGTGGGGTTACAGGCACATACAGACCAGGGGGTGGGGTTACAGGGACATACAGACCAGGGGGTGGGGTTACAGGCACATACAGACCAGGGGGTGGGGTTACAGGGACATACAGAGCAGGGGGAGGGGTTACAGGCACATACCGCCCAGGGGGCGGGGCTAATAGGCACATACAGACCAGGGGGTGGGGTTACAGGGACATACAGACCAGGGGGTGGGGTTACAGGGACATACAGACCAGGGGGTGGGGTTACAGGCACATACAGAGTAGGGGGCGGGGCTAACAAGCGCATATATATATATATATATATAGACCAGGGGGCGGGGTTAACAGGCAGGCACACAGACCAGTTCTGCCTACTCCGAGCCCAACCCCGCCCACTCCCAGCCAAGCCCCGCCTACTCCCAGCCCAGCCCCGCCTACTGGCTCTGTGCTCTGCCACTCCTCCTTCCTTCCTTGACTCAATAAAAATAAATAAAAACTGTCAGCATTCCATAAATAAATAAAAATACTTAACAACGCAATAGTTTGGTTTCTTTGTTTATTTCTGCATCAAATATTTCCCAATTAAATTGCTCAGCTTCGCTGCAGAACGGCAGTGGCTTTCAAGTGAGCGGTTTGGCGTGCGGTACTTTGCAGGAGAGCAAAGTGGTGGAGACAGACTGTCTTAGAGGAAGACACGGACCCAGCGAGCCGGCTCATCCAGGGCTCTAAACTGGGCTGCTCTTTTCATCTCCACTGCCAGGCTCCAACTTTCTTCTGTTTGTAAACAACGTTCAAACACACTTCTGATTGATACCATGTAGCACAAATCATTTGTGGGAGAGAATTCAAATGTGATGGTTGCTCTGACTGCAAGACAGTTTGAGTAATATTCATTATTAAAACTCTTTTTCAAGCGTTCACATCTGCTTAGCACTAAAGAGCGCAGACTTTCCCCACTGGGAGCCAGAGAAGACAGAGCAGGAAAGCAGAACAGATAACCCAGACAAGAAGCTCTCAGAGCGCATCTGCAGGGCTTACTGTACAGACACAGTGCCACAGCGCTATTTAACCTCCCCGCGGAGCACGGAACGCAGGGCCGCGGCTCGAACCCACGTCCTTCACACGACGCACCAGAGACGCGGTTATACAGAGCAGGGAGTAATCACACTGACAGAGAGAGCAGGGAGTAATCACACTGACAGAGAGAGCAGGGAGCAGGGAGTAATCACACTGACAGAGAGAGCAGGGAGTAATCACACTGACAGAGAGAGCAGGGAGTAATCACACTGACAGAGAGAGCAGGGAGTAATCACACTGACAGAGAGAGCAGGGCGTAATCACACTGACAGAGAGAGCAGGGGAGTAATCACACTGACAGAGAGAGCAGGGCAGTAATCACACTGACAGAGAGAGCAGGGAGTAATCACACTGACAGAGAGAGCAGAGAGCAGGGCGTAATCACACTGACAGAGAGAGCAGGGAGCAGGGCGTAATCACACTGACAGAGAGAGCAGGGCAGCAGGGCGTAATCACACTGACAGGGAGAGCAGGGAGTAATCACACTGACAGGGAGAGCAGGGCGTAATCACACTGACAGGGAGAGCAGGGAGTAATCACACTGACAGAGAGAGCAGGGAGTAATCATACTGACAGAGAGAGCAGGGAGCAGGGCGTAATCATACTGACAGAGAGAGCAGGGCGTAATCACGCAGGCTGACAGAAGCTCACGGTGTGCAAAAGCTGGGCTGCGTTTCCCGGGTTTCAGAGAGAAAACGCTGCGCACGGGCTGTTAACAGGGCTTTCCCAAACCCTCTCCGCAGAGTAACAGGGCTTTCCCAAACGCTCTCTGCAGAGTAACAGGGTTTTCCCAAACCCGTTGTCCCATCACACGTAATGACTCCTGAACAAAGAACATAAATTATTAACCTGGCCATCCTAATGCAAACAGCTCCAGGGAGCCAGGGAGCAGACTCAAGGCCAGAGCCATTCTGAGCCCCCGTCCTCCTCTGGTGCTGCTCACCCCCCCCCGGGAGAGCACACCCACTGCAGAACACCTCTCACACCCCGACCCACCGCCCGACACCAGCCCTGCAGTCTGAACCAACCCACAGCCCAGAACCAGCCCAACAGCGTCAGAATATTACAATTCACCTACTTATAGCACAGAGCAAACCTAGCCCTAACCGCCTAACCCCTAACTCACTAACCCCCAAACCCTAACCCGCTTCCCATTTACAGCACAGAGTCCTAACAGCACAGCCTCACAGAACAGAGCCCTAACAGCACAGAGCCATAACAGAACAGAGCCTTACAGCACTGAGTCCTAACAGCACAGAACCCCTACAGCACAAAGCCCTAACAGCACAGAGCTGTAACAGAACAGAGCCTTACAGCACTGAGTCCTAAGAGCACAGCCTTACAGCACAGAGCCCTAACAGCACAGAGCCGTAACAGAACACAGCCTTACAGCACAGAGCCCTAACAGCACAGAGCCGTAACAGAACAGAGCCTTACAGCACCGAGTCCTAAGAGCACAGAGCCCTTACAGCACAGAGTTCTAACAGCACAGAGCCCAAACAGCACATAACCCTTACAGCACAGAGTCTAACAGCACAGAGCCCAAAGAGCACAGAGTCTAACAGCACAGAGCCCAAAGAGCACAGAGCCCAAACAGCACAGAACCCTAACAGCACAAAGCCCTAACAGCGCAGAGCCCTTACAACACAGTCCTAACAGCACAGTGCCCAAACAGCACAGAACCCTTACAGCACAATAAATGCACTTTACGTAGTGCAAAGTATGACATTTTAAATAATTATCCATTAACATTCATATGTAATGCAGTGCATATCGGGAAAACTCCATTGTTCATAATAATATGTGCATTTAGGACCAGAATCATGTGGCCTATCTCCAGGCCTTGAGTAACACTGTATGAATTGTCTGTGTGAAATATCTTCAGGGATGCAGCAGAGCAGTACAGGTATGCAGAAGTAGTACAGGGACGCAGTAGTGTAGTTCAGGGATCAGCAGTGTAGTACAGGGATGCAGTAGTGTAGTACAGGGATCAGCAGTGTAGTACAGGGATCAGCAGTATAGTACAGGGACGCAGCAGTATAGTACGGGTATGCAGAAGTAGTACAGGGATGCAGCAGTGTAGTACAGTGATGTAGCAGTGTAGTACAGGGATGCAGCAGTGTAGTACAGGGGTGCAGCAGTGTAGTACAGTGATGTAGCAGTGTAGTACAGGGGTGCAGCAGTGTAGTACAGGGATGCAGCAGTGTAGTACAGGGATCAGCAGTGTAGTACAGTGATGTAGCAGTGTAGTACAGGGGTGCAGCAGTGTAGTACAGGGATGCAGCAGTGTAGTACAGGGGTGCAGCAGTGTAGTACAGTGATGTAGCAGTGTAGTACAGGGATGCAGCAGTGTAGTACAGGGATGCAGTAGTGTAGTACAGTGATGTAGCAGTGTAGTACAGGGGTGCAGCAGTGTAGTACAGGGATGCAGTAGTGTAGTACAGGGATCAGCAGTGTAGTACAGGGATGCAGTAGTGTAGTACAGGGATGCAGTAGTGTAGTACAGGGATGCAGCAGTGTAGTACAGTGATGTAGCAGTGTAGTACAGGGGTGCAGCAGTGTAGTACAGGGATGCAGCAGTGTAGTACAGGGATGCAGCAGTGTAGTACAGTGATGTAGCAGTGTAGTACAGGGGTGCAGCAGTGTAGTACAGGGATGCAGCAGTGTAGTACAGGGGTGCAGCAGTGTAGTACAGGGGTGCAGCAGTGTAGTACAGGGATGCAGCAGTGTAGTACAGGGATGCAGTAGTGTAGTACAGGGATGCAGCAGTGTAGTACAGGGACGCAGCAGTGTAGTACAGGGATGCAGCAGTGTAGTACAGGGGTGCAGCAGTGTAGTACAGGGGTGCAGCAGTGTAGTACAGGGATGCAGCAGTGTAGTACAGGGGTGCAGCAGTGTAGTACAGGGGTGTAGCAGTGTAGTTGATGTAGCAGTGTAGTACAGGGGTGCAGCAGTGTAGTACAGGGATGCAGCAGTGTAGTACAGGGATGTAGCAGTGTAGTACAGGGATGTAGCAGTGTAGTACAGGGATGCAGCAGTGTAGTACAGAGGTTAAGGAACTGGCCCTGTGACTCCATGGTTGTGAGTTTTTTTCCCAGTAGGGAGGCTGTAGCTGTAGAGCTTAAACAGAATCACAGCTTCATAAATGCAAACTATTGGAATTTTACTTATGAAACAAGAGAGCTATGTGTGAATGTCACTAATATTTTTGTGGTATGTTTCATACCATTAAATGTCATGGGATCTGACTGACAGATTCGCAAAACAGACCCAAATTCATTCAGCGTTCTGTACAAACCCACCTCCTGTCTCTGTCCCGGGACCATGACCGCGACCGGGACCGCCGACTGGACCGCTTACTGCGGCTGGTCACGCGGCTCCCCGATGAGCTGGAGGAAGAGGAGCGACGCCTGTGCTTCTTCTTCCGGCGGCTGCTGCGGCTGTCGTCCTCGCTGTCTGAGGAGTGGCGCCCCATTTCGCTCTCTGAAGGGAGGAGACGGAACACACACATCACCACTGCGACCTGCTCGAAGGACACACACTGTATATATCTGCACTGACTCCAGCTTACAAATTACTAAGAGTAGCTACAGTGATATACTTTTTCCAAAATTATAAATACTTCATAACTTCCGCATCTGTGTTTGTAGGTGTGTGTGAGAGAGAGAGAGAGAGAGAGAGAGAGTGCAGGCCACATTTAGCCACGTTTTTTATCGAAAATTAAAAATGTATCATATTTTAAATGCAGTTCTTTCCGTGATAAATTAACGAGGTCACGGGTTAGTCACATGCGTAGCTTCGCTCCGTTGGCTCTCTTCGCTAGCGATGTGGCATGAGACATGCTTTGGGATATTCCTGCAGGACAGCGAGCACATCACGCCTCTAATAACTACAGCGATATCCCAGCTACTTAAGTTAAAAATACAGCTACGTAGCCTGTTCCAGGTCGGGATCTCATGTCCTCAGGCTAGCTAATTGTGAATAGCCGGGTTGTGTTGAAGAAGCGTAGCTAAAAGTTTACTAGCTAGCTTGCAAGCACTTCGCGCAGCGATGATATCATAGATAACCACCTGAATGGCCACTTGGTGAATATGGTGAATTAAAACAGCTGGCGTTCACAGAAAGCGTGTTAGTTAAGCTGCTCCTCAGTTACCCAATGATTTCATGCGTGTGTTACATACCTACATCACCACAATAACACACCTTACCCAAGCAGTATAAACACAAGCGAGCCGGTTAGCATGTTAGCTAACACCAGGCCTTTACTCCGGGTCGTGCTGCTATGAAGCTGTGTTTGTGTTCTCCGGGAGCCGTCACACAGATAACCAACATTACTAACTAACAAATTCTGCTTGCAAAGATAACGGAAATCCACAGAAATAAAACTTACCGGTTTGGGACAACCGTACCTTTCCACTGAAAACTCACTGAAAGGAGTCACCACGAGCACAGACCTTACTAGCAGCTTCAGAGATCACCGATTTGGACATTTCGAAGCCATTAAAATCAATCGTAGAAAAATCGTTCAAAATGTATTTTCTCTGGTTAATTCTTACTAACATCCATTTCTGTTGCCTTTTTTGGCTACAGTGCTTCAGTTAATTTATTTTAACTTAGTGACTGATCATAGACGTGATCACAGAACTAGCCTACGGACAGTAACAGTAAACTTGGAATGACTCGAGAAATTGATTTTCATAGAGCATTTTAAATGGGTAGGCTATTTTGTAATTAATAACGTTTTGTGTAAGTACGCAAAACAAAATGTTAAATAAGCCTATCAATAATATAAATAATAGCAGAACTACACATGTATGTAAAAAAAAGGTATACTGTATACAAATATGAACAGTTTTTGGTAATAATTCTATTTCATATTTGGGCTTCTTTCATGAATTATGAGCTGAACGGTTATGAATTTAAATTGCAACAGAAAGCTCAGTTGTGCCGGAAGAGCTGTTACATGATTTTCTATTGTGGCCATAAGTGGCAGTCGTATTCTCCCAGCCTGAGACAGCAATGGCATCCGGCTTGGCATCGGCCACCTGTAATGCACGCAAGCATTGCTATCTGAAAATATGCAGCACGATTTTGATATTTATTCACGTTTACATAGCAAAATGAACGAAAACAGAAACATGCCAAGAAATTAAGATAAATGTGGACTTGTGCAAAACTCATAATTTTGCAAATATGGTTCGTAATGTGTGTGTGTGTGTGCGCGCGTGTGTGCGTGCGTGCGTGCGTCTACAGATGCAAAAATGAAGTAGTATTGCGCAACATTACAGTTCTTAATAGCTACACTTTGAGCGGAATTAAACGAAAACAAAATTAATTTAAGTCACAATCAAACAGACGTGATTGTCTCGTTCCGTACCTTTACATTGCACCGCTGAGCTGATTGAAAAACTCTAGCTTCGAGGGTACATACGAAAGTGAATTTGCATTCTTCTGGTTTTTCCCACTTTTGTTCAGTGATTAATAGAAACCTGAACTTTGTCTTTTCCTGTTTTTCTTAAAAATGACACATTTTAAGAACCAGTTCTTAAGCTTAAAAAGTCCCGCTAAATTGTCCGTTTTCACATGCACGCACAAGGGAGAGAGCGCGGGCAAGATAGCTTTTATAAAACCAAAGAATATATGTACGTTAAATGGGCGCAGATTAAATATTAAACACGCTCAGATTTATTAGAAAAGACATGTATCACCAACATTTTTGTGTGTGTGTGTAAAATGTTTTTACTGTATATAAGGCCTCTGGAACCACGAATTGGTTTTGAAATGAGTGGCAATCAACAGAAATATATTAACGTATTCACAAACAGACCCCCTTCCGAAGTTACATTTTGTAGCGGTATTTTTATATTGCATTCCTTGCGTAGTCGGCTATGAGTGGTACCAGTAATAGGCTATTCAATGTTGTTTTCCGAATCAATAAAGTTGGATCAATGAAGACTTTTCCGCTCCCTGATTTCAGTCACTGAATCAGCATGGTCTGTGACTCAGATGAACTTCAGCGCAAACAGGGGAAACAAGCAGCCGTGAAAAACGCCACAAGTGAAAATAACGAATGCTTAAGACTCAAAAGAACAGACATTATACATAATTAATCAGGCGAATTGTTGGAAACAGTGTGAGGAAATAATATTTAGTATAGATTATCAATAATCCTACTTAATTTTGCATCACAGTTACAAATGATTTTATATTGTCTTGCATGGTGTATCCCATTTCGTGTCATACTTGATCTTACCAGTTCTTACTAAATAGCTGCGTCCCCACGGCATTCATTTACCTTCACCGCAAGTGAACCATTATTTATTTATTTTGCAAATATGTAATTATTTCAGCACGCGGTTAGTTTAAACGGCTGCAATTAACAACCCCAATGGCGATACATAAAAATACAGCAGAACAAAATGTTTAGCTTATGTTCACAAACACGTTTAAGGTTTCATATTCCACTGAGACTAAATAAAATGACTATTTCTCATCTTCTATCGGAAAGACACCTGCGTGCGCATGATTATGATTATTGAGGTAATAACATCTCTGATAATAAAAATAATAATAAACTTTATTTGTATAGCACTTTTCAAAAACAGTTACAAAGTTATTATTATTATTATTATTATTATTATTATTATTATTATTATTATATTATTATTATTATTATTATTATTATTGTCGTTGTTGTTCTTGTTGTACTTGTTGGCGTTCTCGTCATTACCATCATCCTCAATCATAATAATTATAGTAATAAATAGCGAATTGCATTTTTTGTGTTAGAACATGTACAATAATAATACAATGATAAGTGTGATTGTTAACATATTTCATTATTATTATCATTATTATTGTCATTATTATTCTTTTTATTCTTATTATTATTAGTCATAAGTTGATATACGAATATGTCTTTATTAGTGAAGAATAAAAATTACAATTATGTAAAAGCTCGTAATTTAAAATTAATTTACAATCTACTGACTGGGAAACTATTTAGCGTCGGCTACTGAATACATAAAGAACGCGTGTGCTTCCTTTATCTGTTGTACATCGATCTATTAACTATTATTATAATATGCAAAGTAGGTGAGATTACTGTTTTAACAGGAATTCATTGTCCATGATGAGATGCGTGTCCTGTTT
Source organism: Anguilla japonica (assembly GCA_025169545.1). Lineage (NCBI taxonomy): Eukaryota > Metazoa > Chordata > Actinopteri > Anguilliformes > Anguillidae > Anguilla > Anguilla japonica. The sequence goes on from CM045894.1 coordinate 43,604,531, forward strand.
TTTATTCCGCGAGTCCCGAGTTCTTGCGGGTCCGCTCGCGCGCTCTTTACCTCTCGCGCATCACTGTCGCTGTCGCGTTTTTCCAGATCACACAGATTTTGAGGAAGCTCCTATTCCGTGTGTTCCTTTCTGCACGAGCTTGTCATTTTCAGTTTTAGCCACACCCCTGCAGAGATCCAGCCCATCTCCCTGGTGTTTAAAAAACTAACTCAGGACAATAGCAACGAATCCACGCTTAATTAAATTAATTAGTCCTTCTTGTCAATCTTGGATTAATGGCCAATAGCAACCTCGTAAGAATGATCTGAAATCTGAAGGGTTGGTAATGTTTTTTTTTCCGCCCTGTCAGTGTATGGAGAAGGAGCGGGGGCTCGTCCCGGCTTCCTGAGGGGACGTAATTTGCACGGATCAAGGGGCAGGCATTGCAAAGTATAAATAGTGTGACTTCAATAGCGGATCACCAGCAGGTCTGAACTCCGCAGCAAGAAGAATTGGCCAAGATCTTATACATTTAGCTTAGCGCGAGATCTAGAGTTGGCAACAACATCACCTCGTATTTAGGTCGACGAAAAGAAACACTATTGATGTCTTATCGTAGGGTGTTGTGGAACTGAGAAAAAGAGAGTGAGCACGAGAAGGGAAGATTTTTTTTGGAGCAGTGATGGAAGAACTTACCGCTTTTGTGTCCAAGTCTTTTGATCAGAAAGTCAAGGAAAAGAAGGAAGTTATAACGTATAGGGAGGTGCTGGAGACCGGATCGGCGCGGGGCAGGGAAGCGCTTCCCGCGGAACAGAGTCGCGAGGAGGTGAACGCTATTGCCCGAGGAGGCGCTCGATCACCGGGCAGAGAGCCGGACATGCTCGGGCCAGAGCGAACCAGGGATGCGGGCAGCCCGAAACTCATGGATGGTAACCGGCTATTTTTATTCTGCTGTTATTCTGTGACCGTTACTGCACGGATTTTAGAGTTGTCAAGAGTAGAGATGAGATGGATCTTTTTGGAACAAATATGTAATCAGCCTTGTAGATATAATGTTGACTCTTCGCTCTCAGGCACGCGCATCAGGCTGTAGCCTACATTCCACTTCTTTTTAAAACAGGCCCACTTTGAAAAAAAAAGCCTCAATTTCTAAACTTTGATATCATACAGAATAAAGTTTAACACTTCATAATACGACATCCTCCTAATCCACGCACAATTTACATAATTTAAGTTTTTTTTAATCATTTGACAATAAACGCATATTTGAATAGAGTATTTCTACATTTGACTCTTTGGTATTACTTGAAAGTCATCGAAATATTGCATATAGTGATACACGCAGCTCACGCGAATAGTTATTGATGAGTGTCCGCTATTTTATATAAAATGCACATCTTTAAACGCTGGCCATGCAGTTGCAGACATTCAATAGCCTACATTATGAGAATATTGCATAAATTCGTGTTTGATTGAAATATGTGGGCAATATCGCATATGCACCTGTTAAAGGCACTGTGATAAAAGTAGCAATGTCCGGATTGTAAGCTTTGCATTACCGTGGCCTTGACGGTAAAGGGTACATCGCGTTTCCGCGCCTTTGTGGAAAGTGCCTTTAGTGACAGCTAACAAGGCATATATTAAATGCTCAAATATATTTTTTCTACGACAGAAAAACGTAAGCACTAATTGACGTTGCTTCTGTTATCATTAAGACAAATGTTAACAAAATGGAAATTGCGTGGAATTTCGTTGTGTTGAAATGATTATAATACATTTCACAAAAGAAACAAAAGCGTACCCGCAATATGAACAGTAAAACAAAATTTGTTCTGAATACATGTACGCACAATTACAGTTGTTGCAATTTAAAAATAACGACAAAATAATAATAGGCTGATGATGATGATGATGATGATGATAATAATGATAATAATAATAATAATAATAATAATAATAATAATAATAAGAAGAAGAAGAAGAAGAAGAAGAAGAAGAAGAAAAATAAAAAGAAAAAGAAAAATAATCTCCAGTTAAAATAAAATAATCATCACAACTTTTATAATCAGAAGGACTTAAACTCTAAAATAATTCCGAAGCATAATTGACAAAAAAAAAAAAAAAAAAAAAAAAAAAAAAAAAACTACGGTAGCGGGGCTGTCAGTGCAACACAATAATTATTGATACAAGATTAATATAGAACGGATTCAGCGAAAAAAATAAAGAAAGGTCTAAAGCAATGAAAGCATATTACTGACCTGACTACACTTTTACATGCGAATTCTACGAGCACCTTAACATTTGCGGTCATAATCCAGTTACGGTAAAAATCTATTTTTGAGGCAGTAGTCTAACTGTCATCATTACAGTCACCACTTAAAGGTTCAGTCAGAATTCATCTTCACCCGAGGCAGGGATGAAATCGGAGGGATCACACGTTTGTCTCGGACATCCAATAGTGAGCTCCTGTATGCATATTTATAAGGAGTTAATTATTTAAAACCTCTCCGTAAGACTACAAAATATCAGAGCCTCATGTTGGTGAGATGCTAAAGCAAATCCGTGTGTGGTTTTGAGAGCTCGCGTGATATCTCCCTCAGTTCACATGTGTGTGTAAATTCGAGGCCTGGACCTCAGCGCTTTCGCTTATTATATTTTCCTTCTAAACAGGTAATACGGATATGAAAGAACGAAAAGAGGATTCCAAACCAATGGAGGACGAGACACAAACTAAAATCAAGCAGCGAAGAAGTCGGACTAACTTTACTCTGGAGCAACTGAACGAGCTGGAACGGCTGTTCGACGAGACCCATTACCCTGACGCGTTCATGCGCGAGGAACTGAGCCAAAGGCTCGGGCTGTCTGAAGCGCGTGTTCAAGTAAGCCGCTTTATATTTGTTTCGGGTTTATTCTGCGATATCTTTCTTATTACTAAAGATTATTCTGATGCCTGAACATTGTTATGGATGCCCGCAGTCCAGTAAGGTCCAGTTAAACATAGAATTTGAATTTGGTAAACAGCCTATGGAAATATCAGAGAGGCAGACCGCCTGCGGTCAGATATCTTTTCTTTTCAAGTATTTTCTTCTACGCGCAGAGGTGCGTTCGTATGTAACAAATGCCTCTGGAGAAGAAATGTATTCACATGGCCTTTTGTGGTTAACATAAATGTGTTTATGACACATTGACATATATCGGTTTGGGACTAGCCTATTCTTAAAATATACAACCCTCAACATACGAAAGAACACTGTGTATTTAAATTAATATATATATAGAGTCTTGAACGGATAGCACGTTTTATAAAGTAACATGCACAAAGGATGCGCGTGTACCTCAGAGAGAGAGAGAGAGGAGAGAGAGAGAGAGAGAGAGAGAGAGAGAGAGAGAGAGAGAGAGAGAGAGAGAGAGAGAGAGAGAGAGAGAGAGCTTTTAGGTCGTACAATTAATTAACGTATGTGTGGTGTTTAGCCTGTGGACGTCCGGCTAATATATGAAGGCAAAATTCATAAGACACAAAATAAATGTAACAAGTTATATTTTAGTATACTTTCCGAGAAATCATATAGAATTATCAACAGTATAATATTTTGCTCTTCACTAAATCTGCATGAACTTGCCACAGGCTATGCATGCAAGCTGAAAAAACGAACAGGTTGGAACATATTTCTCTCCGTGCATTTTGGTGAATGTTGGTCTCCGTGGCCGATTCCCCTCTGTTGGGTGGCAAGGCCATCTGCACAGAAACATAATAACAGCCTTCGCGAGGGGTGCAATCTATGTGTAATGAGAGAAGGCCAGCCGAGCCGAACAATGACAATGAACATAGACACAGGTTCTGCTCGGATTTATCAAACCCCATAATATCCCATTTCAACTGCTGCCTTTCATCCCGTCTGGCGCAGCACTGGGAGAGGCGGCTCGGTTATTATTTATCTTAACTGCATTGAATATTTTTGGTCTTTTAATAAAATTATAAAGCGCACACAAAACGTCCCCTAAAAAGTTGAAGCGGCCTTTCTCCCCGCGCAATAGCTGGATTTGCACCAAAGCGCATTGTGCCCGGAGCGAGGCCAATGCACGGAGCACCGCTCAAGGATTTACATACATTATGCATCATTTTACCCAAATAGAGATCTGATGTTCCGTCCATTTTCAATAAAATAAAAAAGGGGGACTACACTGCAGATTAAGTGCCTCTCACAGAATACTGATATGCCACACACACTAAGAATGATCACGACCTGAAATTAGTTGGGAGCCGCACACAGGGTAGTTATGTTTATAAGCATGCAATGTCATTGTATTTGCGCGCGCGCGGATGATGTTCGATGCATATGAACAAATCCCTGTAACGTAGCCTAACATTTACGGTAACATTAGGTTTACATTTTTGGTCGTTATCATAATCTATTTTTAATTGTAACCTGTGTTGAGAGGGAATGTGTTTTTATAAACCAGAATAAAACAAAACATATTTCCCGGGTTAATATCTCCCGGCTTTGTGTGGGGATTGAAAGCCGATTATCATAGTAATGACGTTTAATCACCCATCCCTGATCCCCGAAAATGGAGATTTTTAAATCAAGTAATAAGAGAGAAATTGCGATCTTCAAAATTTCTTTGTACTGGACATGTTATGACGGTAATTAAACTAAAACTGTACGGCATTAAATGCTTCAGTAACATAAATTTTCTTGCAGATAAAGGTAATTAATTTTACCGGCCACTAATGAGCGTGCTCAGCTCAGATCGCGTTGCTCAGATGTCTAAAGCCGTAATCACATGCTGCTATTCGATATCAGAGAGTCCATTTAGTTCTTCTGGGACGCTAATCTATCGAAAGATGAAACCAGTGCTGAGAAGGTAATTTATTATGGTTCAATTTAGGCTGCAAATTTCGATCAAACGTGTTTTCTTTCTTTGTACTTATTTATTAATTTACTAATTTTGTTTTGCGGTTTCACTGGCCCTGTTTTTCGTTACTTTTGTTTTTTTTACACTCACATCTTGTAAATGTGATAATTATAATCAGAGGTTAAGCAGCATTAATATTTCAGCGGCCTTATGGGATATTGTTTTCTGCGGTTGTTGTCGTTTTGAGAGGAATTACATGTGCCCTCACAAGGACCTGCCAATCACGGCCGCTAATTAATTTCTCTCCCTACAGGTTTGGTTTCAGAACAGGAGGGCCAAATGTAGAAAGCAGGAGAATCAGTTACACAAAGGTACGTACTTTCATTTGCCAGTTTTCAAGCTCTCTTGTTGAAATAAATAAATAAATAAATAAATAAATATGTACAATTTTCTTTACATGGAAAATATGAGTGAAAGTAGATGTTCATAAACTGTAAGGCCCCCCTACCCACCCACTCCCCCCTCCACACACACACGCACATACACACAATCACACACGCACGCAAACTATGTACTGATTTGACTTTATTCAATGAAATCTCATTTTAAAAATAACAATGTCAGTCAAATTAAGCCCCATAATGTGTCTAGGATATTTTAAAGCTAAAAAAACACCAACCTTTCAGTCTCGTATAATTATTCATTGTTAAAACAAATTACAATCGAGAATTCAAATGTTTTAGAGCATTCCTGTGTTGTTAGCTTAATTTATTTATTGACATTGTGGCTAAAGATAATGTAATTTCGCCGCTCGGGTGTGTATGTTTGTCTCAGTGATTTAGAAACAGGTTTTGAACATTCATTCGCTCCTCTTTTCTTTCAGGGGTCCTCATCGGGGCCGCGAGTCAGTTTGAAGCGTGTCGCGTGGCACCATATGTCAACGTGGGAGCCCTGCGCATGCCATTCCAACAGGCAAGTTGCTTTGATGCGCGCGGTCTTTGGCAAAGTGAATCCCCGCACGGCGTCTTGGCACAGTTTACCGCCAACTGGAACCGTGGCGTTCCCGGAATTTCGAAGTTTCCTTTCAGTGACACCCGTGTTCTACTGGTCGCCGAAAACAGGCGAAAGTAATTACTGCATTTAGTATAGCCATTGGTGAATAATTACTTAATCTGTTAACTGTTTTGTTTACATACGCATCGAATGATTTTATTTAATAAAATATATTTTGTTACACAGATGGCCAGCGAGCACAATGTGTTAAAGGCCTAAAATGCTCGGGTAACTAAGAGCCAGGCTGTGGGTGGGTGCATGGTCACCTAAAGTGCTGCATAAAAGATATTAATAGGCAGCCCTCCAAAAGTTAATGTCTTTCTCCCCTCTCTCCCCATCCGTGCGTCTGTAGGATAGTCATTGCAACGTGCCGCCCTTCTCCTTTCAGGTCCAGGCGCAACTGCAGTTGGACAGCGCTGTGGCCCACGCGCACCATCACCTGCACTCTCACCTGGCTGCGCACGCACCTTATATGATGTTTCCGGCGCCGCCATTTGGGTTGCCCCTGGCTACTCTCGCGGCTGAATCCGCTTCCGCGGCCTCGGTTGTGGCTGCAGCCGCTGCCGCGAAAAACACCAACAAGAACTCCAGCATCGCAGACCTCAGACTGAAGGCCAAAAAGCACGCCGCCGCGCTAGGACTGTGACACGCGGACACGCGCGTGAAACAAGGTCTGCGATGTTGACAGAATCAGCGACATGGCAGAACAGCAAAATAAAAGGCGTACATTGTAAAAGCGAGGACCTTATTTATGCTTTTCAAAAATGAAGGACAAAGAAGTATAGGATATCTATAAAGATAGGCTATTTATAAAATCAAACTGTGAAATCGAAGATGATTTTGGATCCAGAAGACGAGAGGTGGAATTGATGTATTTACCCAACTTCTGAAGACAACGTGGGAATAGAAGCAACACGGAGAGGGGAGGAAGAGCACCGACAAAGCGGGGAGAAGAAAAGATGTCTATAAACAGCGAGATTATACTGAGTATAGGACAGCGCAGCTGGGACGTTCGGCTCTTTGTGTGACAAAGCGAACTATACTGCGCAGTTTTACTTTATTACGTTATTATTTGATTTTGAAAATAGAGGCTGGCCTCGTTTTATTTCAACATGTTCCAGAGTTTCCCTCAAAGGAAACTGTGGATATTTCTGAACAAAAAAGAAAGAAAAAGGGACAATGTGAGAGAGTTTTTTTCTTTTTCGTAACAAAATGAAAACGCCAGAAGTGTTTGCATGAATTTCTGTCTTCGCGGATGACGTAACTCGTGTCAGTTACGTGTTGTTATCATGCTTTTTGATGGACAGCAGTCATTCAGAAGAATTAAAGAAACGAGCAGTCACTTGAATGTTGTTGGGGTCTTAGATTTAAAGGCCACGGGGCGGGGGTGGGTTTTGAAAAACTGGGATGATTACCACACGTTTTAATGATTATTATTGAGTGTAAAGCAAACCTCAGACAATATTTCAGGTTTAAACGAATAAAGAATAGTGTCCATGTTTGCAAATGGCAATATCCATTTAAATCTGCATAACAGAAATGTAACCTTTTTCAATAAAATCAATTTTAGGCCGCTGAATAAAAAAGAATCCCTGTTATGATACGGTACGGGCACGTGTAAAATATGCTGATACTCAAGAAACAGAAAATTATTTTGATTATTTTGTGGCTTAAAAATACATTGTAGGATTTTTTGTTTCTCCGTGTGTTGACTCATGTGCATTCTCTCTCTGTTGTAATGTTGATGTTTTTATAACGGTGGAAGAAAGCGTATCTCTGCAGAAGGCACGAATTTCAGAAAAAATGTCATTGAAATCATTTTTACATTTAGTTTTATTATTTCATCATCTATTAATGTGAAACGTGGTGTCACCTAAACACAATTATTTCACTTCATAAAATAAATCAGCTAAACTTTTCTACAATTGCTGTGTCATTGTATAAATTGTTCACTTGTGTGCTCTTGAAAAAATCACATACGTGATATCATTGCTGTATCGGTTAATATAGCGTACCATAAATGTAAAAAAAGACAGAAAAGATTGTGGGTATATTTACAGCGAACCTGTCTGATGTAGCAATATAAGCTCATGCGGTTTTTTTAAAATGTATATGATCTGACGAGCTGGAGCAGGCTGTAGCGTGTGCGGGACAATTATCTTTCAAAAATTGAACACAAAACCTTTCAGCGGAATATTTAAGTTTTTTAGCCTGTATTAAAATTCGAGGAAAGTACATGTTTTGAAATAAAAATATTATCAAATTATAATTTTAGGCGATTATTATTATTATTATTATTATTATTATTATTATTATTATTATTATTATTATTATTATTATTATTATTATTACTAGTAGTAGTAGTAGTAGTATGGCCTATACACTGTACTTTCGACCTAAGCTGTCTGGTGTTACTTAAATATTAACGAGACCGTAAGTTTTCTGATCCTGCAGAATGATTGTGGGGAAGTCTGAATCGATGCGTTCTGCTGGGACTTGGAAGGGCTGCTGATCGCTACGATTCCAGCTCAATGTTCAGATATGTCAGACACGAACATTCCAAATGCACACTTTGTTTCTGATTATTTCGGGATTCGTTATGCTCGCAGCAGTCGGTTTTCACTGTAAATAATCCCTCTTTGAGGAAATTT
>CM045894.1:43618070-43633070 GCA_025169545.1 Anguilla japonica
TTTTAAAGACTTTTCTTCTCCTCCGAACTCCCTCTATTTTTTGATTAAAAAAAAAAAACAAGAAGTCAGATTGTTACTCAGCATCCTGCTCAGGCACGGCAGAGCATTTGTGAGTTTTTATGAACTCGGTTCATTTATTCATCGCTGTTTTGTTTTGGGTTGCAGCTGGTAATGGGATTCCGGAGACAAAGACAAAACAGGGCTGCACTTCTGGGCCAGAGCAAATGTCAACAGCCACAACTGTACAGGCTGAGATTAGGACACACAGTGTATGTGTGTGTGTGTGTGTGTGCAAGGCCTGTGTGTGTGTGTGTGTGTGTGTGTGTGCATGTGTACGTGCATGCATGTGTGTGTTTGTGTATAAGGCCTGTGTGTGTGTGTGTGTATCGTGTGTATGTATGCCTGTGTGTGTGTGTAACTGGGTGTGTGTTTGTTCGTGTGTGTGTGTGTGTGCAACTGGGTCTGTGTGTGTGTTGTGTGTGTGTGTGTGTGTGTGTGTGTTTGTGTGTAACTGGGTGTGTGTGTGTTCGTGTGTGTGTGTGTGTAACTGGGTGTGTGTGTGTGTGTGTGTGTGTAACTGCGTCTGTGTGTGTTGTGTGTGTGTGTGTGTGTGTGTGTGTGTGTGTGTAACTGGGTGTGTGTGTGTGTGTGTGTAACTGTGTGTGTGTGTGTGTGTGTGTGGTGTACAGTCTTCACGCTGCCTGTAAAACTGGGCTATTTTCATTCTACTTAAAATATTCTGAGTTTAAATATCAATTCTGGTGTTTCAATCTCCTGGTATTTGTGTGTTGGATCTAGGATTGCATAAATGATTATATTAAATGGGACTCAGTTCAAGCGAAGTGTTGATTGCGTTATTTGGATTGAAATGGTGAATTGCTTGAAGGACACAAATGTGGTTATGCTCTCAGAAGTTCTGAAAAATGCTTTTTCAAACATTTCCAAAATGACAAAAATAATATTAATTTGCGGCTCACATTTTCTGTGGGAATACTAAATAAATCTTTTTTTTGTTTATAAAAAGGGAGAAAAACGCAGGCGGGGTTCAGACAGTGTAGCTGGGGTTCAGCGAGCAGCCGTTTCCCTGCAGGGTGTGAGTGCAGCCGCGCTCACAAGAAGCGCGTAGTCTGAGCCGCACACAGGAAGCGTGTAGTCTGAGGCGCGCACAGGAAGCGCGTAGTCTGAGCGAGCCGCACACAGGAAGCGCGCAGTCTGAGGCGCGCACAAGAAGCGCGTAGTCTGAGGCGCGCACAAGAAGCGCGTAGTCTGAGGCACGCACAAGAAGGGCGTAGTCTGAGGCGCGCACAGAAGCGCGTAGTCTGAGCCGCGCACAGGAAGCGCGTAGTCTGAGACGCGCACAGGAAGCGCGTAGTCTGAGCCGCGCACAGGAAGCGTGTAGTCTGAGCGAGCCGCACACAGGAAGCGCGCAGTCTGAGGCGCGCACAAGAAGCGCGTAGTCTGAGGCGCGCACAAGAAGCGCGCAGTCTGAGGCGCGCACAAGAAGCGCGTAGTCTGAGGCGCGCACAAGAAGCGCGTAGTCTGAGCCGCACACAGGAAGCGCGCAGTCTGAGGCGCGCACAAGAAGCGCGTAGTCTGAGGCGCGCACAAGAAGCGCGTAGTCTGAGGCGCGCACAGGAAGCGCGTAGTCTGAGCGAGCCGCACACAGGAAGCACGTAGTCTGAGGCGCGCACAGAAGCGCGTAGTCTGAGCCGCGCACAGGAAGCGCGTAGTCTGAGACGCGCACAGGAAGCGCGTAGTCTGAGCCGCGCACAGGAAGCGCATAGTCTGATCCGCGCACAGGAAGCGCATAGTCTGATCCGCGCACAGGAAGCGTGTAGTCTGAGGCGTGCACAGGAAGTGCGTAGTCTGAGCCGTGCACAGGAAGCGTGTAGTCTGAGCGAGCCGCGCACAGGAAGCGCGTAGTCTGAGCCGAACACAAGAAGCGCGTAGTCTGAGCCGTGCACAGGAAGCGTGTAGTCTGAGCGAGCCGTGCACAGGAAGCGTGTAGTCTGAGCGAGCCGCGCACAGGAAGCGCGTAGTCTGAGCTGCGCACAGGAAGCGCGTAGTCTGAGCCGCACACAGGAAGCGCGTAGTCTGAGCCTCACACAGGAAGCGCGTAGTCTGAGCGAGCCGCGCACAGGAAGCGCGTAGTCTGAGGCTGCGCACAGGAAGCGCGTAGTCTGAGCCGCGCACAGGAAGCGCGTAGTCTGCGCCGCACACAGGAAGCGCGTAGTCTGAGCGAACCGCCCTGATCTGCGCGTATTTTACAGTGCTGCACATGAAAGGCCCGGCCAGCCCTTCTCACACAAGCCCTTTTATTCAGGTGTGTATTGATTGCACTTACCCCCACAACCCGATATCGACAGGTGCATTACCATGGTAATGCAGAATGGCACGACCGGGGAGATGCTCGATTAATGCGTGAAAACAAACCTGCGCGCTTGTTATGAGATCATATGAGCAGCGGGGCGGGGACTGCGTAAGGAGGAAGACTCTGGCAAGGGGAGGAAGGACAGCGCTGGAGCAGGGGGAGGAAGACTCTGGCAGGGGGAGGAAGATGCGCTGTGGCGGGGGAGGAAGATGCGGTGGGGCAGGGGGAGGAAGACGTGCGGTGGGGGGGGGAGGAAGACGCGCGGGGCGGGGGGAGGAAGACGCGTGGGGGCGGGGGAGGAAGACGCGCTGGGCGGGGGAGGAAGATGCGGTGGGGCAAGGGGAGGAAGGGCGTGCTGTGGCGGGGAGGAAGATGCGCTGGGGTGGGGGAGGAAGACGTGCTGTGGCGGGGGAGGAAGACGCGCTGGGGCGGGGGAGGAAGACGCGCTGGGGCGGGGGAGGAAGATGCGCGGTGGGGCGGGGAGGAAGATGCGCTGGGGCGGGGGAGGAAGATGCGCGGTGGCGGGGGAGGAAGGGCGGCGCTCCGTGCTCTGACAGAACGCAGCGTAATGTAAATCCACGTCAGGCGCGGGCGGGGGGGGGGGGGGGGGGGGGGGGGGGCAGACGCGCGGCTGGGGAAAGTGCATTACGGGCTGGGGGCAAACAGCCTTTTCAGGGGGCCAGACTTAACAAGGCCTCTGCTGCTCTATTGGATTACAGTGTTGGCTCAACAATCTGGCAACGTCTAATTAAATAGGCCCGCATTAGCTTCCAGCAGGCACCAGCCACCGCACGGGCGTGTGAGAGAGGGACACTATCTCATTCTCAAATGGATGTAAAAATAGATCTCGCACTCTGTCCTTCTCTCCCCCCCTCGCACCCCCCTCGCCCACTCCCCCCCCCCCCCCCCCCGTTTGTCACAGACACATTTCTGCTTGTAAACTGTGACTCAGAGACAGAGCTGGACCCATTTAATGAACTGCACAATGTGTGCATTGTGTGTGTGCTCAGGTGTGCTCTGGAGCTGCACACAGGGCGAGGACAGTTAGCGCTTTTCCACCCTGTGCTCTTCACTTTGTAACTTAATGAACTTTTATTAATTTTTTTATGTGGGGGGGGGGGACACAATTAGCAGTTTCCCCACCAAACCACTGGGTAGCGCTGCACACAGTGAGCAGTGGGTACTCACTGACCAAATGAGCCCTGTGGACTGAAATATTCAAATAAAATGCTTTAAGATAGGAGGGAGACACCAAATGGATCCTAAAATATTCTGAGCTGAAGAACGCAGATTTGAAGCCACATGGGCATGTGGTGGACAGACAAATTACCCAGAAGACCTGTGGAGCGCTACCCTCATAACCCCCCCTGAGCTGTGCTATAGCTGCGCTGTGCTGTAGCAGACTGTACTGTACTAAGCTGTACCGTGCTGTGCTGAGCTGAGCTGTGCTGTAGCAGACTGTACTGTACTAAGCTGTACCATGCTGTGCTGAGCTGTGCTGTAGCAGACTGTACTGTACTAAGCTGTACCGTGCTGTGCTGAGCTGTGCTGTAGCAGACTGTACTGTACTAAGCTGTACTGAGCTGTGCTGAGCTGTGCCGTAGCAGACTGTACTGTACTAAGCTGTACCGTGCTGTGCTGAGCTGTGCTGTAGCAGACTGTACTGTACTAAGCTGTACCGTGCTGTGCTGAGCTGTGCTGTAGCAGACTGTACTGTACTAAGCTGTACTGAGCTGTGCTGAGCTGTGCCGTAGCAGACTGTACTGTACTAAGCTGTACCGTGCTGTGCTGAGCTGTGCTGTAGCAGACTGTACTGTACTAAGCTGTACCGTGCTGTGCTGAGCTGAGCTGTAGCAGACTGTACTGTACTAAGCTGTACCGTGCTGTGCTGAGCTGTGCTGTAGCAGACTGTACTGTACTAAGCTGTACCGTGCTGTGCTGAGCTGTGCTGTAGCAGACTGTACTGTACTAAGCTGTACCGTGCTGTGCTGAGCTGAGCTGTGCTGTAGCAGACTGTACTGTACTAAGCTGTACCGTGCTGTGCTGAGCTGTGCTGTAGCAGACTGTACTGTACTAAGCTGTACTGAGCTGTGCTGAGCTGTGCTGTACTGTACTAAGCTGTACTAAGCTGAGCTGAGCTGAGCTGTAGCAGATTGTATTGTACTAAGCTGTGCTGAGCTGTGCTATAGCTGTGCTGTAGCAGACTCTACTGTGCTAAGCTGCACTGTGCTGCAGGTTTTTGGAAGATGGGACCACCAGAGCGATAGCAAAAGGGATGATAAGAGACAGTGAGGGAGAGGAGGGAGAGAGAGGAGGGAGGGAGAAAAAAGGAGGTGCAGACAGGAGAGGGGCAGAGAGGGTCCACTTTGTCATTTAAAAAGAGTTTTAAAGTGCTTAGCTGTTATCTTAATGAGTACAGGCCAGCCTTTTAAAAGGTCACACATAACACGGCCCTCCAGTACTGGACTGGGTGTTTCCCTCAGACTCATGGGGGGGGGGAGGGGCAAGAGGTTATGGCCTCTAAGTATGGGCATTGGAAATGGAACCCAGGGAAACTATACTCCATTGCAAATAAAAAACTCAAAAGTGGTTTTGAACTGCAGTGAATGTGTGCTGAAGCCCTCTGTGAGTGATCTAACCCAAGCCCTCTGTGAGTGATTCAGTCCAAGCGCTCTGTGAGTGATCCAGTCCAAACCCTCTGTGAGTGATCTAGCCCAAGCCCTCTGTGAGTGATCTAACCCAAGCCCTCTGTGAGTGATCCAGCCCAAGCTCTCTGTGAGTGATCTAGCCCAAGCCCTCTGTGAGTGATCTAACCCAAGCCCTCTGTGAGTGATCCAGCCCAAGCTCTCTGTGAGTGATCTACCCCAAGCCCTCCGTGAGTGATCCAGTCCAAGCCCTCTGTGAGTGATCCAGCCCAAGCCCTCTGTGAGTGATCCAGTCCAAACCCTCTGTGAGTGGTCCAGCCCAAACCCTCTGTGAGTGATCTAGCCCAAGCCCTCTGTGAGTGATCTAGCCCAAGCCATCTGTGAGTAATCCAGTCCAAGCCCTCTGTGAGTGATCTAACCCAAGCCCTCTGTGAGTGATCTAGTCCAAGCCCTCTGTGAGTGATCTAACCCAAACCCTCTGTGAGTGATCCAGTTCAAGCCCTCTGTGAGTGAACCAGTCCAAGCCCTCTGTGAGTGATCTAACTCAAACCCTCTGTGAGTGATCCAGCCCAAGCTCTCTGTGAGTGATCCAGCCAAACCCTCTGTGAGTGATCTAGCCCAAGCCCTCTGTGAGTGATCCAGCCCAAGCCCTCTGATCCAGCCCAAGCTCTCTGTGAGTGATCCAGTCCAAACCCTCTGTGAGTGATCTAGCCCAAGCCCTCTGATCCAGCCCAAGCTCTCTGTGAGTGATCCAGTCCAAACCCTCTGTGAGTGATCTAGCCCAAGCCCTCTGTGAGTGATCCAGCCCAAGCTCTCTGTGAGTGATCTAGCCCAAGCCCTCTGATCCAGCCCAAGCTCTCTGTGAGTGATCCAGCCCAAGCCCTCTGATCCAGCCCAAGCTCTCTGTGAGTGATCCAGCCCGGTCCTTTTCTTATCTTGGACTTCAAAAACGACGGCATAAAATCCAGCCCAAATCCTCCCCAAACTGTTCTGGCCAAAGGGCATTCTGGGAGATAATTTTTCAGGCCACAGTGAGCAGCGCTATAGTGAGCAGCACTACAGTGAGCAGCAATACAGTGAGCAGTGCTATAGTGAGCAGCACTACAGTGAGCAGTGCTACAGTGAGCAGTAATACAGTGAGCAGTGCTATAGTGAGCAGCACTACAGTGAGCAGCGCTACAGTGAGCAGCACTACAGTGAACAGCGCTATAGTGAACAGCGCTATAGTGAGCAGCGCTATAGTGAGCAGTAATACAGTGAGCGGCACTAAAGTGAGCAGTGCTATAGTGAGCAGTAATACAGTGAGCAGTGCTATAGTGAGCAGTGATACAGTGAGCAGCACTACAGTAAGCAGTACTACAGTCAGCAGTGCTATAGTGAGCAGTGCTAGTGAGCAGCGCTACTGTGAGCAGTGCTACAGTGAGCAGCGCTATAGTGAGCAGCACTACAGTGAGCAGCAATACAGTGAGCAGTGCTATAGTGAGCAGCACTACAGTGAGCAGTGCTACAGTGAGCAGTAATACAGTGAGCAGTGCTATAGTGAGCAGTGCTAGTGAGCAGCGCTACAGTGAGCAGTGCTACAGTGAGCAGCGCTATAGTGAGCAGCACTACAGTGAGCAGCAATACAGTGAGCAGTGCTATAGTGAGCAGCACTACAGTGAGCAGTGCTACAGTGAGCAGTAATACAGTGAGCAGTGCAGCGCTACAGTGAGCAGCACTACAGTGAGCACTACATCGCTATAGTGAACAGCGCTATAGTGAGCAGTGCTATAGTGAGCAGTAATACAGTGAGCAGCACTAAAGTGAGCAGCACTACAGTGAGCAGCAATACAGTGAGCAGTGCTATAGTGAGCAGTAATACAGTGAGCAGTGCTACAGTGAGCAGTAATACAGTGAGCAGTGCTATAGTGAGCAGTAATACAGTGAGCAGTGCTACAGTGAGCAGTAATACAGTGAGCAGTGCTATAGTGAGCAGTAATACAGTGAGCAGTGCTACAGTGAGCAGTAATACAGTGAGCAGTTATATAGTGAGCAGCACTACAGTGAACATCGCTATAGTGAACAGCGCTATAGTGAGCAGTGCTATAGTGAGCAGTAATACAGTGAGCAGCACTAAAGTGAGCAGTAATACAGTGAGCAGTGCTATAGTGAGCAGTAATACAGTGAGCAGTGCTATAGTGAGCAATAATACAGTGAGCAGTGCTACAGTGAGCAGTAATACAGTGAGCAGTGCTATAGTGAGCAGTAATACAGTGAGCAGTGCTACAGTGAGCAGTAATACAGTGAGCAGTGCTATAGTGAGCAATAATACAGTGAGCAGTACTACAGTGAGCAGTAATACAGTGAGCAGTGCTATAGTGAGCAGTAATACAGTGAGCAGTGCTACAGTGAGCAGTAATACAGTGAGCAGTGCTACAGCACATGCTGGTCCTTAAAGCAGCTGAAATGCTTCAGCACAAGGCCGTATTCTGTGTGTAAATACGCAAAATACTGCAGCGCAAAAACACAGCAGCGCAAAAGCACACGCCAGCGCTGTCCAGGCCCGAGCAGCACCTCGGGAAAGCGCGCTAGTGGCGCACACCGACTCTCCACAGGTTTATTAATTTGTTATAATCAGGGGCAGAAATAAGTTTGTCAGAATGTATGACAGACAAAGCAGTGGATTGACTTCATTACGGCGGTTTTAATGAAATAAGCAGTAAACAGGACATCGCCGCTGGACCCGAAATCCTGTAAACTCTGGTCAGAGGGAGGGAACGGAAAAAGAATGAGACAGAAGTGCGATTCCGTCTCTAAAAGTTTATCCCTCCGGCACCATTATATAAGCATACATATGGGACAGTAAAAATGGAAGACGACACTTTAAATGACATTATTATAAAATGCAATACTCCTGGAATGATCCCTTATTAAATTAGGCTCTATGATCCAAGATGAATTTCCCACTTCCCTAATCCATCAAGGAGGGAATATTAAAAGATAGGTCTCAACTGCCATTAGAATCTCGCTCAGTCTTTACTTTCATTATTTTGAATTAGGGCTCAGTGGGGGAGAGGCTCTTAATGAGAATTACAGTGATTCACCGGTCTCAGCTCTGCTTGTGACAAGTAAAATATTAACTCCTCAGTCACAGCTGTCTGAATTAAAATGCTTTGTAGCCGCGGACGCACAAATTAAATTGCCCTTTTATGTTCTTTACACAGCTGACCCCCTGTGGGGCTGGACCAGGCCAGGACCGCCGATCTCACAGAGAAAAACCCGGAAAGGATGGGTTTATACCACCAGCGAAACCACAGCGGCATCACCGCCCGCTCTCCACTGACATCCCCCTCTTCCCTCTCTCTCTCTCTCTCTCTCTCTCTCTCTCTGTCTCTATCTCTCTCACTCCCTCTCTCTCCTTCTCTCTCTATCTCTGTCTCTCTCTCTCCCTCCCCCTCTCTCTCTCTCCCTCTCCCTCTCTCTCTCTCCCTCCTTCTATCTCTCTCTCTCCCTCTCTCCCTCTCTCTCCCTCTCTCCCTCTCTCCCTCTCTCCCTCTCTCCCTCTCTCTGTCTCTCTCTCTCTCAGATGGGCTGGCAGCTGTTGGATCAGTATCCAGAACTCGAGTGCTGGATCAGCCTTTAACTCCGCAGCTGCTCTGTACATCAAACGGGTCGGGAGAGACCGCTGCTTCACCTGTTACGCAATTTAGCACTCAAATGACTTTTAATAATCTGGTCTCATGACCTCTAAATTGCCACAACAAACAGAAAAGGCTGTTGAAAAAGAGGCCGTTTTAATGGCGGTTTAATAAGCAGAGCAGATAAAGTGCGTATTGATTTTCTGCGTTTATTCGCGGAGGTGCGCGCTCGGTGAGGCGGGGCGGGGCGCGGCGTTTGGGCCGGCAGGTTCTCCCGCAGGCGTGTGAGCACTGTTCTCCCGCTCCTCCCCGCTCCTCCCCGCTCCTCCCGCTCCTCCCTGCTCCTCCCGCTCCTCCCTGCTCCTCCCGTTCCTCCCCGCTTCTCGCCTGCTCCTCCCGCTCCTCCTCGCTCCTCCCCTGCTCCTCCCTGCTCCTCCCCGCTCACTCCGCTCCTCCCTGTGGCTCCCCGCTTCTCTCCCACTCCTCCCCGCTCCTCCCTGCTCACCCTGCGGCTCCCCGCTCCTCCCTGCTCACCCTGCTCCTCTCCGCTCCCTCCTCCCCGCTCCTCCCCACTCCCCCCGCTCCTTCCTCTCCTCCCTCTCCTCCCTGCTCACCCTGCTCCACCCCGCTCCCTCCTCCCCACTCCCCCCACTCCCCCCCCCCCCCCCTCCCCCCCGCTCCTCCCCGCGGCTCCCGCGCTCTGGGGTCACGCCGGTCAGGCTCAGATGTAGGAGCGCAGAATTTCTCCTCCGCCTGCGTCCCCAGCAGCACTTTCATTCAGCCCGTGTCTGTGGAGACCCACGAGGCCGCGCTCCGTTTGAGCTCTTTACAAACCATCGATTTCAGGGAGAAAAAACACAGCCCTGACCTTCAAGTCTGGAAATGTTACACTTTAAATCGTTAGATTTTAAAATATGCTCCGGGATATTTCACCTCTCAAACCCAGGAAATAAACAGCATAAATAAATGGAAAGAGCTCATAAAAAAACAGCTGCAAAAATGGAAAAATATTACAGAATTATTCTGTTGGCATAGAGGTCTAGTTTTAAATTTGAGATATTCTGGGCCAGTGATTTCAGCTTGCGTGGAACACAAGTTGTCAAATCTCTTCTACCTACTCATTTGTCCAGTGAACTTTAATCCCCCCTTGTTGTGTCACTATCACTTCCTCATATTCAATCCCAGAATCCTCTGCCCCACTTTAACACACACACATAATTCAGGCATCCTGCTGAAATCACCTTAACTTAACAAGCCCCTGAAACAACAATATTTTACATCATTGGTCTCCAAGCCTGGTCCAGGATTACCCCTGAACAGGCTGGTTTCATTCCAACCAATATCTAAATGAATTAAGGTTACTGAAAACATGGGCTGAAATAAGCTCTGTAAATTTGTGCTGGAACAGATTCCCACACTGAGCAGGTCCTGCTTATTCCCTTCTGTTTTCCTCGCTTCCCTTTTCCAGAAATGGTTGAGCAGCAGCTAGCAGCTGCCCACACCACGTTCAAAAGGAACTGTTATCCACAGCACATCCCAGACAATGAGAGCATTAGAACTGATACAACTGATTAAAATTCCATAAGTTAACATGGATTATTCATTCAGTGTCTGACATAAACCATCCCTCATTAGACATTAACATTTCTAATTAAAAACTATTACCAGCTCTTCATACTCCAGGAACTGTAATTAATGTTGGAGGGAAAAGCAGCGTACGCAGAGATTCTGCAGGCCCAGAACAGGGAGCCCTGTTTCAGACAGGCAGTCTAAAACTCTGGGCTGTTTCTGCAGGAGTCCAGGGTTCTGCGCTGTTATACAGCCTTAAGACTCAAAACACCGTCTGCTGTCCCCCAGACTTGATTTTTGATCTTTGAGAAGCTCTGATTGGTTCTATCTTGTGTAATGCTAATATAATGTAGAACTGACAGACCTGGCATGTAAAACACCTTCCTCTAACACCTCTATATATTTCCCTGGGTCTTTGCTGTTTAATGGTAAATCCATGACTTAGCTCCATTAACCATCAGTTCTGTATAATTGGCCTAATACACCTTTCAAGGAGCGCCTTATTTAAGAAGCCTGTTTGTGCTGGGGCATCTGTCACTGTTTCATTGTTCGATAAGTCTTGTGAATGACCTTAATCCCAACTTGCTTTAAACAACATTAATCAGCCTGCTCTGGCCTGTCAATAAATCAAATGATTGCTATCAGAAGGCCATTAGTGTAAACGACAGCAGGCTGAAACAGTTATTATTTATTATCCTTTACTCAGTTACTGTAAAAGGTGTTCATCTTCAGTTAAACAGCCACAGCTGCCTCTGCCTGTTTCTCTATTTTAGGTTCATCTGAAGGGTTGGGGTCAGGGTTAGTCTAATCACCCGGGAAACCAGTAATTCAGCTTCTCTGAGCGAGGGTCCAGCCCGGCCATACTGGGGCAGCTCTGGTGCGGATGGGGCAGCTCTGATGCAGCTCTGATGCAAACAGGGCAGCTCTGATGCAGATGGGGCAGCTCTGATGCGGATGGGGCAACTCTGATGTAGGTGGGGCAACTCTGATGCGGATGGGGCAGCACTGATGCAGGTGGGGCAGCTCTGATGCAGATGGGGCAGCTCTGATGTGGGTGGGGCAGCTCTGATGTGGGTGGGGCAGCTCTGATTTGGATAGGGCAGCTCTGATGCGGATGGGGCAGCTCTGATGTGGGTGGGGCAGCTCTGATGTGGGTGGGGCAGCTCTGATTTGGATAGGGCAGCTCTGATGCGGATGGGGCAGCTCTGATGTGGGTGGGGCAGCTCTGATGCGGATGGGGCCACAGCTGATGCGGATGGGGCAGCTCTGATGCGGATGGGGCAGCTCTGATGCGGATGGGGCAGCTCTGATGTGGGTGGGGCAGCTCTGATTTGGATAGGGCAGCTCTGATGCGGATGGGGCAGCTCTGATGTGGGTGGGGCAACTCTGATGCGGATGGGGCAGCACTGATGCAGGTGGGGCAGCTCTGATGCAGATGGGGCAGCTCTGATGTGGGTGGGGCAGCTCTGATTTGGATAGGGCAGCTCTGATGCGGATGGGGCAGCTCTGATGTGGGTGGGGCAACTCTGATGCGGATGGGGCAGCACTGATGCAGGTGGGGCAGCTCTGATGCAGATGGGGCAGCTCTGATGTGGGTGGGGCAGCTCTGATGCGGATGGGGCAGCTCTGATGTGGGTGGGGCAGCTCTGATGCGGATGGGGCAGCTCTGATGTGGGTGGGGCAGCTCTGATGCGGAGGCCCCAGATTCCCAGCGACTGACGCACGCTTCGCATCTCCCGACAGCAAGTGGGAGTTGGCGCCTTCTGACAGCAGTTTTCAAAATGACAAAATCCATCCCTCCATATCGATCAGTTATTCTTCCATCTTTCAGCAGCCACCCCAGTGCTCCCCTCCTCCTCCCTAATGATCCCCTATTGATCCTGAACAGTGATTGGTTGAGCAGTAATTTGAGATGGACATTGATGAATGGTTCTGAACAGTTTTTCTTCCTTCCTTCCTCTTCTCTCTGTGATGAAGTCATAATGGGAGTGACACTGGCAGAGCAGAAGCCGTTCAGAAAGCAGTAACCTTTAAAAGCAATAGAAAGAGTTGCTTTATTTAAAGGCTGTTCTCTGCTCCTGGCCGATCCCTCCCGGGCTTCTGCAGATGGAGCTCATAAATACTCCTGCACAGTAATGACACCGGGCCTGCTGAGGCCTGCTGGAGCTCCACTCACTGAACACGTGCCTGTGCACCTGCACTGTGACTGTGCACCTGTGCCCTGTTTACCTGTGCACCTGTGTTCTGTGCACCTGCCCTGTGACTGTGTTCCAACATTGTGTAACTGTGTTCTGTGCACCTGCCCTGTGTACCTGTGCACTGTGACTGTGTACATGCCCTGTGCCCTGTGTACTTGTGCACTGTGGCTGTGTACTTGTGCGCTGTGCCCTGTGTACTTGTGCGCTGTGGCTGTGCACTTGTGCGCTGTGCCCTGTGTACTTGTGCACTGTGACTGTGTACATGCCCTGTGCCCTGTGTACTTGTGCGCTGTGGCTGTGTACTTGTGCACTGTGGCTGTGTACTTGTGCGCTGTGCCCTGTGTACTTGTGCGCTGTGGCTGTGCACTTGTGCGCTGTGTTCTGCGCAGACGCAGACGCACAGACGCAGCTCTCACTGTGATTCAGCAGCTGAACAGAAGGAGGAAACACAGAGAGGGCTCAAGCCCATCAGACACAGCGCTCTCAGGGCACCTGTCTCCCAGCCCTGCGATCCCAGGCTCCTTCACACGCCTCTAAGATCATCACAGCCCCTGTGATTGCATGCATACTGGATTTAATAACGGTGTAGAATATTATCAGACGGCTAACAGGCTGATAGCGAGGCCGGCTTTGACTGTTTGACAGCAGCGTTTAGTGTTGCTCTCGCTCCTTAACACAGAGGGGGTTCTCTGCACACGTGCAGGACGCCCGCTTTCTGCTTCTCATTTGATGTTGATGAAATTCACTGAAGTCAGACAGACCCCAGCACACAGCAGGGAGCTTCAGCAATAAGGAATCAGAGGAGATGCAGGGCCTGCATCTGCCCCCTTAAACCATTACACAAACAGAGCATATGCATACATACACGCAAAAACACACACAAATACACACAAAACACACACAAATACACACAAAAAACACACACAAATACACACACAAAAACACACACAAATACATACAAAAACATGCACAAATACATACAAAACAACACACACAAATACATACACAAACACACACAAATACATACAAAAACACACACAAATACATACAAAAACATGCACAAATACATACAAAAACACACACAAATACATACACAAATACACACAAAAACATATAAAAACACACACAAATTCATACAAAAACACACACAAATACATACACAAACACACACAAATACATACAAAAACACACACAAATACATACACAAACACACACAAATACACACAAAAACACACACATACATACAAAAACACGCACAAATACATACAAAAACACACACAAATACATACAAAAACACACACAAATACATACACAAATACACACAAAAACACACACAAATACATATAAAAACACACACAAATTCATACAAAAACACACACAAATACATACACAAACACACACAAATACATACAAAAACACACACAAATACACACAAAAACACACCCAAGTACAAACACAAACACACACAAATACACACAAAACACACACAAATACATACACAAACACACACAAATACATACAAAAACACACCCAAGTACATACAAAAACACACACAAATACACACAAAAACACACACAAATACATACACGCACGCTCAACACATTCATGCACACACACATACACACAAAAACATACACAAATACATACACAAACACTCTCTCTCTTAGCTGTCCATCGTGTCCGATGATGACGCTTGCTCCGGGGTACGGGGGGGGGGGGGGGGGGTTCAGCGTCGTTGATGCTGGTGCCCCTTCATGTGGCTGTAGAGGCTGATGCGTGAGCCACACACTCGTCCACAGGTGGGGCAAGGGAGCCCAGATGTTGGGGTAATGCCGGCAGCCCTCTGGTGTCGTTGGGCACGTCTTTCGGTCCTCCTCTGTTGGATGGTGTAATGTATTTGTTCGGTCACCCTGGCACAGGTGCCCTGCCATGTGCAAAATACATACACACACGCTCACCACATTCATGCACACACGCATACACACAAAAACACACAAGAATCTCGACAGTGAATGTGTCAGTGTGTGTGTGTATACGTGTGTGTGCGTGTGTGTGAGTGCGTGAGTGTGGTGTGTGTGTGTATACATGTGTCTGTGTGTGTGTGAGTGCATGAGTGTGTATGTGTTTGTGTGTGTGTGTGTGTATGGAGTGTATGGTGTGAATGTGTGTGTGAGTGTGTGCGTGTGTGTGTGCATGTGTGTGTGTGTGTGTGTGTGTGTGTGTGTGTGAGTGTGTTTAAGTGTGTGTGTCAGTGGTTTGTGTGTGTATGTGTTTGTGTGTGTGTGTATGGAGTGTATGGTGTGAATGTGTGTGTGAGTGTGTGCGTGTGTGTGTGTGCATGTTTGTGTGTGTGTGAGTGTGTGTAAGTGTGAGTGTGGTGTATGTGTGTGAGTGTGTTTAAGTGTGTGGGTGTGTGGTGTGTGTGTGTGTGTGTGTGTGTGTAAGTGTGTGTGTGTGGTGAGTGTGTGTGAGTGTGTTTAAGTGTGTGGGTGTGTGGTGTGTGTGTGTGTGAGTGTGTGTGTAAGTGTGTGTGTGTGTGAGTGTGTGTAAGTGTGTGTGTGCTTGGTGTGTGTGTAAGTGTGTGTGTGTGTGTGTGCATG
>CM045894.1:43638070-43650570 GCA_025169545.1 Anguilla japonica
GGGGTCTCTGTTATCCATAGCAGGTATATGTCAGCTTTAGGAGGTATATGTTACCTGTAGGGGGTCTCTGTTATCCATAGCAGGTTTATGTTACCGGTAGGGGGTCTAGCACGGCCTGCTTGCCGCCTTGTTGAGGTCCATGAAAATCACTCCCGAGAGCCCGGCCCACTCAGTGACCTATTGATCAAGCTGTCAACAGCCCGCTGGAGCCCCACGTGCGCGAGATGGGTCGCCGTGGGCAACGCTGCTGTCGCTGTCCTGTCTGGAAGCTCTCCTGTGGATCAATACTGTCATAAAACCCGCTCTAATAACCACCATTACAGAACTCATAATCATAATGACACCAATAACATTGACAAATACATTACCTCGTATACAACTACCAATACATTCATTATGGTTCTAACAAGTATCATCCAACATGAATAAACACTCTATGGCCTGCATGTATAAAAAAAAGTTTATAACAAGCTGTGAAGTCATTAAGGCATACTTGAAATTTAAAGAATAAATCTTAAAAATCCAGTACAATCTACAGCCCTCTGCAGGGAAATGATCCATATTCATTTGTGTTTATACACAAACCACCGAAGAGCAGCTGTTAGATCGTCCTTTTCTTTGAAGGAATAATTTAGTTTCTGGTGGATACAGCTATTCTTTATCTGCTTTCATGGATGAAAAATAATTGATTTTATAGATAATACAATTTAAGCAACTTCCCAAAGACATTTTTAACACCACAGCCATTCATAAAACACTGTTTTCTGGAACATCAGTGTTAACTTTCACAGTGTTGGCCCAGAAACAGCAACACTGCCAGGGTGCATTTACAGCAGGACTCAGGAATGAGCTACAGGAGACCAGTGCAGCTCCTGCTAGCGTAATACACATGTACATACATGTGAAACATGCTACATACAGACAATACACAAGCTACATACATGTGAAACATGCTACATACAGACAATACACACTACATACATGTGAAACATGCTACATACAGACAATACACACTACACACATGTGAAACATGCTACATACAGACAATACACACTACATACATGTGAAACATGCTACATACAGACAATACACACTACATACATGTGAAACATGCTACATACAGACAATACACACTACATACATGTAAAACATGCTACATACAGACAATAAATGCTACATTCATGTAAAACATGCAACAGACAATACACACTACATACATGTAAAACATGCTACATACAGACAATAAACGCTACACACATATGAATCATGCTATATTTTCCAACAACTTTTTCTCTCATCTCTTCGGGAATTTCCTTAGAACATGGCATAATTGTAGAAATGTGATGGTAAGGAATAATATGAGTGAATTTTTGATTCAACAGGGCTGGCTGCAATCAAACTTGGCTGTGTTCAATCAGCCGAATCTAATCATGAATTACATTTGGTTAATTGGTTGATTGAGTAACTAAGGGGGCAATTACTTTTTCATGGGTGATATGGGTGTTTGATCATTTTTTTCATTTAATAAATGAAACAATAATTTTACTAATTTGTTTTGCATTTACTCAGCTTCCCTTTGTCTAAATATTAAATTTTGTCTAAAGATCTGTAAAAAAAAAAAAAAAAAAAAAAGCAATAATAGAGAAATCAGGAAGAGGGCTAAAACGTTTTTCATGGCACTGAACAGCTTGATCAGTTTACAGAGTGCTCAGCTCTGGCAGGGTGCTTTTTGACTGTCTGCCCCCCCCCCCCCCCCCCCCCCCACCGCCCCCCCCCCTTAGGGAGGTGGGATATGTCCCCTGCGGCCACCCCCGGACTCACACCCCCCCCCCCCCCCCCCCCAGCTAGGCGCAGGAAATGCTGCTTCCTCCTGCAGCTGGTGCATCAGGGCCCTCTGGACAGCCAGGAGCAAACGATGCCAGATACACAGCCACTCTTGAAACCCACCTCAGGGGCTCACAGAAAAAACCCTGTACAGCATTGAAGCCTTTCCTCAGTTCTCTCTCTCTCACACACACACACTCTCTCTCTCGCACTCTCCCTATCTCTCTCTATCTCTATATATTGCTCTTTCGCACCCCACTCTCTCTTTCTCCTCTCTCAGGCTCTGGTTAGGTCTTGGTTAAATGGATAAGATTCTTGACCTTCAGGCCCAAATGCTCATATTTGTCTGAGTCAGCCAGCCCTGCTTATTTACCTATTTCTGTCTCTTTTTTCATTCTACGAACCTTTTCTAGTCTTTTATCTGATTTGCGCAAAATGCAAAGGAGGATCGCTGCTGCAGCTGCGCATGTTTTTTTTCTGAAATCATCTTACAAATGACTTAACAGCCAGACAGAGAAAAGGCTAAAGCACACAGATTAGCATGATTAGCATGTGTTAATTGATGCCTAATTAATTTCTGCTGCCATGGAACACGTCCACAGGAGACCCAGACAAGGGCACAGACTTCCAGTCTGTAAATAAACAAATGAATAAACATGGAGATGGGCAGGCAGAGCCAGCAAGAGCACAAGCAGGTGTACAGCCTTTAGAGAGAGAGAGGGAGAGAGGGAGAGAAGAGGAGAGAGAGAGAGGGAGAGAGAGAGGAGAGAGAGAGAGGGAGAGAGGAGGAAAGGGAGAGGGACAGAGGGAGGGAGAGAGGAGGAGAGGGAGAGGGCAAGGGAGAGAGGGAGAGGGGAGAGAGGAGGAGAGGGAGAGGGAGAGGGAGAGAGGAGGAGAGGGAGAGGGAAAGGGAGAGAGGGTGGGAGAGAGGAGGGGAGAGAGGGAGAGAGAGGGAGGAAGGGAGAGGAAGAGAAAGAGAGGGAGAGAGGGAGAGAGAGAGAGTGAAAGAGAGAGAAAGAGAGAGAGGGAATAATAGTGTCAAACAGACAGACTCATAAATACATATGAACTCATACAGATGTGCACACACACACACACACACACACATATGCATGCTTTGCACAGAGCTGCTAGAGTTCGGGAGGTCATTTTACTGCTGATCTGTAGTCCCATCCCCCCCCCCCCCCTTTATTCTCCCCATGGGAGTCCTGGAGGGAGTGTCCCACTACAGGGGCGTTCCCGCCCATCCCATACCCCCTGTTCCACTGCCCCCACACTGCCCCCTTGCCTTCCGCAGCTGCCCCAATCCCACCAGTGCTTACCCTGACTGCCCCAATCCCGCCATCGCCTTCCCCCACAGCCCCAATCCTGCCATCGCCTTCCCCCACAGCCCCAATCCTGCCATCGCCTTCCCCAACAGCCCCAATCCTGCCATCGCCTTCCCCAACTGCCCCAATCCTGCCATCGCCTTCCCCAACTGCCCCAATCCTGCCATCGCCGTCCCCAACTGCCCCAATCCCGCCATCACTTCCCCCACAGCCCCAATCCCACCATTGCCGTCCCCAATTGCCCCAATCCTGCCATCGCCGTCTCCAACTGCCCCAATCCTGCCATCACATTCCCTGACTGCCCCAATCCTGCCATCGCCTTCCCTGACTGCCCCAATCCTGCCATCACTTTCCCCGACTGCCCCAATCTCGTCATCGCCTTCCCCGACTGCCCCAATCCCACCGGGCGGGGCCACTGGTGTCGCCATTTGAAAAATAATGCCGAGGTGGAACAGGACACTCAGCAATCTGAGAGTAGCACATGGAAACTGAGCCCATCCAGCCACCACACTCCGCCATTATGGATCTAGACAGCATAATACACTGCTAAAGGCTGGTGTGTGTGTTTGTGTGTGTGTGTGTGTTTGTGTGTGTGTGTGTGTATGTGAGTGTGTGTGTGTTAGACTGAGTGTCCAGCCCATTAGCTCCTGAGGATGACCACAGGATACATTAAGTGAGGTATTCCTGTACAAATGCACTAAAAGTCTTCCCAGCCATCCCAGCTCTTTATATACGGCAGCTATTAATTCTGCAGTCGTATCAATACTGTCCGCAACGAGAAGAGAGAACCTCTGAAATGAGATGATAATGCACATGAAGACAAGAACGCCGTAACATAAGACATGTTTTTAAAGCTTGTGGGAAAGAAAATCATTCTCATGGTTAAATAAATCTGAACAAAAATAAACACTCAAGTACCTCATTCATTTCCAGAGCAGAACCGTCTCTCTGTCCTTACGTCTGGCCCCACCTGCTCCTGTGTCTTGGCAGCAGTTTTGTAATTCTTGTCTGTCTGGTTTCTGCTGTTACGCACATGCAGTTACGCATAGTTTGACATGAGTAATTATATCATTACTGGCCTTAAACATATTCATTTATATCACTACAAATCTTTGGTTTGAACCCTTGTGTCCGATTGCATGGTTTTATTCTCAAATGCAATATAGTAGTACATATCAATGCAGTAATAAGATTCGAATGTAATTGAATATAAAAAATATGAATTTATAAATATAAAATAATTAATAATATGGCGAGCAACACTTTTTATGAAAGGTCCTTTGTAAGAGCTTCATAAAGCTCTTTCATAAGCACTACATAGCACCCGAATAAGCACCACATAGCACCTGAACAAGCACTACATAACACCTGAATAAGCACTACATAGCATCTGAATATACACTACATAGCACCTGAATATACACTACAGAGCACCTGCATGAGCACTACATAGCACCTGAATAAGCACTACATAGCATCTGAATATACACTACATAGCACCTGAATATACACTACATAGCACCTGAATATACACTACAGAGCACCTGCATGAGCACTACATAGCACCTGAATAAGCACTACATAGCACCTGAATAAGCACTACCTAGCACCCAAATAAGCACTACATAGCACCTGAATAAGCACTACATAGCACCTGAATAAGCACTACATTGCGCCCAAATAAGTACTACATAGCACCCAATGAGGGGATGGTGGGAAGGCCAGCATGTGATGAGGGGATGTGGGAAGGCCAGCGTGTGATGAGGGGATGTGGGAAGGCCAGCGTGTGGGTAGGCCAGTGTGTGATGAGGGGAAGGTGAGAAGGCCAGCGTGTCATGAAGGGATGGTGAGAATGCCAGCGTGTGATGATGGGATGTGGGAAGGCCAGCGTGTGATGAGGGGATGTGGGAAGGCCAGCGTGTGGGAAGGCCAGCATGTGATGAGGGAATGTGGGAAGGACAGCGTGTGATGAGGAGATGGTGAGAAGGCCAGCGTGTGATGAGGGGATGTGGGAAGGTCAGCGTGTGGGAAGGCCAGTGTGTGATGAGGGGATGGTCAGAAGGCCAACGTGTGATGAGGGGATGTGGGAAGGCCAGTGTGTGGGAAGACCAGCCTGTGATGAGGGGATGTGGGAAGACCAGCGTGTGGGAAAGCCAGCATGTGATGAGGGGATGTGGGAAGGTCAGTGTGTGATGAGGGGATGGTGGGAAGACCAGCGTGTGATGAGGGGATGGTGAGAAGGCCAGCGTGTGATGAGGGGATGTGGGAAGGCCAGCGTGTGATGAGGGGATGTGGGAAGGCCAGCGTGTGGGAAGGCCAGCGTGTGATGAGGAGATGTGGGAAGGCCAGTGTGTGATGAGGGGATGGTGGGGAGGCCAGTGTGTGATGAGGGGATGTGGGAAGGCCAGTGTGTGATGAGGGGATGTGGGAAGGCCAGTGTGTGATGAGGGGATGTGGGAAGGCCAGTGTGTGATGAGGGGATGGTGGGGAGGCCAGCATGTGATGAGGGGAAGGTGGGAAGGTCAGCGTGTAGGAAGACCAGTGTGTGATGAGGGGATGTGAGAAGGCCAGCGTGCGATGAGGGGATGTGGGAAGACCAGTGTGT
The DNA here is from genome assembly GCA_025169545.1 of Anguilla japonica. NCBI lineage: Eukaryota > Metazoa > Chordata > Actinopteri > Anguilliformes > Anguillidae > Anguilla > Anguilla japonica. The sequence goes on from CM045894.1 coordinate 43,643,828, forward strand.
GATGAAGGGATGTGGGAAGGCCATCTCTTTGGCAGGTAGATTTATGTGCAGAGATCATTAAGCGCAAAGCTGTCTCTGTACTGGAGCACTGGAATAAGTTAATCAATAGGGCTGCTCAGACACGATGCCAGCGCTCGGCTTTGGGACTCAGGAGTAAAACTGAACCTCTAAGAGCACCCGGAACCCTCCTCTGCATCCGCCCTTTAGTTTCTGTTTCCATTTCAGTCCTGAATCCGCCACATTACCGCCTCCCTGCTCTCACACTCACAATCCGCCACATTACCGCCTCCCTGCTCTCACACTCACAATCCGCCACATTACCGCCTCCCTGCTCTCACACTCACAATCCGCCACATTACCGCCTCCCTGCTCTCACACTCACAATCCGCCACATTACCGCCTCCCTGCTCTCACACTCACAATCCGCCACATTACCGCCTGCCTGCTCTCACACTCACAATCCGCCACATTACCGCCTCCCTGCTCTCACACTCACAATCCGCCACATTACCGCCTCCCTGCTCTCACACTCACAATCCGCCACATTACCGCCTCCCTGCTCTCACACTCACAATCCGCCACATTACCGCCTCCCCCTGCTCTCACACTCACAATCCGCCACATTACCGCCTCCCTGCTCTCACACTCACAATCCGCCACATTACCGCCTCCCTGCTCTCACACTCACAATCCGCCACATTACCGCCTCCCTGCTCTCACACTCACAATCCGCCACATTACCGCCTCCCTGCTCTCACACTCACAATCCGCCACATCACCGCCTCCCTGCTCTCACACTCACAATCCGCCACATTACCGCCTCCCTGCTCTTACACTCACAATCCGCCACATTACCGCCTCCCTGCTCTCACACTCACTGCTTATGAGGTAAAAAACACCTGTAAAATTAATCCCCAAAACTCCTTCAGCATCTCAAAGGGACAGAAAATACCGATGCTGTGGGATCGAGCAGACACACACACCCACACACACGCAGACACAGATACACAGCCACACACACGCAGACACACACACCCACACACGCGCAGACACACACACCCACACACGCGCAGACACACACACCCACACACGCGCAGACATACACAGATCACACACACACACACGCACAGATAAACACACACATGCACACACAAACACCACACAAACACACCCACACTCATGTACGTGCAGACATACACAGATCCACACATCTTGTCCTTGGGCACTGTAGTAACTCAGGTACGCAGATATCATTAGAACGATGCTTTAAAGTATCACATTTTTTCATTAGGGAGCTCAGACCTGATGTACATAAATCTTTATATTGTTATGAAAGAAGATCACCGCAGCGATTAATCACCCCTCTCAGTGACAGAGAGGTGCTGCCTGTTCCCCGGGTGACTCCGGACTGGCAGGGGAGTCGCCGGACGGTTGGAAACGGGCGCTCAGACGCAGGACGGTGTGAGGTTGGAACACCGTGTGGATGTGATTTATATGAGAGCAGCGCATGTCGCTGTGTTAGCCTGTCTGTGCACAGCGGCTGCGGGCCTGTTGTTCAGTCACTGTCTCCCCAGGAAGGACCTTTCCGTGGAGCGAGTGTTTTATGAAAGGCTTTATTTTAAGCAGCAGCTGTGTGAGTGTCTGCGCGGGTCATCTCCCCGACGCGCTCTCTGCAGCGCCCCCGCGCAGGGGACCCTGCGGCCGCCGCCGCCGCTCGGAGATTAGGGCACTTCTGCGCTCAGTTAGAACGCAGACGCACCTCATTAAGGACACATTACCCTTCGGCACAACACGCTGCAAATCTGCTCTGAAGGAAAGCTTTTAGTGCCGGTGTGGTGAGTGTCTGAGTGTTTGATTGACATAAGGATCTGTGTGTGTGTCTGTTCTTCGGCAGCCAGCACAACCCCCCTCCTCTGGCGTAAGTGGGCAGGGCTGAGGAGACAAAGTCAGACCCGTCAGGCCAGGTTTGTGTTTGATTGACAGCTGTCTCGTGTCTCAAACATGGAGATAAACAACAGGGAGGCCCCGCCCACTCACCATACTCCACCGATGAGAGTCCAAATGAGTCACTTGGCAACAGTGTCATATAATGGACATGACAGTGTAACCCAGATGTTGCAGGTTTGAATCTTTCATTGTACCACTGAACAAGGGTAACAACAGAATTACATATACAGTAAAATGTTCACCTGTATAAATGGACAGTAAATAAAATATAATTATATACTGTCCATTTACTGATTAAAATATTATTAACTAAACAGACTGTATGTAATAGCAATTGAATAAGTAAATGGTATGTGTGTAATAACATTTAAATAAGTAAATAGACTGTATGTAATAACAGTTGAATAAGTAAATGGACTGTATGTAATAACAGTTTAATAAGTAAATGGACTGTATTTAATAACAGTTTAATAAATAAATGGATGGTGTACTAACAGGGTAATAAATAAACAAAGTGTGTGTAATAACAGTGTAATAAGTAAATAGACTGTGTGTAATAACAGTGTAATAAGTACTTCAAGCAGCAGTGACCCCTCAGCAGTGCTCAGTGCTCGGACATTAAATGCGGTCAGAGCAGGTGATGATGTCACAGATGGAGCAGCAGGCCTGTGGTGATCTGGACACTGCAGACCACGGTCTCTCCTTTCTCACTTTTTATTCCGCTCTGAAGACGCTTCTGTCTCTGACTTTCATTTTTAATTTTTCTGTTTTTGATGTACATCTGAGAGAGTTAACATCAGTTAAAGCACATTGTGGAATTAATGAAGCGTGTGAATTCATCATGAAAAGGCGAATAATTAACCAACGCCTCCGGCAGGAATACTTCAGAAGGCTGCGTGGTGCCGGCTGCACAAAGCCTCCCTTGAAATGCGACATAAACACCGGCATTTAAGGAAGGATTTCTGCTCTGCGTCTCTAAAAAACGTTGATTCATCAGTTTTAAAGTGGGGGGGGGGGGTGTTAATTGTTTCACGCGGTCAGTGATACTGAAGGAGGGCGGCACGGTTGCTGGTTTTAACGTCAGACCGGGACCAGCGAGGGGCGCGCCGGGAGACTCCATCACTTCAGCCCCACTGCTGGAGTCTGTAATGTAATTAAAATGACACAAACAAAGTGAATCTAATTGCAGCTCCCTCTGCACAAGCTCGTTAGCGCCAGGGCTTAGTAAACGATTCCACAGCGGAAATAAATGAGGCCAATCGTCGGCAGGTGTGAGTGGGGCTTGCTGTGGGCAATTAGTGAAGTTTAGCAGAGTTTGGATCTGCAGACGTGTGCCTGCACACACACATGCATGCCTGCTCATGTGCATGCAGGTTGCATTGAGCAGCTGGGTTTAGCATGGAATGCAGGTTGCATTGAGCAGCTGGGTTTAGCATGTGCATGCAGGTTGCATTGAGCAGCTGGGTTTAGCATGTGCATGCAGGTTGCATTGAGCAGCTGGGTTTAGCATGTGCATGCAGGTTGCATTGAGCAGCTGGGTTTAGCATTTGCATGCAGGTTGCATTGAGCAGCTGGGTTTAGCATGTGCATGCAGGTTGCATTGAGCAGCTGGGTTTAGCATGTGCATGCAGGTTGCATTGAGCAGCTGGGTTTAGCATGTGCATGCAGGTTGCATTGAGCAGCTGGGTTTAGCATGGAATGCAGGTTGCATTGAGCAGCTGGGTTTAGCATGTGCATGCAGGTTGCATTGAGCAGCTGGGTTTAGCATGTGCATGCAGGTTGCATTGAGCATTTAGCAGCTGCAGGTTGCATTGAGCAGCTGGGTTTAGCATGTGCATGCAGGTTGCATTGAGCAGCTAGGGTTTAGCATGGAATGCAGGTTGCATTGAGCAGCTGGGTTTAGCATTCTCTGTCAGCATGTGCAGGATAGATGTTAGTAAGGCAGGTAGGGTGCACATGTTGGAGTTAATGTTTAATTGAAGAGCAGTAAACATCACAGCCATCACACAGTATCAGGCTCAGGCCAGAGTTTCCTTTGTAGCAGATAAATGTGAAACCAGTGCTAAAAATGCACTCTCTCATGGGATCTACCCGGAGACACATTCAGAATATGTGTACCCCTGTACACACACACACATGCACACACACACTCTCGCATACACACTCACACATGCACACACACACACACACACACAGGCGCGCACACACACACTCACATACACACACACACACATGCGTGCACACACCCACACACACACACACATGCACACACACACTCTCGCATAGACACTCACACATGCACACACACACACACACACTCTCGCATAGACACTCACACATGCACACACACACTCATATGCACACACACACACACACACTCTCGCATACACACTCACACATGCACACACACACAGGCGCGCACACACACACTCACACACACACACACACACATGCGTGCACACACACACACACCAAGTGCTTCAGAGGCAGAATGATAGCTCTTATGATAGCTGACAGTGTGCCAGAGGCTATTGAGAGAGCACATGAAGAGGTTAAGCATTGGAAGCCCTCCACTGTTTTACAGAAAACATTTATAAAGCTTTATAAACTCAGTTCAGACACTGGGAACTATTACCACTTAATGATGATCTACGGCATTCAGAAACTTCTGGAAGTGAAAATGTCTCCTTAGCCAAAAGCATGGCTCTCAGACGCAGCAGGGAATTGTGGGAATGATGGAGGTGGGCGAGCAACAGCAGAGGACAGTGAGGTCACAGGGGAGAGCGAGGGACTCGGGGGGGGGGTAAAGCAGAGAGAGCAGGCTGGGATTTCAGCATGGTACAGTAGTGCTGTAGGAACCGCCGACTGGGCACAGTCATACACCCCCGCCCTCAAAAATTGAGTTTAACACGGAGGAGGGGCCAAAACTAACACAAGAAAAAAAGGATCAGCGCATCATCATCATCAGACGCTCTGTCCTCTCCCTCCAAATAAAGTTTATTTAATCTGGGCGGCTGCCTGCCCTTAAGACTGAACCCGGGGGCGTGGGACACTAATTAATTCTCTTGTTTCTGCAGTCACAATATGACAGCCAATAGAGTGAGAGATCAGCCACCTTGACCAGACACTGACAGAAAAGGGAGATACACACACACACACACACGCGCACACACACACACACACACACACATACATACAGTAATAATACACACACACACACACTTATACAGTAATAATACATACACACATATACACATACATACACACACTTATATAGTAATAACATACACACACACACACACACATATACACATTTTGACAGTGTGTGATTGGCTGGAGGGTGGGGGAGGGGCTGTGGATGTGGGGGGGACGTGATTGGAGGATGAGCTCTAGTGGGTCTGAGGAGGTGAAAGAGAGGAGAGAGAGGAGAGAAATAGAGAAAAGGGCTGTAGAAGTGGGGGGGGGGGGGGCATCAGCCGATTCTATTTTGCTAAAGCCCCCACCCCCCAAGGAATGTCGCGGTACATTTGAGTGTGTCTCTGTGTTACACACTTGCCCTTAATTTGACAGTGTCACAGGGATCCATCTTCATTCTCTCTCCCTTTTCATAATCTAATCCTGCTCTCTAACATGCAATTAGTGCCCCAGCAGCCCCCCCTGCCCCCGCCCTGCTGCATCAGCTGGGATGATTGCTACAGCTTTCCCCGTGCAATCCATTTACAGCCCGGCCCGTAATGAATATGCACACGCTATGGGCCTCACGGGGGGGGGGGGGTATGCACACGCTACGGGCCTCGTGGGGGGGGGGGCACCAGCAATCAACCTTGAATTCAATTAGCGGAGTCAAGGTTAATGACTGCGAGCAGTGGACAGTGCTCCACACCATTAAACCCGCCTGTCACAACTCACAATGTGGGAGGGACTAACGGGGGTGGGGGGGGGGGGGGGGGGCGGGGGGGATACCACACGCAGGAGCGCGGCACGCGCCCCCCCCCCCCCCCACCCCACCGCACCCGCACGCGTGTGGAGATAGATGGACAGATAGATAAAATGGTGTCAGTCTTTGGTGCTAGATTACATTGAGTCCTCCTGGGCAAATCTGATTGTAAAGCCCCCCCTGCCCCCCCCCCCCCCCCCCCCCCGGTGCTGTAATATGATTAGTCTACATAAAGACATGTCTGGAGTGTAATTCCGCACTTACTAATGAGCACCACGTCTGAGACCGTCTACCCCCCCCCCAAACCAAGGTGTCCCCACTGCTGACCTGACACACAGAGAGAGAGAGAGGGGGAGAGAGACAGAGGGAAAGAGAGAGAGAGAGAGAGAGAGAGAGAGAGAGAGAGAGAGAGAGAGAGAGAGAAAGAGAGAGCGAAAGAGAGATTTCATAGAAATTTTGCCTGTCCTATGCCATTAAAAATAACAGATTCACTCTATATCTAGTCTGTAGGTAATCAGAGCACTAGGTACAATTTAGTTAGGAAAATGGCGAGCATTGTTGGGCTGAATGAATTGTTCTTGTCATTATGTTATGTGCATTATGTTAAGTCATATCCTTTACTTTGTACAATAAGATGCTCATTGTTGTGCTGACAACCACTCTGAAACTACACTGGATTTCATGTTAGAGGAAATGTAAGATGTACATATGGTATTATACTGTAATTATAGAGTTTAATATGTAATTATAGAGTTTATGTAAGTTCTGCATTGGAACAGACGTCTGCACAGTAATTGTGACCCAAGTATGTGTGTTAGATTACAGTATTACAGTAATTACTACAATGTATCTGTAGGTC
>CM045894.1:43655570-43658070 GCA_025169545.1 Anguilla japonica
GTTAGCTGTGTCTCGCAGAGGGAGCTCTGTGCGTTAGCTGTGTCTCGCAGATGGAGCTCTGTGCTCTGTGCGTTAGCTGTGTCCTGCAGAGGGAGCTCTGTGCGTTAGCTGTGTCTTGCAGATGGAGCTCTGTGCTCTGTGCGTTAGCTGTGTCTCGCAGAGGGAGCTCTGTGCGTTTGCTGTGTCTCGCAGAGGGAGCTCTGTGCTCTGTGCGTTAGCTGTGTCTCGCAGAGGGAGCTCTGTGCTCTTGCTGTGTCTCGCAGAGGGAGCTCTGTGCGTTAGCTGTGTCTCGCAGAGGGAGCTCTGTGTGTTTGCTGTGTCTCGCAGAGGGAGCTCTGTGCTCTGTGCTGTGTCTCGCAGAGGGAGCTCTGTGCTCTGAGCCTTTGCTGTGTCTCGCAGAGGGAGCTCTGTGCGTTTGTGCTGTGTCTCGCAGAGGGAGCTCTGTGCTCTGTGCTGTGTCTCACAGAGGGAGCTCTGTGCTCTGAGCCTTTGCTGTGTCTCGCAGAGGGAGCTCTGTGCTCTGTGCGTTAGCTGTGTCTCGCAGAGGGAGCTCTGTGCTCTGTGCTCTGTGCGTTAGCTCTGTGTGTCAGAGCGGTATCAGTCAGACGTGTCGTTAGCACGGTGAGCTCCGCGCGGTCGGCGTCTCCTCCTCGGGGTCTGATGGAGTCGGACGCGCTCCCCGCTCCCCCTCTGTGGTTATTGGTTCGGTCGTCACATCAAAACAACATTAATTTCTATCATTGGTGCTCTGGCCATGGCAGGCCGGCATTAATTCACGCGGAGCTGGAGGCTCAGCCGGATTGGCTTTCCAATCAATGCGCTGATTTCTATGGAAGTGGCTATTATTTAAAATGGAGCGCTTTTCACCTCCTTTACAAGCCTCTTTTCATGCAGCTAAATATTGATTTCTTATTCTTTACAAATAGCTATTAGGTCACTTCACACACAAAACCATCAAGAGGATAAGTAATGGTGACAATCCTTGTGTGTGTGCTTGTGTGTGTGTGTGTGTGGGAGTGTGTGTCTGTATGTGTGTGCGTGCGTGTGTGTGAGTGCATGTGTCCATGCGTGTGTGGGTATATACGTGTGTGTGTGGGTATGTGTGAGTGTGTGTGTGTGTGTGTGTTTGTGTGTATATGTGTATGTGTGTGTGGGTGCATACAGTGTGTGTGTGACTGAGTATATAGCATATGCCTGAGAGTGTGCGTGTGTGCGTGTGTGTGTTTTGTGTGTGCGGAAGCGTGTGTGTGTATAGTTGTACCACCTATACACTGTCTCTGCAGCTTATTTTCCTAAATAAAAGTGAGTGGATGAGGCTGCTGGAACAGACAGAAGGGGGAGGAGTCACTCTGTCCGGTACCTGCTGCAGCACTTCCTGTTCTGTCATTATTATGTAGCGCCTCTCTCAGTGGCTTCGATCTGTTCCAGTCCTCCTCTGGGACAGGTCTTCTGCTTCATGACTACACGCAAACGGGGATGAAGAAGATGATGATGATGATGGTGGTGATGGTGGAGTTGATGAAAGACATACATTTCATAAAAACTTTAAAAGGACACAAGAAGCTGCAAAGGATGCTGGGAAGTCCAGCGACACGCTTCTGCTCGTACCTGTGGGGTCTGCAGATGTTCTCTTCGCAACATCACCAGCAATTAAAATCCAGCTAGGAAAAAAAACATGTTTACTGCTGAGGATGAAGGGCTCATGCAGAGAGAGAGAGAGGGAGAGAGAGGGAGAGAGAGAGGGGGAGAGGGAGAGGGGGAGAGTTGAGGGAGTGCTAGGCACACACGGTGCCTGACGACTTCGCTCGCTGAACAGATGGCCGCGCTCCTCTGTTTAATCAGAAGGTTAGTTCAGCATGCCTGTCAATCATTCTCAGGTGATTGATTGACAGACAGGCATTTTTCTGGCAGGTGAAAGGGGCGGGGCCGTGCACAGAGCAGGAAGAGGAGAGGTGTATGGCCAACAGACAGGAGTGCGTGCAACAGAGCAGCCAATCACACGGTGTGCTGCCCGCCCCCACCCCCCCACACTACCATCCACAATCACACACCCCACACCACTGCCCCCACAACACTGCCCCCTCCCCCCTCACCCCCCAGGGGGAATCTGGCAAGAAGGGGTGCTGATTATTTGGGTTTAGTGTGGGCTGGGGAGAGAAGGCTGCCTAGCACAGGCATGCTGGCCCCCCCGAGCACACCCCCCCACATTGGCCCCCCCGAGCACACCCCCCCACGCTGGCCCCCCCACGCTGCTCACCCCCCCCGAGCACACCCCCCCCACGCTGGCCCCCCCGAGCACACCCCCCCACGCTGGCCCCCCCACGCTGGCCCCCCCGAGCACACCCCCCCACGCTGGATGGATCAATAGCCTCTCACGGCCAGGCTGACAGCATCGGGGAGGGGGTGGGGGGTGGGGGCGGGGGTGATTAGGGGGTTGTAGACAGCTGTCTGGAGCGCTGATGGGGAAGAGGAAGTAGATTGCTCTCAACAGCTCTGCCGA
>CM045894.1:43660570-43665570 GCA_025169545.1 Anguilla japonica
TGATTAATCACGGTGCCCATAAATTATTTGTGAGGTATCCATAGGCGGGAATGTGAATATCTTATCGCTGAGGCTTATGATGGATTACAGTCAGAGCAGCCCTAGCTACTCATATGTCTGTGAGTCTGACTCCGGCTCCTGGGTGCTGTGGGGGGGGGGCAGACCCCATATGTTAGTCAGCACTGCTAACGGGGTACCCCATACTGAAGGGAGAACAGCAGCCTCTTTTTCTTGGGGGGGGGGGGGGGGGGGGGGTGGGGGGGGGGGGGGGGGGGGGGGGGGGGGGGGGGGGGGGGGGTTTGGGGGGGGGGGGGGGGGGGGGGGGGGGGAGGGGGGTGGGGGGGGGGGGGGGGGGGGGGTGGTGGGGGGGTGGGGGTGGTGGGGGGGGGGGGACATGCTGAGTGTGTCCAACTGTCAGTACAGAGACAGTACCACATAACTAAAGAAGCAGATAACTATGTGACTATACCTGAGAACAGGTGACCATGCCTGGTAGAGAAGAGGTCCTTAATGCTGTAAGACATGGAGACTGGTAACCTCACATATTTATAAATAGAATCATTAGTTATTGATTCTTGAATGATGCCATTCAAGGTATTAATCATGTTGGTAGTTTTTTGTATAATGGGCAATTAATAGAGTGATGAACAATTTTGCTCAAAAAAAGTCATGGATTAGTTCACACAACAGTGAAATTTTATGAAAAGATCCCAGTGGCTTAGTTATTATAAAATGATCGTTGCTGATGGTGGAGTTCAAGTTAACTGAACTATAATTGCACGAGAAAATTAACTGAAATGAGAGAATGAATAAATAATGCACACTTTTAAAAATATTTTAAAATATTGTTTCTCTGTGCACGAGCTCCCGAGCAGTAGACAGTTTAATATTTTCTGGTTTTCTTTTCTGGTGCTTTGGTGAGAAAGTAATTATGAGCACAATTACCCAGCACTCCTTGGATGCGGAGTGTAGGGAAGGCTCACAAATCGCATCTGAATCTCTATTACTGCTGTCACCAGCGAATCCGTCTGAATCTCTACTACTGCAGTCACCAGCGAATCCGTCTGAATCTCTACTACTGCAGTCACCAGCGAATCCGTCTGAATCTCTATTACTGCAGTCACCAGCGAATCCATCTGAATCTCTACTACTGCAGTCACCAGCGAATCCGTCTGAATCTCTACTACTGCTGTCACCAGCGAATCCGTCTGAAAAGAGTTTTTATAGAATCGTGCAGCCAGAAGAAGGGAAGATGTGTTTACAATTAGTGTCTTATTAGACCCAAACTGTGGGCTGAAAACAGTTAGTAAATATGTTGCGGCCTATTAATTAAGCCAGGCCTATTTTTAACACTTTACTGCACGAGAAGTAAGTTCGCATTTTTTGCACGTGTGCCACTTCTGGCAGCAGAGGGACTGAACTGCATTTAAAGGTAAATTTGGAACCATAAATGAATTCAAAATAAAAATATGAATTTTAATAAACAAAAAGCACATTTTTAAAAGAAAGACTTCTGAGGCCTGAGAGTCATGGGCCACGCCCACTTTCCTTGACAGTGACAAACACATTAAAGAGTAAATACTCACCCAGCTTAAACGGGAATACAGGCTGCCTGTCTGTCAATATCCGTTTCGTCTGTGGCTATCGATCACCATTACATTCTGTTTGTTTGTATATTGCGCATAATTATTATTATTTAAATCTTGATGGTGAGATTATTCATTGGTTGTGGATTTTCCTCCTGAGATGGTTTAATATTTAAAACCCCTCCTGTTCTGTGCTGCAGCCCCACAACCAGCCAACTGTTCGGGGTTTTTCCCATTTTTATCCTCAGCTACAGGCTTCCTCTTCAGTGAGAGGCTGCAATGGCTCTAATCCCAATTAGACTAATTAGTGAGAGTGTGAGACTGCCACAGGAGCCGGCGCCCCGCTCCTCTCCAAAAAGAGCAAAGAACACTACTGCCAGAGAGCTCAGGAGCAGGAGGAGCAGAAAGAACACTACTGCCAGAGAGCTCAGGAGAGGAGCAGAAAGAACACTACTGCCAGAGAGCTCAGGAGCGGAGGAGCAGAAAGAACACTACTGCCAGAGAGCTCAGGAGCAGAGAGCAGAAGAACACTACTGCCAGAGAGCTCAGGAGCGGAGGAGCAGAAAGAACACTACTGCCAGAGAGCTCAGGAGCGGAGGAGCAGAAAGAACACTACTGCCAGAGAGCTCAGGAGCGGAGGAGCAGAAAGAACACTACTGCCAGAGAGCTCAGGAGCGGAGGAGCAGAAAGAACACTACTGCCAGAGAGCTCAGGAGCGGAGGAGCAGAAAGAACACTACTGCCAGAGAGCTCAGGAGCGGAGGAGCAGAAAGAACACTACTGCCAGAGAGCTCAGGAGCGGAGGAGCAGAAAGAACACTACTGCCAGAGAGCTCAGGAGCGGAGGAGCAGAAAGAACACTACTGCCAGAGAGCTCAGGAGCGGAGGAGCAGAAAGAACACTATTGCCAGAGAGCTCAGGAGCGGAGGAGCAGAAAGAACACTACTGCCAGAGAGCTCAGGAGCGGAGGAGCAGAAAGAACACTACTGCCAGAGAGCTCAGGAGCTCAGAGGAGCAGAAAAATAACACTACTCCCAGAGAGCTCAGGAGCGGAGGAGCAGAAAGAACACTACTGCCAGAGAGCTCAGGAGCGGAGAGCAGAAAGAACACTACTGCCAGAGAGCTCAGGAGCAGAGGAGCAGAAAGAACACTACTGCCAGAGAGCTCAGGAGCGGAGGAGCAGAAAGAACACTACTGCCAGAGAGCTCAGGAGCGGAGGAGCAGAAAGAACACTACTGCCAGAGAGCTCAGGAGAGGAGGAGCAGAAAGAACACTACTGCCAGAGAGCTCAGGAGCGGAGGAGCAGAAAGAACACTACTGCCAGAGAGCTCAGCTCAGGAGGAGCAGAAAGAACACTACTCCCAGTGAGCTCAGGAGAGAGAGGAGCAGAAAGAACACTACTCCCAGAGAGCTCAGAAGAGGAGGAGCAGAAAGAACACTACTGCCAGAGAGCTCAGGAGAGAAGGAGCAGAAAGAACACTACTCCCAGAGAGCTCAGGAGAGAAGGAGCAGAAATAACACTACTCCCAGAGAGCTCAGGAGAGAAGGAGCAGAAAGAACACTACTCCCAGAGAGCTCAGGAAAGGAGGAGCAGAAAGAACACTACTCCCAGAGAGCTCAGGAGAGAAGGAGCAGAAAGAACACTACTCCCAGAGAGTTCAGGAGAGAGGAGCAGAAAGAACACTACTCCCAGAGAGTTCAGGAAAGAGAGGAGCAGAAATAAATGATGGAGGGATGTGGGAAATGAGGGAAAGAGAGCAGGTGAAATGCATGAGTGCAGGATTGCCAATGTCCTCTGTCAGACTGCAGAAAGAGGCAGGTCGGGGGGGGGTACCAATTTCCTCTTCTAAATATACAACTGCCACACAGGACACGGAAGTACAATCTCTACAGGAAGTGAGAGGAAAATAATCAAACTAATATTACCCAGGAGCCCTCTGGCCTCTGGCAGCTGGGTGAGAGAGCAGGATGAGGCTTCAATAACAGGCAGCGGAGCAGAGACTCTCCTGCTTTCTCTTTTCACTTAAAAAAGTAAAAAAAACTAATTACAGCGTGAGGGCTGGTCAAACAGCCACAGAGGAGAAGAGTAAACACACAGCACAGCGGAAAATAATAATATGAGACAAAGAGCTGTGCTTTTCCCTCTGAGGAAATCAGCTGTACTGGACAATGGGACTGCTAATGGGGACTATGTGTGTGTGTGTGTGTGTGTGTGTGTGTGTGTGTGTGTGTGTGCGTGCGTGTGTGTGTGTGTGTGTGTGCGTGAGTGTGTGTGTGTGCGTGCGTGCGTGTGTGTGTGTGCGTGCGTGTGTGTGTGTGTGTGTGTGTGTGTGTGTGAGTGTGTGTGTGTGTGCGTGTGTGTGTGTGTGAGTGTGTGTGTGTGCGTGAGTGTGTGTGCGTGTGTGTGTGTGCGTGTGTGTGCGTGCGTGCGTGCGTGTGTGCGTGCGTGCGTGTGTGTGCGTGCGTGCGTGAGTGAGTGAGTGTGTGTGCGTGCGTGCGTGTGTGTGTGCGTGCGTGAGTGTGTGTGCGTGTGTGTGTGTGTGTGTGTGTGTGTGTGTGTGCGTGCGTGTGTGTGTGCGTGCGTGCGTGTGTGTGTGTGTGTGTGTGTGTGTGTGGGGGGGGGGTGGGTCTGTGTGCGCGCGTGCGTGCGTGCGTGCGTGCGTGTGTGTGTGAAATTTAGAAAGTCATATAAAATGAAGCAAACATCCCTGAGTGCTCACACTGGCACCTCCACGCTCATCCTATTGACCAATCAGCACCCTGGAAACGCCTCCATGACAACAATATATTGATATCAATCAATCAGTGGATGAGCATAGATCCCTACACCCACCCCTCCATATCCCTCCGTCCCTCCCTCCACCCCTCCACCCCTCCACCCCTCTGTTCTCCATCTGTTCAGGCTCCTGCAGGAGTGTGCTTGGCCGTTTGATTGACATGTAACTCCCCATAAAGTAAATCAATTAAGCAGCATTCCCCTGGAAGGACAGCGCCATGGGTCTCAGGGGCCCCCCCCACCCCCTCGCCCCCCCCACCCTCCCCATGAGGGACAGCGCTGTGCATCTCAGGGGGGTCCCAGCCAGAGACAGGGGTCCCCCACACACACCCCCCCCCCCCCCGCCCGGGGGACAGGGGTCGACCCTGCCAGCCAAGTCTGCATGTGAGCCCTAACCAGGAGGAGTGATACCTCACACAGGACTCTCTCTCTCCCTCTCTCACTCTCATTCTCTCACTCTTCCTCCCTCCCTCCCTCTCTCTCTCCCTCTCGCACTCTCCCTCCCTCCCTCTCTCTCTCTCTCTCTCACTCTTCCTCCCTCCCTCCCTCTCTCTCTCCCTCGCACTCTCCCTCCCTCTCTCCCTCCCTCCCTCTCTCTCTCCCTCGCTCCCTCCCTCCCTCCCTCTCCGGCTCACCGCAC
>CM045894.1:43670570-43673070 GCA_025169545.1 Anguilla japonica
AGACTCCTTCAGCGAGGAGAGCAGGTTCTGCGTCTAAAGCACCGCCGCGTGTGTGTGTGTGTGTGTGTGTGCGTGTGTGTGTGTGTCTGCATGTCTGCGTGTGTGTGTGTGTGTGTGTGTCTGCGTGTGTGTGTGTGTGTGTGTGTGTGTGTGTGTGTGTGTGTGTGTCTGTGTGTGTGTGTGTGTCTGCATGTCTGCGTGTGTGTGTGTCTGCGTGTGTGTGTGTGTGTGTGTGTGTGTGTCTGTGTGTGTGTGTGTGTGTCTGCGTGTGTGTGTGTGTGTGTGTGTGTGTGTGTCTGCGTGTGTGCGTGTGTGTGTGTCTGTATGTCTGCGTGTGTGTGTGTGTGTGTGTCTGCATGTCTGCGTGTGTGTGTGTGTGTGTGTGTCTGCGTGTGTGTGTGTGTCTGCATGTCTGCGTGTGTGTGTGTCTCCATGTGTGTGTGTGTGTGTGTGTGTGGTGAAAGCTGAGATTCTGGATCTCAGTGTTTGAAAAACATGCAGGAAATGGAATACATGATTATTTAGAAAATGAAATGTGTTGTGTTTCTACTCTTATACTCAGATATGTATGTATGTGTGTATCAGTGATGTAACTCCAGTTCAGCTCAGACAGACTGACACACACACCGCTCAGTTAGTTGTGTAAATAAACAGCTGTTGTGTAACTTGCAACTTTGTTGCTCCTGAAGCAATTTTGTTAACTTTACGCACGTGCAAACATGCACACACTCACCCATTACATTACATTTATTTAGCAGAAGCTTTTATATACCACACACACACACAAGCAGGCTCCCATACGCACTCACACTTGCAAGCACACACACACATACACATGAGCAGGCCCCCACAGATACTGAGACACACACAGGCACCTGCCTGTGTGTGGGACATACCCTGTGGAGATCCTGACAGGTATTGAAAGCAGGACTATAAGGGCCTGGCTCACAGACAGATACCTGCTTATTGATCTCTGTGCCATGTTATTTACAAATCCCTATTAATAATACAACTGGGGGGCAAACCACAATGACCCCTCTCCCTCTGTGAAGTCCCCCCTCCCCCCCGAACGCTATCCTGTTAACACCACATTCCCCCCCCCCCCCTCCCCAAACACTACCCGGTTAACAGCTCATTCTGCACCCACCCCCCTCCCCAAAAACTACCCTGTTAAGAGAACATTCTGTAGGTGTGTTAATGTATTTATGTGTACGGCTGTGTGCTTTTCCCTGATAGGTCCCTGGCCTGCTCCTCTGTGTCTATTTAAGGGCTGCCTGGATGGGAATGAGTCGGAGCTGCAGGTGGGGCGTCTGTGAGCAGCCAGCGCTGCAGCTGGGGCGTCTGTGAGCAGCCAGCGCTGCAGCTGGGGCGTCTGTGAGCAGCCAGCGCTGCAGCTGGGGCGTCTGTGAGCAGCCAGCGCTGCAGCTGGGGCGTCTGTGAGCAGCCAGCGCTGCAGCTGGGGCGTCTGTGAGCAGCCAGCGCTGCAGCTGGGGCGTCTGTGAGCAGCCAGCGCTGCAGCTGGGGCGTCTGTGAGCAGCCAGCGCTGCAGCTGGGGCGTCTGTGAGCAGCCCAGCGCTGCAGGTGGGGCGTCTGTGAGCAGCCAGCGCTGCAGGTGGGACGTCTGTGAGCAGCCAGCGCTGCAGGTGGGGCGTCTGTGAGCAGCCAGCGCTGCAGGTGGGGCGTCTGTGAGCAGCCAGCGCTGCAGCTGGGCGTCTGTGAGCAGCCAGCGCTGCAGCTGGGGCGTCTGTGAGCAGCCAGCGCTGCAGGTGGGGCGTCTGTGAGCAGCCAGCGCTGCAGGTGGGGCGTCTGTGAGCAGCCAGCGCTGCAGCTGGGGCGTCTGTGAGCAGCCAGCGCTGCAGCTGGGGCGTCTGTGAGCAGCCAGCGCTGCAGCTGGGGCGTCTGTGAGCAGCCAGCGCTGCAGGTGGGGCGTCTGTGAGCAGCCAGCGCTGCAGCTGGGGCGTCTGTGAGCAGCCAGCGCTGCAGGTGGGGCGTCTGTGAGCAGCCAGCGCTGCAGGTGGGGCGTCTGTGAGCAGCCAGCGCTGCAGCTGGGGCGTCTGTGAGCAGCCAGCGCTGCAGGTGGGGCGTCTGTGAGCAGCCAGCGCTGCAGCTGGGGCGTCTGTGAGCAGCCAGCGCTGCAGGTGGGGCGTCTGTGAGCAGCCAGCGCTGCAGCTGGGGCGTCTGTGAGCAGCCAGCGCTGCAGCTGGGGCGTCTGTGAGCAGCCAGCGCTGCAGCTGGGGCGTCTGTGAGCAGCCAGCGCTGTCCTCTGCTGACACTCGGCTTCCATGTCTGTCATCCGCGCGCTTGATCTGCATTAGAGGAGGAGCCTCTTTATTCTCTCCACCTCGCAAGCGTGCGAGCATGCGCGTGTGTGTGTGTGTGTGCGAGTGTGTGTGCGAGCGTGCGTGCGTGTGTGTGTGTGTGCGAGTGCGTGTGCGAGCGTGCGTGCGTGTGTGCGAGCGTGCGTGCGTGTGCGTGTGTGTGTGCGAGTGTGTGTGCGAGC